>OY856412.1:141297106-141897106 GCA_963693085.1 Alisma plantago-aquatica | reverse complement strand
TTTTGAACTTTCCTTGAGATTGACCAGAATGAGCAAAGATGGTGTTAGTGCAGAGGCGGTGAAGGATTCAAGCAAATAGGTGTTTGATGTTAGTAACAGAGTTGACATGCCAGCTAATGTGCAAGCCCTCTGGCACCTCAGTCAGTTTCTCCCAAGACAAGTTGTAGTAAAAATAAGAAGGGGCCGAGCATTCTGGGATGTGAACCCAATTGAAGATGTGGTTGAAGGCCCACAGAGTGATTGATTAGTTGTTGTTGAAGATGTGGAAGATAACTTTGCCTTCCTTCCATTCGCCTCCTAACTGTTGCTCAGGGGTGACAAGAACCTCTAGCGATGCCAAGAACTCAAGGATTGGTTTTAGGTAAGTCGGTCAGTCATTGAAGAAAGGATTGTCTCCCTCCATTAGCTACTTATGACACACCCATCACATGTTGTCGGTGAAGCCCATTCTCTCGATCAATGTGCGATCTCCATATCGCATTAGCACGATCAAACTCATCTACCGCTCCTCATAAACTTTCCTGATCTCTGATGATGGATGTTGGATGTGTGTTGGTTGAGGGACCAACTATCCTTGCTCCGTCCTCGTCGAAAGGCCTCTCCTTGGTGCCATGATGCTAATGCACAAAGGAGGATGAGGAAAGAGAGGCTCAGTGAAGATCTTCGACTCGATGAAGATCGTAGGTGCCCAGTGCATCTCTTCTCTAAGTTATAGGAGGGGTGGAGGAAGGGGTGTGAAGAAAATGGATTCAACACGCCGCCTTATATAAATGAGTGGGGCAGAGTCGGTACTACCGACTTTTGTGTTGGCAGTACCGAGTTGCAAGTACAAATCTGTGACTCAGATGTATCGACGGCTGACGTTTAATGATATCTCAAGTGTGGATCGCTCAGAGTCGATGGTACCAAGTCCAAGTCGGTAGTACTGACCTAAGTTGCATATCAGTGCTACAGATTGTGCGATGAAGACTGCATCTGTCGTTGAATCGAACGTCCACAGATTATTGACTTCATGCGTCAGTACTATCGACTAGAATGTCGGTAGTATCGAGTTGGCAATTCTGGCTCGGTATTTTCAAATTTTTGTCTCGGTGTTTTGATTCTAGGAGTGCCAAAAAGTTGGTAGTACCAACTCAGATGTCAATACTATCAATTTCTTATCAGTTAAGTGTCCGTAAATCTTTAGAAATTCAGTAGTACTGACTAGGAGAGTCAATATTACTGAGTCTATCTTTCTTGTGTGGGTGACTTACTGATGTAATCTCGGTACTACCGACTAGTTGACTCGATAGTACGGACCTGGGAAAAATTTGCACACTCCACAAATGAGTCAAGCTACCTTTTTTCAATAAATAAGAATAAAAAGACAACTAAAAAGCTAAAATGAACATGAATAAAGAGAAAATAAGGTCGGGTTAACTCCCAACAAGCGTCATTGTTTAGCGTCCTAGACTAGACGTTCCTAAGAGCAAGAATCTAATGGTATTCCATAAGTTGCACTTCTTCTATTCTCTGCTCCACTTCCCCACTATAGTTGTGCTTCAATATTTGGCCATTAACAAGGAATGACCTAGTACCATCTAAAATCTTCACAGCACTATGGGGAAAAACATGTTCAATCACAAATGTTCCACTCCATTTGAACCTCAATTTTCCTGGATGTAACTTAAGTTAGGAATTAAAAAGGGGAACCTTTTATTTTGGAAGAAATACCCTATTCAAGATGTGCCTATCATGAATCTTCTTCATCCTTTCCTTATAAATCCTAGAACTGTCATAATAATTCATCCTAAGCTCATCTATTTTATTCAGCTCTAACAATCTTTTCCTACTTGCTTCATCCAATCAAAAGTTTAGCTTTCTCAATGCCCACTTTGCCTTATGCTCAATCTCTACTAGTAAATGGAAAGAACGTCCATACACCAACATAAATGGTGTCATCCTTATAGGTGATTTACAGGCTGTCCTATATACACACATAGCATCATTAAGCATGAAAGTTCAATTTGTCCTATTAGTCGAGACTATCCTTTCCAAGATCTTCTTCACTTCTCTATTTGACACTCAACTTGGCCTTGTGTCTGTGGGGTACCCACTCGGTGTTTCACCCCATATTTACTCAGTAAGGCTCTGAATTGCCTATTGGTGAAATGTGATCCACCATCACTAATGATCATTTGGGGGATACCAAATATGTAGAAAATGATATCCTTCACAAATTTGCACACAACTTGAGCATCATTGGTGTGGATTTGACTTTCTTCCACCCACTTAGATACATAGTCAACCGTAAGTAAAATGTAGAGATTAGAATTAAATGACACAAATGGGCCCATGAAATCAATGCCCAAAAGATCAAACACTTCAACCTCTTAAAACACATTTAATGGCATCTCATGTCGCTTAGAAATGGTACATGTGCATTGACATGCATCACAATGACAAAAAAAATCATGTGCATCTTTAAATAGTGTTGGTCAATAAAATCCACTCTTCAAATCTTTGACCGCATTCCTAGAGATAGCATGATGCCCTCGTGTAGGTAAAGAATGGCAGTGTGACAAAATGCTCTCAACCTCACACTCAGGTACACACTTCCTCAAAAGTCCATCCCTATATTGTTTAAGAAGAATCGGGTCATCCCAGATGTAAAACCTCAATGAGTGGAAAAATATCTTCTTGTCTTGATACCCCCAATCTGCAGGAATCTCTTTGCAGGCTTAATAATTAACAATATTTGCAAACCAAGGATCCTTAGTCTTGATAGAAAAAAGTTTTTCATCCAGAAAATCCTCAACAACTGGGATGTCTACGTCTTTTTCATTCACTCTTTCCATCCTATATAGATGGTCCGCTAGCAAATTTTCCACCCCTGCCTTGTCTTTAATTTCTAAGTCATATTCCTATAACAGTAAAATTCACCTAATCAATCTAGGTTTTGCATCTTTGTAACATGTATTTGATGGCAGTATGGTCGGTCCAAACAATCACCCTCGTCCCAACTAGGTACTGGAGGAACTTATCAAATGCAAAATAAACCACTAAGAGTTCTTTTTCTGTGGTTGTATAATTAAGTTGTGCATCATTCAAGGTTTTGAACGCATACCATATGACTGTAGGAGCTTTATCTTTGTGGTGACCCAACACAACTCCTACAACATAGTCTATTGAGTCACACGTCAGCTCAAATGATAGGCTCCAATCAGGATCATGTGCAATAGACGCAGAGCTAAGCTTCTCCATTAGTACTGCAAAAGCATTTAAGCATCGATCATTAAAAGAAAATTCAACATCTTTTTTCCAATAGTTCTGACAAGGGTTTAGCAAATTTTGAAAAAAGCTATGATAAAACGACAGTAAAACCCATCATGTCCCAAAAAGCTCCTTACTCCCTTCACCAATGTCAGTGGAGGTAGCTTGGAGATGACTTCTACCTTGACTGGATCTACTTCCATACCCTTGTAGGACACCTTGTGTCCAAGCACTATGTCTCTCTATCATATGACACTTCTCCCAATTCAACACTAAATGAGTGTCCTCACACCTTTGTAAAACCTTATCCAAATTTTACAGGCAATCACTGAATGACTCCTCATACACATAAGAATCATCCATTAACACCTCCAAGCACCCCTCTACCATATCAGAGAAGATGGCAAGCATACAACATTGGAAGGTGGCAGGGGCATTACAAAGTCCAAATGTCATCTGTCTATATGCAAACCTGCCATATGGACATGTGAAAGTATAGTTCTCCTGATCCTTTGGTTCCATCAAAATCTGATTATAAGGGGAATACATGTTGAGGAAGCAAAAGTGTGAACGACCAGCGAGTTTTTCCAAAATATGATCAATGAAAGGTAACGGAAAATGACCTTTTAAGGCGGTAACATTCAAACATCAATAGTCTATGCATACACGCCACCCTATCACCAACCTAGTTGAAATCAATTCATTAGCTACATTAGTTGTGACAATGATCCCCCCTTTCTTAGGAACTACCTGAGTTGGGCTAACCCACATAGAATCTAAAATTGCATAAATGATACTTGCCAATAGAATCTTGCCCACTTCTATCTTCACTACCTCAGTCATGATCGGGTTGAGTCGCCTCAGAGGTTGAACTATTGCTTTAGCTCCTTCTTCCAGCCGGATTTTATGTTGACACAAACTTGGGGAAATTCCTTTGATGTCCTCTATAGACCACCTACAAGTATCTCGGTGGTTCTTCAACACAACAAGAAACTTCCCATCTTATTCACCACTCAAGGATGATGATATGATCACTGAGAGATTGTCTTCTGTAGCCAGGAAGACATACTTTAGATGTGGCGGCAATAACTTCAATTCCAACTCAGGTGGGCTCAACAGAGATGGAACCAATGGTGGTGGAGGTGGTCCCAATTCTTCAAAATATATTGTATAATAGCAAGGTGCCACCTTTAGCATCAATACACAATCCTCCAGAGAATAACTGTGTGTGTTGTCATCTACTTTATTCATCAAGTAGAGTCATAGTCTTCTTCTATGGTAGCCGAGTTATAGTCTTCTTCTCTATCATTTGGGTAACGTATTGCTTCTTTTAATGAGACCACCATAGTGTTTTCAATTATATCAACTGGGAGAGTGTCTTTTTCCACCTTGGTCGTCACATGAGCCATGTCAAGAAATGGCTTCACCAGACACCGAGACATTTTTCCCTCCATGTGTTGCAGCATGTTACATTGTGTTGTATCCTCTCTTTCTTTTGAGTGTTCGGGCATCTTAATTTCAAACCGGTCATCATGAGTGTCGATGGTCATATGTCCTCTTCCCATTTCCAAAATCATGACAACAGTGGCTTAGAATGGCCTACCTAGCAAGAGTTTTTTGCCTTTATCCTCTTGCATTTCCATTACCATGAAATCTGTAGGAAAAATAAATCTATCCGCTTTCACTAGGACATATTCACAAATGCCATATGGCCTGACCATGGAGTTGTCTGCCAATTCAATAGTCATAGCACTTTTTCTTGTCTCCTTAAGACCTAGATTCTTAAAAGTTGACAAAGGCATGCGGTTGATACTAGCCCCTGAGTCACATAGAGCTTCACCAAACTTGGTCTTTCCTATGAAGCACGTGATGTTGAAACAACCAGGACCTTATCTTTTAGGAGGTAGTGTTCCCAGAATAAAATCTCTCACCTTCTCTTTTAACACCACCACATCAGCCTCATGTATCCTTCTCTTCTTATTGATGATGTCTTTCAAGAACTTTCCATATGATGGTATCTGCTCAATTGCATCAATGAGTGGAATATTGACAGATAATTTTTAAAAGCCCTCTAAGAATTTCTAGAACTGCTGGTATGCTTCGGTAGCCTTCAAGATATTTGGAAAGGGCACTGGAGTCACTGGTGTCCTATGGTGAGGTGGGACATATGCTTTTTATTTAGTATCCTCCACCTCATCAGTGTGCTTCTCAGTTGTTTTCTCCTGTTCCAACATGTCCGACTCAACTGCATCTGTAGTCACAGTCTGAGTTGTTGTTTCTATAGCTTCACTTGCATTTGAGTTTGCTGGTGCCTTATTCTACAACATCTTTCCACTGTGGAGTAGGACTGCCTTGATGTGTTGATTTCCAGAAGGAATGTTAGTATTAGCTAGGAACCCCTATTGGCTTGGCTACTTCAAAGTACCCACATATGTTGCTATTTGTTTTATCGAAAACTTACAACAGCTTGCCAAACAAAGGCTAAAAGAAAAAAAGTAGAGGTATGACGGGCATACAGTCTACAATTGGACTGAAAAGGGAAAATCTGAGTTACTATACTGTGGATCTGTGATCCTTGGTTCTGGAGTTCTCTCTGTGTTTGACCAATAAGAACTTCATTCGGACTGTCCAGATTTTCAAGCATTTCTTCAATATAGTTTTTGGTGAATATAGTTAATCTTCTTTTACTCTTGTTGATATTGTGCCTGGCCACTGAATTGTTGTGGCTTGGGTTCTTGTGCCTGAGATGGGTCCTATTGGAAATTGTTAGGATCCTTCCATGAAAACTTAGGATCCTTCCTCCATGCATAGGTGTTGCTCCTATATTGTTGTTGTTGGCACACAAACTTACACTATTCATCTTATTCTTTTGAAGGTGGTCCATCATTAGCACATAAATTTTTAGCAATTAGGTCCAACTTCTCATTTAATGAAGAGATGACCTTGTACTCACCGACACTTTTCATAGTTGTCAGAAGCTCTCTCTCATCACCCCATGATTGATTTTTGGACATATTCTTTAGTATCTCATGAAAGCGGGCGAGTTTGTTGTTGAGGAAGAACCCTACTCCTGCACTATCAAGTGTAGTTCTTTCTCCCTTGTATAGACCGTAGTAGAAGATATTTTCCTATCCCAACAGATCAATACCATGATGAGGGACTTTCTGCAACATATTCTGGAATCTCTCCCATGCTTCAGAATAGGATCATCGGCCTACTATCTGAAATTATGGATCTTTTTCACCAGGTCATTTTTCTTTTGTGGGGGAAAATATCGCTCAAAGAAGGCGTCGATCATCTGATCCCACATCTCGATACATTCATCATCTAGATTGTGAAACCACAACTTTGCCTTATCTTCCAGAGATGACAAGAAAAGCTTTAGATATATGACAGTCACTGGTACTCTATCTATTTTGACCATATCATAGTTCTCAACAAAGTTACTGATGTGCACCATTGGGTCTTTAGAACTGTGGCTATGAAAATCTTAGGATTTGACTAAAGAGAACAACACTATGTCAATCTTATAACTACCCACATTGATTGCTTGTCTTTTGATTAGTCCTTTTTAAGTTGTTGAGGAAGAGGCTCTGATCCTCTCCTCTTCTGCTCCATCCCCCATTTCTGCTGACTCAAGTTCTTTTGGTGTTACAAGTCTTCAAGCGGAGGCGTCGGTGGTGGAGTTCAGTTGAATCTATCTACATACCTTCCAAATTCCCTCTCTCTATGAAGGAGTTATGCTTGCCCAAAACCCGATGAAGATGGCTCTCCGTAATCGTGGGTACGAGTATGCACCATAAACCGGTACCTAAAAGTAGCGAACTAATTGTCAGAGTACAGTAGTAGATCTAGAAGCAATAATGATGTTATGATTCAGCTTCAAGTGAAATCGAAGTAGAAATAAAATAAAATAAAAAGACAGAAAGGGTTGGATTAGAGTGGCCGACCACATCACTCATAGTAATGGATGTTGCCGTTTACCCAACAACGGCACCAAAAACTTGACACAGGTTTACTGTGCATTTTAAGCAAGTGAACGTATCGCAATAATATAGGCCTTTTTGAGGCACAAGTCAAACATAGGGAAATGTTCTCTAGAAGACTACTATTAACTATGGTCTAATTAGCTAGGCTGGTGAAAGTGAATTGGTTTGATTGAAATAGAAATGATAAAAGAACAAGACAAGTTTAATAATTAAATTACTCAAATTTTAGGGAATTCCTCAGGATTATGGTTTCACCACAGATAACATTACAATTTATTCCACACACCAATATCTATTACCCCTATCCCTGGATAAAGAGTCTCTAGTCAGAACTACCCACTCCCATAACATAGTCACTACATATTATAATTCCAATCCCATTTCCATAGCAATTGGTTGATTAGTTAGGTGTTTTATGATTAATCTCTGGGTTTCTCCTCCCATTTATTATCCACCTTTCCCAAGGGGTGCAATAAATGGGTAAAACTATGATTTCCAACCCTTAACCTCTCTCCCTAAATGATTAAGGATATAATAATATATCTATATTTATCAGTCATAAATAGAACCAGACAACTTCATAGATTTATATCCATAAAATAGGGACAAAGATGATATTAATGCATGGAAATCAATTACAATGCATATCCGGGCTACTCTCGAGTCCTAAGGAATTAAGGGGTTTATCCCTGCATGGTTTTATTGATGAATACATGGTCGAGAAATAAAAAATGTGGGAAATATTAGAAAAACTAAGTAACCTCTGAAGAATAGATAATCTGGATGATACCCTACGTCGTGCGTGCAATTTGCTGTCTTTCGGTTGCAGATTTGCCTTCCGCAAGTGCTCAGATCATCCTAGGTGAAATCTTTAGTTCCTTTTTCTTCTCTTCTCTCTCTCCTGTGTCATGCAATGGAAAACGGATGCCTCCTTTGGTCTGGCCGAACTCCCCTCATGTCGTAGGAATCACTTTAGGTACAAAATAACACCAACCGTTGGATTAGATTGCTATCTTCAGATTTTCCTGATCGGTCAGACTCAATAGTACTGACTTGGTAGTTGGTACTATCGAGTTCCTAGGGTAGCCACAATTCATAACAATGTTAGTACTATCCATTTGTCTCAATAGAACTGAATCTTTAGGTTGCTCAAGCACTACTTTACTAATGCCATCTCAGTAGTATGAAGTTTGTGAACTCAGTAGTACTGAGTTCCCACGATTCATCCTTGTGCTATACTGATAAGGTTTCAGTACTACCAACTTTGAATGTCGGTAGTATCAAGTTTGTGTGAGTCTTTTCTGAACCAGTAATGATGTGAAGTCGCTACCACTGACTTTTAGTGTAGGTAGTACCGAATCTGTGAAGTTCGATTGTACATGAAAATGCATAAGAACACAGATAAATGCTTGGGATAATTATTAAACCATCTTAACTAGTAAAAATCATATAATTTGATGCAATTAGATAGTACATTCCATTGATAGCATTTCATGCATAATTAATCAAATTAATGACAAATCAACACATAAAATCAAGGAAAATATGCCTATGAAAACGACTAAAACCCATGCATCAATCACCTCCCTCCAAGGTTGGAAATGGCATGGGAAAGTCGGGGATTATGGTTAAAACCATAGAAAACTAGGGTTTTAGGTGGAAATTTGGTGGAAATGGAAGGTGGGAGGTAGGTGGAGCTCTTGAATGCAAGGAAAGGTGGAAGTAAATGCTAGAGGTGGCTAATGAGTAGGTAACCTCATGTTGTGGCATCCACCTATGTATATATTGGTGGTGGGGAAACACTAGGATAAGTGGGGGTAGAAATGGAAATGTAGTGGAAAAGATGGGTATGATTAGGTGGTCACTACAGCTCTGGTGAGGTGTCACAGTTGTGGAGGGTGATATGGTCATGGTGGAGGTATGTTGTGAGGTAGAGTGGGATACATGGAATAGCCATGATTGTGGTGGGTGCCATAGTCCTGTTGGGTAGAGGGTATCACAGCCATGCTGGGTAGAACAACCATGTTCGAGGAAGGTAATGATCCTTGTGTTGGCTCATCTTGTCTTCATCTTGCCACAGTCGTGGCTAACACCATGGGTGAGGTAGCCTTCATGGTCCGTGGTCGTGTTGATGGACATGACTGTTGGCATTCGCGTGTATTTTGCACTAGATCTCTATTTGTTTTTGGTTCATTTCACCATGGTCGTGGTGTGGCATGACGAGGGTGATGGTGGGCTTCGGCCACGACCATTCTACATGCCACAATTGTGTTCTCTTCCATGGACGTGTGCATTCATGTACAAAACTTGTGACTTTACTGTTACTTTTTGGGCCATTTCACCACGACCGTGGTGATGTAGCACGGCCGAGGTAGGGGCCCAATCTGCTGATATTGGCTCCAACTTCTACAAATGGCTCCTTTTTTCTCATGATAAATTCTTGTACATCCAAGGAATTCTTGCGGGATATTTACATTCATCCTGATGCTTTGCATCCAATACATGCACAAGTATCCTGAAAAACATGCAAAAAGTATCCATAGTGCATTTGATATAACAATTCATAATGGGGTAAAAGATATGCAATCTACACAAGATGAAGACCTAAAATAGGGTTGCATCAGTCATCATACTTGCAAGTCACACATATCATAGGGTTCTTAGAGACAGATGCATCTCCATGGAAGAAAGGAGGTTCCTTGCTCTTTTTATTACCCTTTTCCTTGCTCCTTCTCTTTGGAGGTCCACCTGTATATCCCAAACCACTAGTATCAACTTGTTTGGTAGAATGGTCTAGAACTTCATTGAGGGACTTTTTCCCTTTAAGTAATTTCTGTAAGGAAGCACTAAGTTTGTTATTATTATCACTAAGAGTAATGACATTAGAAGATACGCTAGCAAGATCATCTTGTTCATGAAATAAGTAGGTCTCCAAACAGAGGGATTTAGTATGATAAGAATCTCTCCCAAGAGTAATGCTAGCTAACTCATTACTACGCAGTAGAGGTCTAGAAGAATGATCATTAATTTGAGCAAGCAATCTAGCATTTTTAGTTCTAAGCAAGATAAGGTCATCAAGATAAATCTTGTTTTCATTTTTAATAGCATCAAAAGCATGTCTAAGGTCATCAATATCAGTTCTAAGTAAGACAATATCATCAAGGTAGGTTTGGTTTTCCTCCTTAAAACTATTGATATTCTTAGAGTCGATAACATTCTCTACTTCAACTCCATTGTATTGGAGATCAAGATCAATAACTTATCCTTACAAAGAATCAATACTATCAAGATGCAATTTCTCATTTTCATTAAGGATATCAATCTTAGCATACAAATAATCTATGATCCTCCCTAACATCTTCTTCTTAGATTTGCATTCGTAATAAGAAAAGTGGGAAGCATTAAGAATACCAATGAGGGTTTCTATATAACTCATTTCAACTTATGCCACGTACCTCACTTACCTCATTAATGTCTTCACTAGTAGAGGCCATGAGTGCAAGGTGGAATTCTCCCTCATTGGAGTTGCAATCACTACAAGTAGACTCCTCTCATGTGGCATGGGTTGCATCCTTGATTCTTCTTTCCTTCTTTTTCTTCTTCTTGTACTTATCATCCTTCTTTTAGTCCTCCCTTTTCATGGAGCTGCTTTTATGGTAGGACTTCTTGGCCCTGGGGCACTCATTCTTGTATTGTCCCTTTGCCCATATTCATAGCACCTTAGAGTAGAGGAGGAGGATGGCTTTCCTTTAAAGATCTTCCCCTTGGAGTAGTTAGCATCATGCTGACTCGGGGATTCATCTTCACTTGAGGAAGGAGGAGAGGACCGACAAGCAAGTTTTTTAATGGAGAACAAGTGCCTCCAATTGAGCTTTGAAAGCACTATCTTTGAAATTCTTTGATTCCTTTTCTTCTTGTTTCTCATCTTCCTCTTGCTTGTCAAGTCTTGACTCATGAGCTTGATGATTTCTAATGAGATCTTCGGTGGAAATGTCACCAAGGCTTCTAACTTCCTCAATAGAGTTCACCTACGATTCCCATCTCTTGTGGAGAGACCTTACAATCTTAGAGTTGATATCCCTATATCCATGGTATAGACTAAGGAAGTAAGTCCATTGATGATGGTGTTGAGCCTTGTATACATCTCAGCCACTCCTTCTTTCTCATCTTGAAGTTTTCAAGAGACCCTTGATCATGTACATATTGGACTCCTTGACTTGCTTTGTTCCTTCATAGGTGACATACAACATGTTCCATATCTCATGGGTTGTGTCCCAAGAGGATATCTGGTTAAACTCGGAAGGGGTGGGGGCTGCATAGATGATGCTTATAACCTTTGCATTCATCTATGCCTTCTTGAGTGTAGCTCCATCCCAAGTAGCTACATCTTCTGCCAATTCCTTGTATGGAATGATGAATACTTTCCACATGTCGTAGCTCATCCTCGAAGGTAAAATTGCTTCCTCCTCTTCCAATATAGGAAGTTTGTGTTGTTAAAGGTTGGGGGTTTCATGGAGAAACCACCTTCTAAGTTGAAACACCCAAGTAGATTTTTGCCCATCTTCTCGTCTCGTAGGAGATTTGTTGGAGAAGATTATGACTCTAATACTACTTGTTGGATCAATGCGCTCTAGAGGGGGGTGAATAGAGATAAAAATCACTGAAACAAGATTTGTTAGACCTTCAAGTTACTTCAAGATATGGGATTGCAAATATTGAATTGGTAGTTCAACTAATCATACATTGAAATGATGAGAGAGATTAAACAAACATAAGAACAAGCTATGTATGCACTGGATTGACTTTCTCCAAACTAGGAGAAAGTCAGTCCACTACCTAGAGGGGTCAAGCTCTATGATTTTACAACCAGTGTTTACTTATATTCCATTATAAGACATACAAGATGACCTTCCTTTTCTAGACCAAGGATATGTGGCCTCCTTTTGAAGGACCAAAAGGAGCCAATAAACCAACCAAGGAATTACATATCCTTTGAGGCAGAGTCTTCTACCTCTGCAAGGTCTTACCCACTCTTACAAGTAGATGGACACCTTCACCAAGGAAATCCCCTACTTGCATTGAGTCTTTTGCCTTGAAGGAATTATCCACTATAACAACGGATCATCAGCCTTGACCTTCTTCTTTACCTTGAAGAAGCTTTTGGACCTTTGCCTTCCACTTGGAGAAGCTATGCACCATCTCCTTCACTTGAAGAAACTTTCACCAACTTGATCTGAAGAAAGGGATTGGGGAAAGGGAAGCTTTGAGAACTTTACAAGACTATAACAGGGTAGGTCTCTCACACATAACCTATCTCATTCATATGGATATTTTGATTTTCAAACAAGATAGAAAAAGGGGCTCAAGTGGGTTGAATGCACTCAACTATAGCTAGGATCTTGAATAGCATGATGGATAAACCTTGGAATGAATTCCAAGATGTCCTATTTATAGTTGGGGATGTGCACTAGATACTAGGAGCACTAAGGAATGTTTTCTATCTATCTAGGGTGTTTCTACAGATATAATTTTTAGTTTTGTAACACTCCAATGGTTAAAATCACTTTCTCTACAGACTCCATACAATGCAGTCAACTGAGTTTCAATAAAGGTAACTCAACATATTGCACTATGTGCATCATAAGCAAATTTGAAGAATCGATTGAGTTTATCCTGCATGAAACTCGACTGATCACTGAAATCTAATTTTCCAGAACAGGGTGTCAGTTGAGTTTGTCCTGGGATAAACTCGACTGAACCTAGAAATTTTCCAAGATCAATCCAAGGCATCAGTTGAGTTTCTAGGAAGGAAACTCGGCCGATCATACATCCTGTGATTAATTTTGAAAAATTTCATTAGAGTGATTAATCGTTTGAATTAAGTGCTCTTAATTTTTTCTCATCTTAGTTACAGGTCATATCATCAATACAAAAGGTTAAAAAAGTTGTCCTAAGGGTTTTTAGGACATTTTCCAAGAAAGTGCATTTACATTGCTTTTGACTTGAACTAGATCAATCTAGGAATTGATTGAATTGATCCTTTTCTTGTACCTAATGTGTGAAATCAATCTCAAATAGACACATTAAATACATACAAATTGAATGGTTAATTCATCATCAAAATATGGATAATATATAACACTTAAGTTAACAATACTATCAATTATATGTGGACAATGCATTCAACCACCTACCAACAACATAGTCAAGAATTTCTCTCAATATATTCAGAATGTTTACAAACATTTATCTAGTAATTCTGTGCACACCTCAAATTTCTCTGGGGTCATTTTACCTATTATTTGAATCCAATACTGTAAAGAAGTGAAACCAATTCTCTACTAAAAATTTGAACAATAAAACCTCCACTCTAAACACACTCAGAAGGTATGATGGAGTGGGTGTAAAATTTTCAAATCTTTATATAATGGTACAAAAAGACCAAAGTATAGCAGCGAAATAAAGACGGACTATATTCAATTATAAAATAAAGGATTACAAACTTACATCACAAGGGTCCATGTATAGGAAATCTAAATCACTTCAAGATTGTCTCCAAGCTTTAACTTCTTAATCTATGTCCATGTCCACCATATCCTTCACCTAGGGTTGGAAGCATACCCTAGCAAAAGAGAAACAATAGGATACATCAGCAAAGGCTGGTATGTGCATACTAAATAGTAAATTGAGCAATTTATAAAGAATAAGGGACATCAAAATAAAAGGCTCCCCATGCAAGAGATAAGGACTACCCAATCGGGCATAAAAGAAAAGAATCATCATCATCATAAAAGAAGATACTTGCCATAATCAAAACAATAATGAAGTGACACATAAGCACCTATCAAGATTTATGGGCACAAAACCCATCATAAACATCATCAACTTGCATGCATGTGAGATAAGCATAACCCTAGAACAATATAAACATAATTGGCGACCAACCCTCATAAAGTTGAAACATGATAGAGAAAGGAATACTACTAATCTCCCAATATATAAAGTTGAGTATGGATTACTACCACACTCGATTACAGAGGAATGGTATACTGCCACCCTCCAAATAAATAATAGGGGATTACTGCCCCAAAACCAATGTAATTACACTACTCTAGTGCTACTGAATCACATAGCATGTTTAATGTTGAGGCAAGTAGAAAGTATAGTCAGAATATACAATGTTGCCATGACACAATGGATAACACATACATCCACATGTAAGTGGGAAAAAGATATCAAAACATCCACATCACAGTGGGCATATATCAACAAGCAACTTCCACATCACAGTGGGCATATAATATCAAAAGTCCAACTTACACCAAGGCAACAAGATAAGATTCCAAGAGAATATTTGTGATCAGAAGATCAATAAAAAAATAAGATACTTCACATGAAGCATGATTTCAAAAGAACAAGACAATGTGTGGGCTAATGTCCATAGGACCAAAAGTAAGATAAAAATAGGCTAATTTCTCAACAAGAATAATCGGGTCTGCAAACATACCTCAACTTCAGAGTCAAACGATCCAAATTCACATCTAGGTCCAATCCTAGGCATCCAAAGCACCTATTAGCATATATGTGGAATTAGGATTAGGTTTCCATTAATGATTCAAAACCCTAAAAACCACCTTTTTATTAACGTGTGAATTAGGTTATCAAAACCATACCATATTTTAGTATATGTCATTAGGAGTCCAAAATATATTTTATTATATTTTTCTGACTTCTATATAATTAGTTATGATTTTTACAAATTTATTCATCATTAATTACATCCATTAAAAACACTTGTTATTAATCCTCAGATTTAGTTATCAAAACATATACCATTAGAAAGCCCTTATTTTTATAAATCCAACGAGTATTTATTTGTAATTTTTGACCATACATATAATTAGTTATGTATTTTAGAAATCCTGACCAATCAAAATTCGAGGAAATGCCAAATAAGCGAGAGAGGGGCCGCCTGACTTGTCCCAGTAACGAACCGCCAATTCAGGGGTCAAACCAACATTGCGGCGGTCGAAAGGCAACAAGACTCGCACCAAAAATAAATAAAACAGACAGAGAAATTATGAAAGTACCCTCGCGCGAGAATCAAAGTTTGCAAGGAGAGCGGGGGTAAAAAGGTAAAACATTTAGGTGTCATCTTCTTAGCAAGAACAAAAGCAAAAGGGACACTATAGGTCCGATCCGAAGGTCATTTTTCACCCACCACTGCGGATCACATGAACCAAACCCTTAGTCGTTCTCCTGAGGTCAAATCGAACTCAACCACCCCAGACTTGAGCTGGGTGGTGGCCGGATGCAGGAAAACGCCACTGCGACCATGGGCCATCAGATACCAACTCGAAAGGGGGGAAACCGGGTATGTACGTGCTGTTGGAATTGTTGAAAGTGGTAAAGACAACTCACAGTGAAAGCTTGTCAAGAAAAAAGCAATCAACTATATCTTATGTTCACTAGTTATATCTTCAATAGAATAAGTATTCTTCACGCCGTGAAGAAACGAATCTAGAGTCAATGTTGTGCTTTTAGTCCTTGGACTTTTCTTTACGCTGTGGAGAGATAGAAATAGAAGAACGGCCTGATGCTTCAAGCCGTGGAGAAATAGAAATAGAAGAATGACCTGATGCTTTACGCCGTTCAGAAACAAAAATAGCAGTGTAGTCCGCTCGTGCACACAGCCGCCGGGCAGAGAAAAGAAATAGATAGAACTCGTTTTCACTCCTGGTTTTCCCGGAACTCAGGGTGTAAACCCTATTTATACATATGGATGTCCGGAAAATTCCACAGAAGTAGTTTTCTAAAGCCTAGTTTGGTTCTGCTGCATTTGAACACGAGCAGACTGAGCAGTTCCAGCTCACTGCGTTTTTCAACTATTAGGGTTTGGTTGTATGTAAGGGCTAGTTTGGTTGAACTACAAATGAACTCGTGCAGTTCCAACCCGCTATGTTTTTCAAGTCCACACGTTTGGTTGTATGCGAATCCAACCCTCTGTGGAAATAGAACCCGCACATGCAGTTCAGCCCAGTAGAAAAAGGAGGAAAAGGAACCGCAACCTAATTGGGCGCGGTTGGTTTTCCACGCAAGAGGGTACGCTGCCGCCTCGTGTTCGCAAGGCTGCTCCCCCTCCGTCTAGTGTCTGTTCTCTGTTCCGGTTGACTGGCCGCGATACAATTCTTCTGCTGTCCGCCCATACAAAAGTCTCACACCGCAGGAAACCAAATGGAAGAAAATGAAGCACATGAGTTTCAGATACATCCAACCAAATAGCTGCAGTTGCGGTTCTATTTCTTGTCTTTGTATTTCCTGTTTTGCAAGTACGCTTCTAGTTGCAATTGCAAGGAACTAAACTAGCCCTAAGGGCACGTTTGGTTGGGCTGCAAAGCAGCTCATCCAGTTGCAAGTACCTCTGAATTCGAACAGTTTGCATTTGGTTGGATCTGGTTCCAACCCACACCTCGGAAACGAAGTACGTCTGAGATTTCCGGCCTGTACAAAAATGGGAAAATGGACTGCAAGGTTTCTGGGCGCAGTTCCAATTCCTACGGTCTGCCTCTTTTACTCCCATCTCCTCTGAAAATATCACTGGTTTAGGTAGCCCAGGTGTCTGCTACAACAACGTAACGACAGCCGGTGTGTGCTACGCCTTCTATATCCACAAACAATAGCAACAAACCAAACAAGATACAAACGAACTATGTTGGTTTAATCTACTTAGAACCAAACAAAACCAGATGGCTTCCAACTCATCCATTACACTTTTCTATTTTCCAATTCGTAATGTTGGTTGGTTTTACACCCAACCAAATTAGCCCTAAATGCAGTTCACAGTGTGGAAATGAACAGCAAGGCAAGGGCTGAGAATGTACAAAAAACTGGGAAACTAACTATGCCCGTTTAGGGCGCAGTCCATTTTCCATGGCAGACGGACATCCCTTTCTTGTTATACCTGTTGTGAAGCATTATACCATCCGTTCAGAGCACCCATTCTTTGCATCCACGGTAGAAATCATGGTACTGGTAGGTTCACCATAGGTAACCATAGTGTAAACTTCATGCAACCAAACATTTACAAATAAACCAATCTAGTTCCAGCTGTTAAGAGTTGAACGCGAGAATATGACGATTTCGCAGCGGAAGAACAAGAAATGAGAAACAATCACACAACCAAAACACAGGATTTACGTGGTTCGGTCGAGATGACCTACGTCCATGGGAGGGGGCGAAATTTCCACTATTTCAGAGAAAAGATTACAAAGGAGAGATACTCTCAAAGAAGAGAGAACTCTCTTCAGTACAACACTGTACGTTGGCACTTCTCAGTACAAGAAAATCTCATGCCCCTAAGGTCCTATTTATAGGCTCCATGCCATAAGGCTTCAACTAGGAATAAACAATCCTAATAGGAGTCTAGTACACAATAGGAGTCCAATTTGCATGAAGATAGAGTCCTCTACAACTCCAAATAGGAATACTAATCTAAATCCAAGTAGGAACATGGGTTGGACTCAAACCAAGACAAGACCCAAAATAGGACTGCCACACCATGTAGGATTAGGATTAGGATTAGGATCAGGAGTCTTCAAGTCACATAACAATCTCCACCTTGACTTGAAGTCTCTGTCTCTTTGAAAAAGAATAATAGTAGATCTCTCTCCCCCTCCAGCCCCTAAGGGCGTCACTGCGTGCTGTGTAGACTAACCAAGTCCAGACAATGTATGAACTTGGAAACTGGCAACGGCTTTGTCATCATGTCTGCATGATTTTCTTTGCTTGCAATCTTCTTCACAACAATCTTCCCCTGCGCTATCACCTCTCTGATGAAGTGATACTTGACGTCGATGTGCTTTGTCCTTTCAGTAGAATCTCCAGGACCAACTTCCTTCCTTTTGAATACACATTTGCATCCAACAATCTTCTTTCCAGCAGGAAGATCAACAAGTACCCATGTCTTGTTCTTTTGAAGAGACTCCATCTCTTCATTCATAGCAGTAATCCACATGGCTGAATTGGGATCAGCCAAGGCTTCTTTGTAGGTAGTCGGTTTCCCAGAATCATTTGTGAAAACTACTAGAGGGGGGTGAATAGAGTTTTATAGATAATTTAACAATTATTGAACTTAAACAACCACAATGAAAATATTGGACAAGGAGACACAAGGTTTAGAGTGGTTCCAACTATAGCAAATACTATAGCCGTCAATCCACTACCCGGTTGCTTACCCAACCGGGATTTGAAAAGAAATTTATTTTATTACCTCTTCAAGGAATTTACATAAAATACAATCTCTTTTCCTAAACCCTTCAAGCAGCCTTCACCTAGAAGTAATCGCCAACCTTGAAGCAGCCTTCCCTTGAAGTAGATGCACCAACTCCCGTTGCACCAGCCTTCTGAAGTAGCTTCCCTTGCGATAGCCTTCTTGAAGTAGCTTGAAGTCCCCTTCTCCACCTGAGAAGTCAACCCTCTCCAATCTGCAGCCTCCAACCCTAGGAGTAGCAAGGAGAGTACAAAAGATAAACAGGAACAAGAAAGGAAAAGGAAATTACAACTTATCCTTTAAGCCCGAGGCTTGATATGCCTAGATCAAGCGTAATATCTCCTAGCCAAGTATGTGAACTTGTAATTGCTGTGGGTAGGAGAATCTAGCCTATAGGACACGAGATTGAGCTAAGGAGAATGTAGGCCAGTGATCACAATGCTCAAATTTGCTTGCAAAAGATTGCTCAAGTATGCTCAAGTGTATTCTCAAGTGTAACAAGTGAATTCTTGTGTCCTATGGCTTGTCCTATTTATAGGAATGGCCTAAGTATGCTTAAGGACGTTCTAGACAACTTCTAGGGGTTTCTAACTGCTTAACTAGCCGTTAGGTACAAAGTTGTTGCTTTAACAACGGCTAATTAATTTATTCTGCAGTTGCTGTCAGAGACCATCTCGGTCGACAAATGGTCGACCGAGACACCTACTCGGTCGAAGTTTTGTCGACCGACAGGCTCTCTGGAACAAGTGATTTGCAACGTCTTTCTTCAACTACCAACTAACTTGTTTGTTGTGTCTAACGGCTACTTTGGATCTTTCTCGGTCGAGAAGATGGTCGACCGAGAGTGTCTCGGTCGAGGAGTTTGTCGACCGAGGATGATCCTGTTTCAAGGTTTCAATTTAAGCATTAATTATATGTGTGAGTGTGCAAAGGTGATCCTATTTAAATGGGATGACATGTCTAACTATGGTGTTTGGCTAGGGAAAATCTAACGCTTGATTTACATGCAAATCTAAGTACTTGTACATTATATATTTGTACAAGTTTTACAACATTGATTACATTGCATGAAAATAAAACTAAGTAAGCTCTTGGATTTTCCCTAGTTGCTTTGCCATCCATCTTAGTCCTGCACACTCAAGTAGCTCGTTAGATTAATAAGAATGAAATGTTTGTCATCATCGAAACAAAGGGATTTTATCATAATATCCAATTTATCCAACAATCTCCCCCTTTTTGAAGATGACAAACATTTCCTAAATATGAAATGAGTAAATATAAAGCATGTGAGTTTCATACCTGAAAATTACCTTTTGTAGCCATCTATGTTTTGCAAGTGAGTGTTGGTCAAGATGTTATGAAACTCATTTATATTTTTGATTTTTATATTCTTTCTCCCCCTTTGTCATTTCAAAAAGATATCCACGTTGATTTTTCTTCTCCCCCTTAATATTATGCTCCCCCTCAAATAGATATCTTATTAGAAACATGGATGTTTGTCTAATTTATCCACAATTTGTTTCTCAATCATTTGCAAAGGATGTTAAGCCTTGAAATGATATGAGATTCCCTTAAGCGTATGATGAATGTATATTTATTTCTCATTTATCAAAGGATGTGAAGCCCTAAATTAAATGAGAATCCTCTTAATCTTAGAGTACATAAAAATGTCTCCATCCAAATGCAAGGGATGTTAAGCCCTGTTTTGGGTAGAGAGTTCCTTCAAGTACAAGATACCATTTTCAATAAATTTCATAAATTTCTTGAAAATTTTCAGCTATTACAATGTTTTTGTAATCTTCTTCAATCAAATGGTCAAAGTTTTTATGATCTCCCCCTTAGATTGATATCTCAAATGAAAGTTTGAGTACTAAGCAAAAACTATAAAATGTTGTAGAGGATCTCCATGATTAACAAAGATGTATGCAATTTATGTCAGTCTGGAAAACAGAAACCCAGTCGGTCGACAATTGCTCGACCGACAGTGTTCTCGGTCGACTAGTTGCTCGATCGAGAATGTTTCTGGAGATCTGTTTTGTCATTTGTCAATTTAGCTACAATTTTAATAGTTGCCTGTTTTAATTATTACTCCCCTTATTTGTTATGCTCTACAATAATGAACTTATAATCCATATTTTTGAAGATGTCTCATATGCCAAAAAAAATATAACCATTTGAATTAAGCAAAGATGGCAAACTTCATTCAATAGCATGGAAAATATTACAATCATATAGAAATGACCAATTTATTACAATCATTGTCATTACAACTAGTACAACTTCAACACTTCACTGGAAAGATTTAAGAATTACATCGATGTCTGGATCTTTCCCAAGGAATGGCTCGGCTCCATAATATTTGACCAAAGTTTGCCAATTCAAAGCACCTGTCGCAGTTAATGCATATGCTTCCAGAAATGTGGGAACTCGGTCAAATCGGAAGTGAGCAGCTATATCTTGCAATTGTATGGAGGAAAATTGAGTATGTGCAAGATCCATTGAAGGTGGAGGTTGATAGTAGTTGTATGAAGGGTTAAATGGGTTGAGCATGCCAGGATTTAAGGAATGCGGATATTCATCGGTTTGGCTCGGAGAAAGATTTTGCATTCTTTGATTCAAGTATGTCATGGCATGGTGGGTATAGTTGAGTTGGTTACTAAGATGATATTGGGAGCTGACAAGATAAGTGAGAGTATTTTGAATGGGATCAACAGAAAGATTTGTAGGAGGAGGGGGTGGTGGTATATCTTGATGTGATGATTCTCCTTCTACTCTTGCCCTTTTATGACCAAAGTCAATCCCCATCTTCTCTACGGTATTTTTACTTATCTTTGGTGGCCTACGCTCCCATGTATACCCCATATCTTCAATTTGTAACTTAAGACAATGTTGAGTGATCTGGCATACAAAATCGGCATACGGTGGATTGCCAGAAAACTCAAGCATGTTTTTAAGTATTATGCGAATGAAGTTTATAGGTATTTCTTTTATGATAGCATAAATTAGACACATGCGGAAAATAGGGACCTCAGATTTATTGGCTTTAGGATGTATGTTGGTGGAAACAATGAGGTTTACTATCCTACATGCAGGTTTCAGGTTTATTACATAATAGGTTCCCCTATCTTCATGACAAGTGGTATTGGTTTGAAATATGGCTCTTTTTATATCACTAAGGCTAGTGGAGTGGTCATCATGGGAAAATAAATTTAGTGGATTGCCGGTGGTAAGGTCAAGGAAATCTTGGTATTCATCTATATCAATTTCTAGCATATCAAGAATATCCCCTTCGGAAAATTTAAAACTACGCCCATTGACCATGGTGTAGAAGAATGTGGTTTCATTTTCGGTGTGGGATAAGAGATTGGCATAGAATTCGTTGACTACCTTAGTGGAATAGGAAGGAAAAGAAGGATAGATGAAGTCCTTCAGCTTCTGCACTCCAAAGAGATTCTCCAGATCGACTATGTTGATGAAGTCCATAGCTTCGACCGGGCGTCGGGGAAGAGGAGCTTTAGAGGAAAGCCGTAGATATCTATCTCCAGCATCTCCGTCGACGAAGGCGATGTCGTTGATGATCGTCAGTGGCGGAGTGGCTTCCCGAGCTTCTCTCCTTTTTCTTTCGGCGACTTTCTTCTTCCCACGGGCAGCTGAGGATGAGGCCATTTGTGTTTCTTGAGTGTGGAGAAGAAGCAAGGAAGATTGGAGGATAAGAATGCTGAAGGGTTGCACGAAAATGCACTAGAGATGGACTATGGAGGCAAGGAAATGTAAGTGTGAGTAGGTGACTCGTTTTTGCTCCTATTTATAGCATTCCAGCGACCTGGTCGGTCGACGACTCGTCGACCGAGCGTCCGCAACGGTCGAGTTGCAGACGCGCCACTTGGTTCCCCAACGGTAAAAAAAACGGTCATAACGGTCGATTTACAACGGTCGTATCCAACGGCTATTTCTCGGTCGAGCACTTGTCGACCGACGTTGTCTCGGTCGAGCATTTGTCGACCGACAGTTCGTCCGATATTGAGTCTGTTTAGTATTTGTCGGTCGAGGGAGATGGGCTGACCGAGAGGTTCTCGGTCGACGAATTCGTCGACCGACAGACTTACTGAGTACAACTTTTAAAACTGATTTTTTAAATGCAAATGGTAGATCATTTTTGTAGAGCATTTATATGGATATTCTAAGGGAGTAATATTGGGATAATTTAAGGCTTAAATGATAACAAATGATTTAATTTTCAAGAAAATTTATATTTAGATTAAGTCCAAAGAGAGAATTTCCAAAATAAGCAATTTTTGTCTAAGCTTATTTTAGGTCGCCTTTGACTACGACCATAGCGCCCCTTAGTCAAGTTTTATTTTGACCAAGAGGCAAATTTTGCAGATTTTTCAGATTGAATATATTGAGTCTAATATCTGCATAAAATTTGAATATCAAGTTGAAGCATACTTCTTAATTGAGTTATTTTGCTTGTTTGCATACAATTTTCTATGCGCACCAAATGATGAAAGCATGGTATAAAGCATACAATGATAATTTCATTATAATTAGTATATGAATAGACCAGAAAATACTTGTACGAAAAATCATATAGGAATTTTCTTTTCATTTGACTTAGACTTTAAATCATCTAGGGAACAAACTAATATTAATTTCATTTATATTTGTAATTATGTAGAGTTGAGATAGACATAGAAATATGCAACTAATGTCTTTGGTCATATCTCAACTTGATTTTGTTCATTTAGTTTGGAGGTTTTTGGAACCCAAACTAACTCTACATCTTTTCTCTTATAAGGACATGAAAATGAATAGTGACCAAGGCGCAAGCAGTAATGACAACATATTGAGTCAACTTCATATCTTTTTCTATGGTTGTGTCCTATGTTGTCATTGGGTGAGGATGTTCTTTTAGGTACATATATAGATTGGGTTTGTGACTTTCTCTGATTAGATTGTTGATGAGATTTTCCTTTAGGCTTGTAACCTAGTCCCCTTCTCCCAATTTGTTGATAGGGATTATCTAGAATTTGATCAAGAATGCCATGGTTATTCAAACTACGAACTTGTTGTTGTAGCTTGGCAATCTCATCCATTCTTTTCTTAATGTCTATTTTTGCTTGGTCTAGATTGGATGACAATGAATTTCTTTCTTTAACAATAGTGTCATAATCTATATGGGTGCACAATAATGGTTGTTTTTGAAGATCGTTTACTTGAGTTTGTAAGTTTGAATTTTCAACAGAAAGGAGCTTGCAATCGGCTTCCATAGATTTTAACTTAAGATCAGAAAATTTATTTCCCTCTTTAAGATTCTCATTTTCAGATGCAAGAGCAAGAAGTTTAACATTTAGATCATCATTTTCCTTATTTGATTTCTTTAATTTCTTTTTGCACTCAACATATTTATTATGTGTTTCTTCAATAATAGCAACTAGTTCTTCTTTAGATAAATCAAAAAGACTTACCTCTTCTTCTTCTTCTTCTTCTTCTTCACTAGTTGTAGCAATAAGGCATTCTTTGTGCTTATCCTCTTCCTTTGATCTCCATGGGCATCCGGTTGTTTTGTGGCTTGTTCCCAAACACCAATTGCAGCATGTAGTGGTTTTGTCCAAGCACTTTTCACCATTTCCCTCCATTCTTCAAGACCTGGTTAGGGTTCCTTGAAGCCTGCTCTGATACCAATTGAAAACTACTAGAGGGGGGGTGAATAGAGTTTTATAGATAATTTAACAATTATTGAACTTAAACAACCACAATGAAAATATTGGACAAAGAGACACAAGGTTTAGAGTGGTTCCAACTATAGCAAATACTATAGCCGTCAATCCACTACCCGGTTGCTTACCCAACCGGGATTTGAAAAGAAATTTATTTTATTACCTCTTCAAGGAATTTACATAAAATACAATCTCTTTTCCTAAACCCTTCAAGCAGCCTTCACCTAGAAGTAATCGCCAACCTTGAAGCAGCCTTCCCTTGAAGTAGATGCACCAACTCCCGTTGCACCAGCCTTCTGAAGTAGCTTCCCTTGCGATAGCCTTCTTGAAGTAGCTTGAAGTCCCCTTCTCCACCTGAGAAGTCAACCCTCTCCAATCTGCAGCCTCCAACCCTAGGAGTAGCAATGAGAGTACAAAAGATAAACAGGAACAAGAAAGGAAAAGGAAATTACAACTTATCCTTTAAGCCCGAGGCTTGATATGCCTAGATCAAGCGTAAGATCTCCTAGCCAAGTATGTGAACTTGTAATTGCTGTGGGTAGGAGAATCTAGCCTATAGGACACGAGATTGAGCTAAGGAGAATGTAGGCCAGTGATCACAATGCTCAAATTTGCTTGCAAAAGATTGCTCAAGTATGCTCAAGTGTATTCTCAAGTGTAACAAGTGAATTCTTGTGTCCTATGGCTTGTCCTATTTATAGGAATGGCCTAAGTATGCTTAAGGACGTTCTAGACAACTTCTAGGGGTTTCTAAGTGCTTAACTAGCCGTTAGGTACAAAGTTGTTGCTTTAACAACAGCTAATTAATTTATTCTGCAGTTGCTGTCAGAGACCATCTCGGTCGACAAATGGTCGACCGAGACACCTACTCGGTCGAAGTTTTGTCGACCGACAGGCTCTCTGGAACAAGTGATTTGCAACGTCTTTCTTCAACTACCAACTAACTTGTCTGTTGTGTCTAACGGCTACTTTGGATCTTTCTCGGTCGAGAAGATGGTCGACCGAGAGTGTCTCGGTCGAGGAGTTTGTCGACCGAGGATGATCCCGTTTCAAGGTTTCAATTTAAGCATTAATTATATGTGTGAGTGTGCAAAGGTGATCCTATTTAAATGGGATGACATGTCTAACTATGGTGTTTGGCTAGGGAAAATCTAACGCTTGATTTACATGCAAATCTAAGTACTTGTACATTATATATTTGTACAAGTTTTACAACATTGATTACATTGCATGAAAATAAAACTAAGTAAGCTCTTGGATTTTCCCTAGTTGCTTTGCCATCCATCTTAGTCCTGCACACTCAAGTAGCTCGTTAGATTAATAAGAATGAAATGTTTGTCATCATCGAAACAAAGGGATTTTATCATAATATCCAATTTATCCAACAATTTGTTTCTTCAGCTGTAGCAAGGGCATATGCAACAACATAATCTGAATGCCTTGCAGGTGGTCTGATCTGTCTTCTTGGTCTCCCAGTAGCAATGCTATATGTTCGTTCTTCATGAGTGTCATCTTCAACATCATCTGGATTTTCCTGTGTAACAACAGGAAGTGTCGGGCTGTGTGCACTAACTTCAAGCTCCACCTATTTCGTGGAACTCTGAGAACCTGTAGCTGGAGAATGGACGCCATCTTGTTTTGTAGAAAACATGGCAGACTCATCAAAAGTAACATTTCTTTCAATCAAGAATTTTGATGAGTTTGGCTCAGTGCACCAGAATCTGTATCCCTTCACACCATCAGCATAACCTAGAAAAATACACTTCTTCGCTCTAGGCTCGAGCTTTCCTTCATTTGAATAGACATATGCAGGACAACCAAAAATACGCAGATTTGAATATTTTGCAGGATGACCAGACCATACTTCTTCAGGAGTTTTGAAACCAAGTGGAGTAGATGGTGAACGGTTGACAAGATAGGTTGCAGTAGAGATGTCTTCAGCCCAAAAATCTTTGCTAAGTCCTGCACTAATCAGCATGCAACGTGCACGCTCTAGAAGAGTTCTGTTCATGCGTTCTGCAACACCGTTCTGCTGGGGTGTATGTCTAACTGTGCGATTTCTTGCAATACCCTCAGACTGGCAGAACTCATTGAATTCAGACGAACAAAACTCCATGCCATTATCTGTCCTCAGTGTCTTGATGCTCCTTCCTATTTGTTTTTCAATAAGCATCTTCCACTTCTTAAACTGATCAAAAGCCTCAAATTTATGCTTCAGAAAATACACCCAGACTTTCTTTGAGAAATCATCTATGAAAGTAAGCATGTATCTAGCACCTCCCTTGGACGGTACTTGAGAAGGACCCCATATGTCTGAATGAATGTAATCAACAATACCTTTTGTAGTATGATTTGCAGTAGAAAAACTGACCTTTTTCTGCTTTCCCATAACACAGTGCTCACAGAAATCTAACTTTTCAGTACTGATATCACCTAGAAGTCCTCTCCTGCATAATAATTCCAGGCCTTTCTGGCTCATGTGTCCCAGTCGCATATGCCACAATTTAGTGGCAACCAGTTTTGGAGTGGGTGAGAAAGAAACAACAGTAGCTTCGTCGGTCACAGTTTCACCAATTAATTTATAAAGGTTTCCAGGAATACGTACTCCCTTTATCAGAACATCATCTCCTTTGGTAATATATAAGATTCCATCTTCAGTCTTGTATGGAAAACCGTTGGCTTCAAGTAAGCTAATAGAGATGAGATTTTTCTTCAGACCTTGAACATGACGAACATTGGAGACAGTTCGGATAACACCATCGAACATCTTTATGCGGATTGACCCAATGCCAATTGTCTTGCAGGTAGAATCATTCGTCATGTTTACAGCACCTCCATCAAAGTGCTCATAAGAAGAAAACCAATCTCTGTGTGGGCACATGTGGTGTGAACAGCCTGAGTCCAGAATCCAAGAAGTTTGAAAATTGACGGATGAGGAAGATAAAGCCATAAGAACATATTCTGGATCTTCACGTGCTACATTAGCATCTGCATGTTGTTCTTGTTTTTCGTTCTCCCTCTTCTTCTTGTTCTGTACCTTGTAGCATTCATCGACAATGTGTCCAGACTTCTTGCAGTATTTACAGACCTTCTTTGATTTAGACTTAGATCTGTGTGTTTCCTTCTTGTTGTTTCCCTTTTCTTTTGTACGACCCCTCACCATAAGAGCCTCTGACTGACTCCCGCTAGAAGAAGCAATTAGGTCTTTATCAACCATGGTCTTTGACAGCAATGAAGATATAACATCCTCCACCGTGATTGAAGATTTTCCGTATAGAATAGTTTCCCGAAATTGCTTGTATGAAGGGGGTAAAGAGCACAGAAGAATAAGGGCTTTATCTTCATCTTCGAGTTTAATATCTATATTTTCCAGATCCATAATAATAGATGTAAACTCGTCAATGTGATCACAGACAGATGTACCTTCCACCATGCGTAGTAAGTAGAGACGCTGCTTGTGATATAATTTCATTTGGAGAGACTTCGTCATGTAGAGATCTTCGAGTTTCTTCCAAATACCGGCAGCAGTAGTTTCTTTGGCAACTTCGGCCAAAACCTTGTAGTCCAAGGATAACTGGATGGCAGTGAGAGCCTTCTGATCCATTACTTTCTTTTCTTGCGGCGTCATAGTGGCTGACATCTTCTCGATCCCTTCCAGAGCCTCGGAGACTCCCTGTTGATTGAGCAAACCACGCATCGTGATCTGCCATAGTCCGAAATTGATTTTGCGATCAAACTTCTCGATCTTGTACAGACTCGTCATCGTTCGGATCTTGAACACGCGGCTCTGATACCACTTTGTTAAGAGTTGAACGCGAGAATATGACGATTTCGCAGCGGAAGAACAAGAAACGAGAAACAATCACACAACCAAAACACAGGATTTACGTGGTTCGGTCGAGATGACCTACGTCCACGGGAGGGGGCAAAATTTCCACTATTTCATAGAAAAGATTACAAAGGAGAGATACTCTCAAAGAAGAGAGAACTCTCTTCAGTACAACACTGTATGTTGGCACTTCTCAGTACAAGAAAATCCCATGCCCCTAAGGTCCTATTTATAGGCTCCATGCCATAAGGCTTCAACTAGGAATAAACAATCCTAATAGGAGTCTAGTACAGAATAGGAGTCCAAGTTGCATGAAGATAGAGCCATCTACAACTCCAAATAGGAATACTAATCTAAATCCAAGTAGGAACATGGGTTGGACTCAAACCAAGACAAGACCCAAAATAGGAATGCCACACCATGTAGGATTAGGATTAGGATTAGGATTAGGAGTCTTCAAGTCACATAACACCAGCTGCTTCTAACCAAACTGTTGGAGTTCCAGCTCAACAACATGAACTGCAATTCCTGTGTTTGATTTCATTCAGAGTCTTCCAACCGCAAACAACCAAACGAGCCCGAGCGAACTATAAGGTGAATAATGATTCCGCGAACGTGATGAACAACAGCCGACACACAAAGAACAGAGGAATTCTGACAGCGTCAGCAAAGATACCACGACGATGCCTGAACAGAGGTAGTAAGACAGGAAAAGGGGGCATCTCGATGCCCAGCCCAAATGCCAGTCCGTCGCCCCTCACACCCCATAACCAAAGCAACCGATCAGGATCTAAAGTGGTGGAGAGCAGCAATATTCCTCCTAGCACTAAACACCCGTTAGGTGTTTCTTTAAATGCCTCAACTACCCCACCCACCATAATGCTTACTACACCTACGAATGCGGACCCGCCCATTGAAGAAATCCTACCACCTTTAAAGAACGGCTCTACGACCACAACAAAAGGGGAACCCGTAAAGAATACTAACAAGGAGACGCAAACAGAACTGGATACTGTGAAGAACGGGAAGAAGGAGGGCACAATACAGAAGGAAAAAAGAAAAAAACTGAAGCAGGTGAAGATAATCAGAAGAAGTGCCAGGACAGGTTACAACAACAATGTTTCTTCCTACGACCAAGCTCTGTTGGCTAGTGGGTACAAAAGGGGGACACAATCGGAGGAAGATGAAAACACAAGGGCTGAGAATAGCAGGCTAGCGAAGATGGGAAGGGCTGAAAACACAAACATGGTATTGGAAACCTACACAAGTAGCAGCGATTGGGGAAACCCAACATCGTGAAGGACAATGAAACTCTTGAGTTGTGCTGAGGTATGGGCGGCCTTGGCAAGATCCAAAACCTTTGGAGTATTTGCCGGAGAGAACATCCCATAATGGTTTTCTTAATGGAAACCATGATTAGTGGTGTAGAGCTCGAAAAAATAAAAAGAAGCATGGGTTTTGCAAATAGACTGTACCTTAGCAGTGAAGGCAGGTCAGGTGGGATGGGGATTTGGTGGAGAGACATAACAGTGCAAATCATATCCTATTCACAACAACAATTCCTGGCAGTGATCGGTGAATCCAATGGGACTGATAAATGGGTTGTAGCTAGAATATATGGATGGACTAAAAACTACCAAAAATGGAAGACTTGGGACCTGATTAAGAAGATCATGGAGGACAACAGCCTACCCACTCTGCTTATAGGAAATATCAATGAGATCTTACACAATGATGAAAAAGGAGGGGATGAGAATAGCCGTAGGCATACAGACAATTTCAGAGCGGTTGTCGATGAGCTTAACCTGATTGACTTGGGTTTTACAGGAAATAAATTTACTTGGATCAAGGGAAGAGAAGAACAAACAGCTATTACAGAAAGATTTGACAGAGGTCTGGCAACTACCGAGTGGCACGCCCTTTTCCCTAATGCTGTTATAAACCATCTGGTGATCTTCAAATCAGATCATGCCGCACTTCTTATGAATACTGCACAAGTGAGACATCGCTGGAAAGCCAAAAAACGGTTCTTCTTCGAATCCTTCTGGATGACGAACAATGATTGCAAACAGGTGGTGTATGATTTGTGGAGAGCTGAGCCAAATGACCCAGTCATAAACAAGCTTGCCAAATGTAGCAAAAATCTGAGTGAGTGGGCAAACAAGAAATTCGGAAATATCAGTAAAAGGCTCAAGAAGATTGAAAAGGATCTACTTAAAGAACAAAATAAACACGACAACAAAAAGTTTAAGCAAATGCAAAGATCTGAGTGAGGAACTGATCAAGCTTCAAAATACAAATGAAAGTTTCTGGTTTATGCAAGAAAAGGCTAATGAAATGCGTGACGACGATTGCAATACAACCTATTTCCATAAGAAAACATCCCAAAGAAGAAAGCGAAATGAAATTCTAAAGCTGAAAGACGAGGAGGATAGGATAAGGGAGGGGGAAAGAGAGATCACTGATATTAACACTATGTATTATAAAAATATTTTTACCCTCACAATTTGTTTCTTGTAATGAGGATATTTTAATAGGTTTAGAGAGGAGAGTGAATGAGGAAATGAACAACCTTCAAAAGACCCCCTCAAAAGTGGTGTGGCGAGCTCTCAATCAGATGTATCCAACCAAATCCCCAGACCCAGTTGGTATGCATGCATGTTTCTGTCAGGCTTTTTGGCCCCTCATTGGGGATGATATCACCAACTTCGTGGTCAAATGGTGGAAGAACGAGCACAACCTCAACGACATCAACAAGAGAAACATTGTCCTCATCCCCAAATGCAAGGATCCTATTGACATGGCTGACTTTAGACTAATAAGCTTATGCAACATTCTATACAAGATCATCTCAAAGCTCATGGCTAATAGACTCAAAGAGTATCTGAATGCTATCATATCAATCAACCAGAGTGCTTTTATACCAGGGAGACTGATCACTGATAATGCAATGATCGCTTTTGAGGTGTTCCATTCTATGAAGAGAAGGACAAAAGGCAGGAAATGCCACATGGGCATAAAGTTGGACATGAGAAAAGCTTATGACAGGATTGAATGGGATTTCATAGACAGTATGATGAGTAGAATCATATTTGGAGACATGTGGCGTAGGAAGGTAGGGGAGTGCTTCCGATCTCCTTCTTTCTCTTTCGTCATAAATGGATGCAAAAAGGGGCATGTGATTCTGTCAAGAGGATTACGGCAGGGGGACCCTATTTCTCCCTACTTATTCCTGTTATGTGCTGATGCCTTCTCAGAGATGTTGAATGGTGCTGCTAGGGAGGGGAAGATACATGGGGTCACTGCATGCCGTGGGGGTCCAAAAATCTCACACTTGTTCTTCGCAGACGATAGCATTCTCTTCACAAGGGCAAACCCGCAGGAGGCTGCTATGATAGCTGATATTACCAGGCACTACGAGAGAGCTTCCGGACAGAACATTAACTATACAAAGTCGGAGGTTGCCTTCAGCAGAAATGTGAACCCGGAGAACATGGGAATCATTCTCAACACCCTTAAGATGAAAAAAGTCAACAAACACGACAAGTACCTCATCTTTCCTACTGTGATTGGGAGATCAAAGAAAGTCATATTCAGTGTTATGAAGGATAGAGTATGGGGAAAGCTAAAAGGATGGAAAGAACGTTATCTTAGCCAAGCAGGAAAGGAGGTCCTCATAAAATCCATGATAAAAGCCATTCCATCCTACATGATGGGACTATTCTAAATCCCATGCAACATTATTGATGATCTCAAAAGATTCATTGCAAACTTTTGGTGGGGTAGCTCGGATGAGAAAAAGAAGATACACCGGGCGACATGGTAGAAAATGTGCAAGCCAAAATTTGAAGGAGGAATCAGATTCAAAAACCTGAAGATTTTCAATATTGCTTTGCTGGCTAAACAGGCTTGGCGTTTGTACTCAAATCCTAACAACCTTGCAGGTCAGGTTATGAAGTGTAAATACAACAAAAATTCAGAGTTTCTTGAAGCTTACAGGGGTCACACACCTAGTTTCCGCTGGCATAGCATTTGGGGTGCAAAATCCCTTCTGATGGAGGGGATAAGATGGAATACCAGTGATGGGTTGAAGATCAACATGTGGAATGACATGTGGTTGCCTAGAAGCAAGGGAAGTTGTACAAGGTTGAACCAAGAGGCTGGTCTGAATGATATCAAGGTTGAACTGCTCATAGACAAAAACAAGTGGATGTGGAAGTCAGATTTGTTGAATGAGCTTCTCACACCAAATGATGTTGAAATAGTCAGAACAATTCCACTATGCTCGAACAGTTCAGATGAGCAGTTTTGGTATCCTACAAAAGACGGTTGCTTTACTGTCCCGTCAGCCTATGCGATTGGGGCTGACCAAGGGACTCCAAATTGGATTCATCATGGGAACATGAATGAAAACAAGTGGACAAAAATTTGGAAGCTAGATACCCCACCAAAAATCAAATACTTCATATGGAGAGTGTGCTCGGATCAGATCCCTACGAAAGAAAAATTATATGAAACATATATAACTACGGAAGCAGCATGCCTTCTATGTAATGAAACCAGGGAAACTCTCTATCACCTTCTGTTTGAATGTATTTATGCTACTCAAATATGGGTGTCAAGAAACAACATGCGCCACATCCTCTCTACGGTGACAGGCCAAGGAACAATTTCTTTGGATAATCTGTGGAATGTTGCAACTGAAGAGGAGATCATCACCTTCTTTATTTGCTACCTAGCAAGCTAGACATGCAGAAATGAGGTTGCCTTCAACAAGACAAAGCCAAACCCAGTCATAGTGGATGAAGGTTTAATGAAGTGGACTGAAAAATACAAAGAAAGTGCTAGGAAGTTCGACCAAGCGAGACAACCTGCAAAAGCTAGAACACCTTCATCATGCACCACCCCCCCGAGGGCCATCAGATAAAGATGAACATTGATGCTGCGGTTTTATCAAATGTAAGGGCGTGTTTCAGTTCAATCTTCAGAAATAAAACAGGGGCTACGGTAGCCATGTCAACTCACACAAAGGAAGGTAATTGGCCCCCCCTTGCTGCTGAAGCATACACAGTTATTAGTGGGCTGTAGACAACTATAGAACTGGAAATTACAGATTTGTGCATAGAGGCTGATGCACTGAATATAATACAAAGGATCAACAACCCCATCAAGGGAAGAGGGCCGATTATGCAGCTTTTCAAGCACATAGATGAGATAAAGGAGAAACTTAATGTGGTGTCTTGTACACATGTAGGAAGGGAGGGAAACATGGAAGCTCAGAGTCTAGCCAAATGGGGGATTATGAATGATGTAAATGATATTTGGGTGGACTATTTTCTAGTTCCACAACATCATGTAATACAATCTTCTCAGGAATGAAATTCTTAACTTCAAAAAAAAAACACACCTACAGGACCTACAATAAAAAATACATACACAAATCATCCACCCACATATGTTTTCATTCTTCTATTTTATTTTCTTCAACACTAAATTCAATTCTTATGCACATACACAATTTAAAAATTAGACATATAAGATCCACTCTCTAATTACATTCACATGGACATATACAATTCATAAAATAAATACAAGATCCATTCTTTAATTCCATTCTCATGACATGTATAAATGCAATTCTCATTATATTTATTCATCTTCATATTCATTCACACAGACTCATATATACACACATCATTCACATATGCAAAAACAATTCACTTGCATCAAATTTAAAGTTGTAAAAAGTCATAACCACCAAATGTATATAGAAATAATGACATCATGGTTTAGATAACCTATATTTTATCCCAATCAAATTCAATGTTGACTTTTTTAATGAAGGTGTTTGTCCATTCATCTCGTATCTCAGTTATCTCTTCTTTTGTATAGGACTCTATCATCTCAAATATTTGCAAAGAGAATGAGATGATTCAACAGTTTTCTTTAATTTTATCATATTATAAAGTGAGACTATTTTCTTATGATGATAAAAAATATATAGAATAACTTATGTACACAATGGATTTCTAGTGTTGCATGTCTGACAATCATGACCATATACCACATAACATAGTCTCTGCATGCCCAACTATTTCCTGGTACATGACACTATAAATGTGTAGTTATACAATACTTTAATAAATAAAAGCAAGTATAGTTGACATTTGTAAGTATTGGAGTTAGAAAACTACCTCAAAATCCTCCCAACTTAATAATTTATTTTTCTTATCTACATTTCCCCGTCCTTTTTGAATTCTTTTGTAACCCCTATTGGTTAAAGTAACAAATTTAATTTAATTTCTAATAGTCATGTAGTTAATGATGCAAACATTAGTATATGTTGTTGGACATAAAAATTACTATCAATAATTCCTTTTCATCGTGTGTCTTCCACTGTCTACTTTGTCACCCAAAGGATCTAGATAATACTCAGTTAGTGTCTCAGAGACAATTGTCAGCATCACCCAATGATTATTACTAAGTGAAAATCAGGAAAATAAAAAAAATTAAAATACACAATGAAATGTAATTCATAATCAAAAGTATAGCCAAAGTTTCCAAAACATGCCAGTATTGAAATTAGATATAATGATGCTCTTTCTCACATTACCAAAATATTTAAATGTGCTAGAGTAGTAATCATTGACAAATTTTGGATCTTTATGGATACGACTAATCAATGATGAAACTAGAATTGCCACACTGATTAGTGTGAACTCTCCACACACCCTATATAAGTGGCTGCAAAACATATATGTATGAATTATTATATAAGAAAAAAAATCAAATATATTTTCACATATATAGAATGAGGTATTTAGTGTTAACATCTCACCATACCTAACGTTCCATCACACTTGTATTCAACCAAGCATATATAAACAACTCCACAACATAGAATGAGGTATTTAGTGATAACATCTCACCATACCTAACGTTCCATCACACTTGTATTCAACCAAGCATATGTAAACAACTCCACAACATCTTTTAAGAATACACTAGTATCATGAGCATGCCCTGAAGCATCCTCCTTAATATCATCTGTCATAGTTGACCCTTCTTTTAAGTCGATTAGAAATAGTGCTACCCCCTACATTTAGGACCTAGTGAGTCAAATAGGTCGTTTCCAATCCAACACTACAAAAAATAAGTGATTTAACTACAAATATGATATATTTGTAGTTAAAAATGTCTTTCTTTATTTATAACATACTTGTAACAAAAAATGTTTAATAATTTACAATTCGTCTCCAAAAAAAATTTCCAGAATGATTTGGTTTCTCGCGTCATCTTGTCTTCCAAAATTTCCCCCAACTTACCACTCCTAATTTCTGAACTTTCCGTCAACTACCATTCGAAGATTTCATCCACAGGCCGCCACCTCACTCCCACACACAAATGTGAAGTGTCCCCATTTTTCATACATAGTGTCGTAAGTAGGTTTAGGAAATCCTCTGGCCACCTTATTCCTCTCTCTTCTGTGACCATCCTCTTCATCGTCAGCATATGGTATACGAAGTTTTGCCTTATTTTGAAGTGCTAATTCAAGGATTTAAACCACTTCAAGAAGTAGTAATATCATTCCAAGATAAGCTCCCCATACCAGAGGTCACAATCCATAGCAGTGTGCTCCCTCCTCCAAGACACCCTCAGGTTCCATTATTTTAATATTTACTGGTTCTAGATGTGATGTCGGCCTTGTCCTCTGAACAAGTTTCTATCCTAGAGGTTCTTTAGTTGCTTGTATCCTCTTTTTCTAATTCAAGATATACAATTCCATTTTATTTTCTACAACTGATTAAGTATAGTAATTTTTTTGATTCGTTTGAACCAGTGTATCTGTATGCTCATTCCACTTATTAGACAATGATCTCATAGTCGCCAACAAGCTGAAAATTGGATGTGAACTTACAGAAAATGCACATCCTATAGTAGACATAACAGAACTGCGTACTCTAATTACCATTGAGGCATTGAAAATAAACATATTTTGTTGTTCAGTTTGCAACTAATGTCAGTATCACATCATAGGTTTAGCGAAATCATTATACTTGTGATTTGTATTTTCTGTTATGTTTTGTTATATTAAATTGATTACCAGGGCATTGAATTTCAACCTACCATGAAGTTTGAAGTTAAGACACACATAGTTTGAAGTAGAGCTTGTATTTGAAGAGGTGAACAAGTAATAGGGTTGGACAAATGGAACAATGTTGCTAAAATGTATTTGTAACATATCGTATCTTAGACCCTACCCTGGAAGTTTGACCAAACACGATTGAGGTTAGAGTGATCCTAATAGTCAAATGCATGAATAATGTAATCTAATATGTCATATAATTCATGTGGAAATAATAAGATGATAAAGAACTTAATTGGTTAAGTAATGAAGTTAATGGGCCTTTACTGGGCCAAGTGACATATCTCATAAAACAAAGTCCCAAAAGTGAAATATAAGCTACAAATCGTGTTCCCTGGGACTCAATTGTCTTGGGAGTCAAGTTTCACATTATTCACATAATAATAATTCATTTAATTCAAATTGGAAAAGAATATGTGTGTTTTCTCCAAAATATCAAATAAAATAATAAATAACTTCAAAAGAGGAAAATAATCTTAGATTCGTAATCTACATCATAAATATGAATTTTAATCCAATTTGGAGAAAGTTTTCTTAAAAGGTAAAATCAGGAGAGAGAATCTCCTCCCTTCTTCCACTCCGCCCCGAAGAGTAACTAAGATCAATTCAGTCACGTTTTCATGTTCAAAGTATGTAGAACCTTCAGAGAATTAAATAATTATATAAACAACTCCAGTATGTAAAATTTATGGCAAATTCATACCCAACACATTAAATATGACTTGTGGGTCAAGTTTCATAAAATTTGAATAATCCTAATGCCATTAATGAAGGAGGAAAGAGAAAATGAGATTTGATTTATTTGATATATTAAAAGTTATCAAAAGGCAAATATAATTTCATAATCGAAATCTAAATGCCTTAATTGGCCCCTGTGCCAAATTTTACCTAATTTGGTGTTTGTTTGAGCCTTCAAAAGAAGAAAGAGAAAAGTTAAATTAATATGCATGTCACTTTATTCGATTTTGTTTTGGATTTCTATATGTCACGCTGGCTTTGGAATCTCAGGCTTCTTTTGGAACGTTGGATTCAGATCGTGTGGTATCTGTACTCTTTCCTACCTCCACCCCTTCTCCTGTTCTCAAGCGCCGACTAGGTTCCCTCTCCGATTCTTTTTCTCGATTTTCTCTCTTTCCTTCCAGTTTCTAGTTGCGATTCTTTCTCCCACACATTCCTTTCTCTTTCCCGCACCCTCTGATCTCACTTATTGGGGTATTTATACCCAATGATCCCTTGCTGCTGGCCCCACAACATACCCCTGTACACACCCTATTTCTCCTCTGTTTCACCTCTCTTTTCCCTCTCCTCACCCTCTGGGACCTTCAGATCACCAGGAAAGTGGTCCATCACATTCTATGTGCCACCGAGGACTTTTCTTGGCACCGGTCTTGATTCCCCTGCCACGAATTGTTTGGCCCAGAACCCGCCTGCCGCTGTCGGTGAAAGATACTTCGTCACCGTGCAACTGGACTCTTCGACCTCGGCTTGGTCTTCTAATCATCTACTCGATTTCTGTATGGATCTTTGTGGCGCTGCCAATGCCCAATTCCAACAGCAGGTACATACCCGGTTTCCCCCCTTTCGAGTTGGTATCTGATGGCCCGTGGTCGCAGTGGCATTTTCCTGCATCCGGCCACCACCCAGCTCAAGTCTGGGGTGGTTGAGTTCGGTTTGACCTCAGGAGAACGACTAAGGGTTTGGTTTCATGTGATCCACAGTGGTGGGTGAGAAATGACCTTTGGATAGTACATGTAGAGTCCCCTTTTCTTTTGTTCATGCGAAGAAGATGACACCTAAATGTTTTACCTTTTTACCCCCGCTCTCCTTGCATATTTTGATTCTTACGCGAGGGTACTTTCATAATTTCTCTGCCTATTTTATTTCTTTTTGGTGCGAGTCTCATTTCCTTTGACCACCGCCACGTGGGCTTGACCCTTGACTTGACAGTTCGTTACTGGGATAAGTCAGGTGGCCCCTCTCCCGCTTATTTGGCATTTCCTCGAATTTTGATTGATCAGGATTTCCAAAATACATAACTAATACTATGTATGGAAAACAATTACAAATAAATACTCGTTGGATTCATAAAAATAAGGACTTTCTAATGGTATATGTTTTGATAACTAAATCTAAGGATTAATAACATGTGTTTTTAATGGATATAATTAATGATGAATAAATTTGTTAAGATCATAACTAATTATATATAAGTCAGAAAAATATAATAAAATATGTTTTGGACTCCTAATGACATATACTAAAATATGGTATGATTTTGATAACCTAATTCACACATTAATAAAAAGGTGGTTTTTAGGGTTTTGAATAATTAATGGAAACCTAACCCTAATTCCACATATATGCTAATAGGTGCTTTGGATGCCTAGGCTTGGACCTAGATGTGACTTTGGATTGTTTGACTATGAAGTTGAGGTATGTGTGCAGAGCCGATTATTCTTGTTGAGCAATTAGCCTATTTTTATCTTACTTTTGGTCTTATGGACATTAGCCTACACATTGTCTTGTTCTTTTGAAATCATGCTTCATGTAAAGTATCTTATTTTTTTATTGATCTTGTGATCACGGATATTCTCTTGGAATCTTATCTTGTTGCCTTGGAGCAAGTTGGACTTTTGATATTATATGCCCACTGTGATGTGGAAGTTACTTGTTGATATATGCCCATTGTGATGTGGATGCTTTGATATCTTGTTCCCACTTACATGTGGATGTATGTGTTGTCCATTGTATGATGGCAACATTGTATATTCTGACTATACTTTCTACTTGCCTCTACATTAAACATGCTATGTGATTCAGTAGCACCAGAGTAGTGTAATTACATTGGTTTTGGGGCAGTAATCCCCTATTTTTTATTTGGAGGGTGGCAGTATACCATTCCTCTATAATTGAGTGTGGTAGTAATCCATGCTCAACTTTATATATTGGGAGATTGGTAGTATTCCTTTCTCTATCAGGTTCAAATTTATGAGGGTTGGCCGCAATTGTGTTTATATTGTTCTAGGGCTATGCTTATCTCACATGCATGCAGGTTGATGATGTTTATGATGGGTTTTGTGCCCACAAATCTTGATAGGTGCTTATGTGGCACTTATTTATTGTTTTGATTATGGCAAGTATCTTCTTTTATGATGATGATGATTCTTTTCTTTTATGCCCGATTGGGTAGTCCTTATCTCTTGCACGGGGAGCCTTTTATTTTGATGTCCCTTATTATTTATAAATTGCTCAATTTACTGTTTAGTATGTACATACCAGCCTTTGCTGATGTATCCTATTGTTTCTCTTTTACTGGGGCATACTTCCAACCCTAGGTGAAGGATATGGTGGACATGGACATAGATTAAGAAGTTAAAGCTTGGAGACAATCTTGAGGTGGTTTAGATTTCCTCTACATGGATCCTTGTGATGTAAGTTTGTAACCCTTTGCTTTATAATTGAATATAGTCATGTCTTTATTCTGCTGCTATACTTTGGTCTTTTGTTACCATTATATAAAGATTTAAAATTTTTACACGCACTCCATCATACATTCTGAGTGTGTTTGGACTGGAGGTTTTATTGTTCAAATTTTTAGTAGAGAAGTGGTTTCACTTCTTTATAGCATGGTATCAGAGCTCATGGTAGTCAGAATCTGACTATTTCAATTTTATCTTCCTTTAGAACCCTTGACTTTGCTAGTTAGCTCTAAGTGAAATGTTCACCCTAGATTTTATCTTTGATGATGACATGAGGTTTGACTTGAGGATACAATTAGGTTATGAGGAGGTAGTAAGATATGAAGCCACAAAGATCCATACAGAAACCGAGTAGATGATTAGAAGACCAAGCCAGGGTCGAAGAGTCCAGCTATACGGTGACGAAGTATCTTTCAGCGACAGCAGCAGGCAGGTTCTGGGCCAAACAGTTTGTGGCAGGGGAGTCAAGACCGGTGCCAAGAAAAGATCCCCAGTGGCGCATTGAAGGTGAGAAACCACTTTCCTGGTGGTCCGAAGGTCCCAGAGGGCGAGGAGAGGGAAAAGAGAGGTGAAACAGAGGAGAAATAGGGTGCGTATAGGGGTATGCTATGGGGCCAGTGGCAAGGGATCATTGAGTATAAATACCCCAATAATTGGGATTGGAGGGTGCGGGAAAGAGAAAGGAAGGTGTGGGAGAAAGAATCACAACTGGAAACCGGAAGGAAAGAGAGAAAATCGAGAAAAAGAACTGGAGAGGGAACCTGGTTGGCGCTTGAGAACAGGAGAAAGGGGCAGAGGTAGGAGAGGGTACAGATACCACACAATCTGAATCCAACGTTCCAAAAGAAGCCCGCGATTCTAAAGCCAGCGTGACACATAGAAATCCAAAACAAAATCGAATAAAGTGACATGCATATTAATTTAACTTTTCTCTTTCTTCTTTTAGAGGCTCAAACGAACCCCAAATTAGGTGAAATTTGGCACATAGGCCAATTAAGGCATGTAGATTCTGATTATGAAATTATATTTGCCTTTTGAGAACTTTTAATGTGTCAAATAAATCAAATCTCATTTTCTCTTTCCTCCTTCATTAATGGTATTAGGATTATCCAAATTTTATGAAACTTGACCCACAAGTCATATTTAATGTGTTGGATATGAATTTGCCATAAATTTTACATACTAGAGTTCTTTATATAATTATTTAATTCTTTGAAGGTTCTACACTTTCTCTCTCCTGATTTTACCTTTTAAGCAAACTTTCTCTAAATTGGATGAAAATTCACCCAAAGGCTATATTTATAATGTAGATTATGAATCTAAGATTATTTTCCTCTTTTGAAGTTATTTATTATTTTATTTGATATTTTGGGGAAAACACACATTCTTTTCCAAATTGAATTAAATAAATTATTATTATGTGAATAATGTGAAACTTGACTCCCAAGACAATTGGGACCCAAGGAACACGATTTTAAGATTATATTTCACTTTTGGAACTTTGTTTTATGAGATATGTCACTTGGCCCACTAAAGGCCCATTAACTTCATTACTTAACCAATTAAGTTCTTTATCATCTTATTATCTCCAAATGAATTATATGACATATTAGATTACATTATTCATGCATTTGATTATTAGGATCACTCTAACCTCAACCATGTTTGGTCAAACCCAAAAGGTCAAACTTCTAGGGTAGGGTCCAAGATACGGTATGTTACAACACTCCACCCCTTAAAAGGATTTTGTCCTCGAAATCTATAGATCTAAACATCAACTATCAACTATTCTCCACCCCTTAAAAAAGATCAACCTCACAAGTCAAACTAAACAACTTTTTAGAGCTACCCACATCAATTAGTTAGGAAAGTTTTTAGAGATTAATATTTCTCATGTATCCAACTAAAGTCACCATCTAGGGTTGAGTTTTTAGGTCCTCATGTCTCTAACTTTTCAACCCTACATGAACATCCAAAAGTCATAGGGTAGGTCAACTACACCATTATATCATTCCTAGTCATAAAATTAGGGTTAGATTCTACTTAAACTAGAGTTTCTCTTCATTGTGACTTAGTTCAAGAAAACTTCAGAAAATCTAGAGAAAACATTTTGTTTTGTACGTATAGTATTATATAGAAAATAATTTGTTGTAAAAAACCTTTGCGATTGAAAACTAAAATTTAGGGCCCAAAATCAAAGCGAAAACCAAGTCACAATATTTCCATAATAAGATTTGGGTGATTGTCATATTCTTGGTATCATATAACTCATTGTAAAGCAAAATATGGTTCTACTATTGTTTAAACAGCAATATAACTTATGTAATACCACATGTTTGCATAGAAATTTTGTTTGAATTTATTTGGATTATTTTCTTTTTTATGTAGATGGTTAACCATATTGGTTCTAATGAACGTCAACAAATATATGCCATTTTGGTAATGATGATCATGTTGATCTTGAGAAAGAGATGACATAGAAATTATCCATGTACTAGAAAATCATATGTACTTAGGGATAAGCTATGGGATAAGCCTATGTCTACTGTAATAAAATGAATTCTTTTCGGAGTAGAAGATAGCTTTCTTCAAGAGACAAGAACGAGGATATCTACATTTATCAGACTTTGTGATATTTTAAGGTGTCGATGTCTCTTGTGTGATATGATAAACATGTCCATTGAGGAGCAACTGACAATGTTTTTAAGTATAGTAGGTTAGGGTGCACTTCAGCGTGGAATTTCAAACTCTTAGGACCACTCTCAGGAAATTGTTAGTCGTTATTTCAATAAATTCTTATATGCTATAGGATGCTTATGTGATGACTACATCAAAATTCCTTCACCCGCTACTCTTCTTTAGATATAATGTGCAGAACAAATAAATTTTACCCATATTTTAAGGTAAGCAACGATATATTTTGAGTAGATGTAAACTTAGAAAATAGCTTATATGTGATGTTTTGTGTAGGAATGTATAGGGGCAATAGATGACACACACATTACGACTACAGTACCTAGTGACATTGTAGGGAGATTTCATGGTAGAAAGGACCATCCAACCTAAAATATTATATTGGCATGTACTTTCAATTGTAAAATATGCTATGTCGGAGTTGGGTGGGAAGGATCTGCAAATGACATGACTGTGTTGAAAAGTACCTTAGAAGACCCAAATAGTCTGAAAGTTTGTGTTTCTTAAATATAAACTATTGTATCTATTAAAAATGTGTAACATGTACTTTTTTATTTTAGGTAAAGACTTCCTAGAAGATGCGAGATATACAACTATGCCTGGATTTATAACTCCCTATCGTGGTACACGATACCATTTAAAATATTTTTCTCACAACAATGGTCAAAAAAATCGAAATGAACTATTTAATCTACGCCACTCCTCCCTACGGAATGATATATTACATTTTTTATCATTTCAATGATATAGTTTAGAATTAATTTACAAACCATCTGGTTTTCACATGGGATGAAAATTGTATTCACCTATTTTTATACTTCATCTTATAATGGATTGTAGTAATTGGTGTATACCTAATTTTTTTACTTTTCTAGTTTGTTATTTCAAGTATATTTATGTGTGTATATTTTTGTATCAAGAGATGGATCCAAGTACCGACTACTCTCAATCTGCACCATCAAAAAGAGGAACACAAAACTTTAAATGGTAGAAACACTTTGAGACATTTTGAATTAAATTTATAGCAAATCTTGTCGAGGACGGGTTTAAAGTGGATAAGACATTTAAGTCCACAATATTTTAGAAAATTGTAGAACCTGTTAATAAGTAATTCAATCTAGGAAATGTAGTCAAGGCCTCATTTGTAGAAAATCATTTACGAACAGTCAAAAAGCACTGGGATGAATTTCAAAAGGTAAAAAATCATAGTGGCATCAATGATTTTGATTATGTGACATGTTCAATACATATGGATGCAGAAGTTGCAAGAGAATATATCCGTCTAAGTCTCTTATTTAGAAATATCATTGTGTACGTTAGATATAACATGTATCTAATGATATATTTCTTTATCACATGCACATCCTATAGAAGAGGAGTACATAAACAAGCCCATCCCATTATATAATGAGATGAACATTTTTTTTGGAAATGACAAGGCAACATGAAGTTTCTTTAAATCAATTTGAAGGCCTATTGGTGATAATGGTAGTGGACAAAGCCCAATGGAACCTATTGAATTGACTGAGAATGGCATAAATGATGAAATTAGAATTGAAGATTATGAGGTAGTACCAGAATCTCAAAATATAGATGTCTCAAAAGCACCAACTCATGCAAATAGCACAAGGATGAAGAACAAGGTTAGAAAAAGAGCACGGGAATCAGAAGATGATATGGTTGAGAAATTCATGGACAAGCTCAATAAGATGATTGAGGTTTTCTCAAGGCCATCATATTTAGATGGAAGTAAGATATCTGAAGAACTAGAGAAGTTGAAGGATTTTGGACCATTTGATGATGATGACATAATGGAGGCCCTTACACATCTATGTGGTAATGAAGTTGATGCCAAGGTCTTCATGAGTTGCAAGCCTAACATGCGTGTGAAATGGCTTCACAAGTTTGTGGGAAAGATCCAAGATACATGTGTTGAAGAAGATCTACAGGATAACAACTACTCTTCTACATATTTTATGGATCGTTGAGTTTTCTTATTCTTTGTTATCATTGACTTTAAACTCTAGAATAGTAAAGTTTAGTATTTTAACTCAAGATTATGTACTTTCCAATCTTTGTCAATGTTTTTTTTTTGGAAATAGGTAAAAGTGTATTGCCAAAAAGGGCTAAAACCAGCCCACCAACCATCAATTACAAAATATACAAGGGGCGACTAACTACAAAAGCCCTAGTATAGTTTAGCCCTTTAAGGGAGCCCTACGGCCAAGCCTTTTTTGGCCCTCAACATTCTACAAATGTTGGTTGAAATCTTACTAACCACATGTTCTTCTCTATTACAACTTCTCTGGTGTACCCTACAATTTCTTTCTTCCCACACAAAAAAGCAGAAAGCCGACAACATAGCAGCCGCGATCCCCATCTGAGCTTTACTCCTGCTCCTCATCCGTAGCCTATCAACTTTAGCCATTAGATTCTCAGTAGTATCCACGCCCCAAGTGCTCTTCAGACAAATCAAATCCCAAATGAACTTAGAGAATCTGCATTCGTTGAAGATATGATCATGGCTTTCATCTTGTTCATTACAAAGAGGGCATAAGGCCTGAACCGTCAAACCCCACCTTCTCATTCTGTCTCTAGTTGGCAACTTGTACAGAATAGCACTATATAGCAAAGTGCTCCATTTGGGGATGTGGTACAGGTTCCAAGTTAGATTTGTCCAGTTGAGGACCTCCCCATCATCCCTGTTGATCCAAGGTTTCACTCGCTCGTCAGCAGGAGCAACAAAACCTTGATTGTCCACAACATACATCGGCTGAACCATCACCCACTGGCTGCACATGTTCTTCTAGGCCATAGATGCTACCGCATCAACTGACTGGGGTATAGGAAAGTCCCCATATCTTGCCCTCATCCAAATAGACCACACATTGTTCCTTTCCTGAAGGAACATGTCGAGTCTCTTGAGCTGACACGTTTTCAGGATCTTGTGAGGCTGCATAAGATTGAGTCCCTTTGTCAATGTTGTCTATGAATTTTCATGAACAATACTTTGTTCGTTATGAAGTTCTATTTAAAATATATATGATTTAGTTTGCAAATATTAAAATTTGTGATGTCTGTGGTACATTATATTTCATGTATTGTAGACGAAATTAAAACAAACCAATCACATGGAACTCATTTTTCTAAAAAACTTTGATTTTTAAACCAATCATCTGAACTCAATTTCCAAGAACTGCACTTCAATTCCTGAAAAAGGACTTCCAAAAAGACTTCACTTAGTCAATAGCTTACGTCTAGACTTTTCGGAAGACACTGTCGTTGCCTCCTATCTGGGCCTTCGGCAAGGAGAAGCCCTGACCCAGTTGCCCCAACTTTCTTATGTTATCTCTTTGTCTTCGTCACTCGGGCAGTCCCTTCTGTTGTGTCCAATACATATATCCACACACGAAGCAGAAATTTGGTAATTTCTCATACCACAGCTCTATATCCACCAGGTCCTCATTTATACATCGCATCTTCTGTACTATCTTCAAGTGGTTTTCTGACATTAAGAATGATTCTCGCCCTTCTTGCTCTCACCCATCCGGAAGATTCTGGCTCCAGCTCCGTAACTAAGCCGACCATCCTAGCTATCTTCCTCATAGCTTCATCTGTTCTATAGCCCAATGGCACGTTATAGAACCTTACCCAAAAAGGACATTCATCTAGGATCATCTCCGATGGTTGGTCGCTGCTTTTGATTTCTTTTAATAGTAGAATCTTGCCGTCAAAGTTCCAGGGTGTCCCATTAAGAATTTTTTCCTTGTCCCGCCTGTGGTCAAAGGTGATGACTATAATGTTATGCTCTATCTGCTTGAAGGACACTCTTCTCGCCAGGTTCCATTCTTGGGTCATGGTTCTCTGTAACGCATTGAAGTTGAAAGGTCGATCAGTGAGCGGCATTGCCGCAACTTGCAACTCTAGTTGATTTTCGCTAATGGTGACCGACCCATCATTGAAATTAGCTAATTGTTTCTTGATCACCATCAATTATGTTGAGGATATTTCTGCTATGTCCTCCGTCACCGCTGTCTGTGAAAGAGAACAACACCACTCAGAGCGTGGAGCTAAGCACCCACGGCCGCCGTCAGGGTGAGGGGACCCGAAAATCACCCTAAAATCGCCAGAGCTTGTCTGACGTCAGGGTCGGGAGCTTTTGGTGTGCTGTTTTGTTGTTAAGCTAAACACATGATGTAACTTAGTACTTTTTAATTGTAGGTTTTGCATCCTGTTGAACATCTGGACAACAGGTTTGCACACCTACTAATAAAAATTTATACATGAAGTGTAAGTTATTACAAAACAAAAGATGTTGTAGATTTTTATCATTGAAATCTTTCTAAAATAAACACTATAGACCCGTTGTGTCATCGGTTTTCTTTGTAAATCGATTACACAACTATTCTAAAATGGTCGTATTGCCCTGCATGATAATGTTATCAGCTGGCCTATAACATCAGTTTCTATAAGAAACCGACGATACAACTTTTCTAAACTGATTGTGCTACCCAGTACGGTCGTTCTACCAGCTAGCCCATAGTGTTGGATTTCTAAAGGAACCGATGACATAACTTTAGAGTTTTAAAAGGGAAAAGTACATATTGTGTCAGTTTAAATTAGAAAAATTGATGACAGAGGATGACTATACGCGCAGTTCCTTGTTAGAAACTGACAACACAAAGTGATACCATGATCTCGATATCTTTCTGATTATGCAATGTCTGGTTTCATAGAAACAAATGTTGGACCTATATTGTGGGTTTTTCCTTTCCCTCAAAACTGACATAGAAGGGACACAATTGTAATGTGACCCACTTAGGTGTTGGTACAAAATAAAAGTTATAGTGCTATTATAAATAGCACTAAAAATTGTATATGTACTAGAGGAATAAAATTTAGAGTTAAAACCATTGTTCTACACCCTTAGCTAGAAAGATGGACCATCCTACTTGAGTTCAAAATCACTCTCATCTCATTCTACTTACAACAAAGATCATTTAGGTACATTATGCTTAATATATTCATGCATCCTCTTAGATTGTCAACCATGTTATTTGTCAAGACCATCCCTTAACATATATCTATTGTCTATCTCTGGTCATGGATAAAACTGTTGTGTGAAACCCTGATTCTTAGTGTGATCCTTACTAACTTGATTAAAGTTTCATTATGTCTATTTCATCATAATAATGACCCACTTAAGATAATAAATTCCCTATGACCATTTTATTATCTCTTTCTCTTCTAATCATATACTACTTTGACTTATATCAATCTAGATTTTCCATGGAGTAAGCATATCTAAGTAACCATTATCTTTTGGGGTTATAAGAACTGGGTGCAACTCTCTTATGATCTTCTCATTCTTGTAAATATGAACCATAACCTTGTTTCATTATACGTCACTTAACATTTCTTTGTTGATATTTTGGGTCAAAGTACCTATTCCTTTTATAAAATACTTCAGTACATAAGTTGTAAGGTTTTACAGGTTTGCACTTCACAATGCACAAAAACAAGTATGTGTTTCACTACTCTCAGGATTTATCTTGTACCTCTATATACTACTATAAGTTCAATATTGATATTCCTTGTCTTATTCCCTCTAGTGCAGTATGGAAACTTGCATCAATCGTGGACCTATGTTCCTTGTAATGCCATAATGTTAAGGTGTCTATCAATCTTGGGCTCTTAGTATCAGCTATGTCTTATGACATCTTCTAAAAATTATTGGCTACATATATACTAGAAAACAAACTATTTATAATTCTTATCTCAGAACCTCACTAGTGCACATGTCACTTACCACATGCACTAGATCGAGTGAGCTAAAAATCATAATGATTTTGATGTTCCTAACATTCCCTTTACAATCTCATATGATATGTTTTTCAAAACACACACCACTAAAAATATAGAGGTCATGATATATACATATCTAGGGCTAGTACTTAAAGTCAAAATCCAACATGTAACTAACTCTAATTCAAATATCCACTTATTTCATCTAACTAGACCTCTAGCTTAGACTCTTATCTTTGTCTAATTTCATTTGTAACAAAGGTTACTAACTATCAACCTAACTATATGTTTAGATCTCTCTAAGATTTTAGTGGGGTGATGTAGACTATGAATTTGAGAATATACTTGATGGACATCTAAATTATTTCTCTAATACCAAATTGTAACACCCCAATTTTCATATTTGAACACAAGTGGAAGTTACATTTTTTTGTCAACCTGGGAGTGTCACGAACATGATACTCATCACAATAATAATAGAAAGAAACTAATCACTCTAGTGTATAAAAATATATTCTAAGGATAAAAATTGTGTTACATCAAACTTAAATAAAAGTCTAAATATATTATGCAAAAGGTTGCACTCTGTCTTAATATCTTGGTTCAAGAATCTGAGAATTGTTCTCACTCATGAGTGCAAGATGTATTTCCTAGAAATATTAGAGCTTGAGGAACCTCTGCCCAACATACAAAAGGATGAACATGATACTTACAAGAAACATTTAGACGATGTTGTTGACATCAGCTGCCTGATGCTATGCTCAATGAACTATGAGTTGTAGAGACAACATCTAAACATGGACATTCTCAAGATGGTGACACATCTTAAGAATATGTACCAGGATTAGGGTAAGCAAGAGAGATATGATGTCTCGAAGATGTTGTTTAAGTGAAATATGGAAAAGGGAGATCTAATGGGCCCCCATGTGCTCAAATATATTGGGTACATGGAAAAAATAGAGAGACGGTTTCCTTTAGGCTACGAGTTGGCCATGGACGTGCTTCTACAGTCATGGATAGAACAAAATAGTCAATTTTTCATGTATTACAACATGAACAGTTTGCAAAAAATGTTGATAGAGTTGTTTGGTATGTTGAGAACTAGAGAGACACAAATGAAGAAGGCTAATCCTAGATTAGTGATGATGATCAGCAGAGGAAAGGGAAGTCCAAGGGAAAAGGAAAGTCTAAGAAGAGTTATAAGTCCAACCAGAAACCCAGGTCTTCAACACTTACAGCAAAGTGAGGAGTGAGTACAAAAGGGAACTGTCACCACTTTGAACATCCTAGACACTAGAAAATTAATTGCCCTCTTAACATAGAGGAACTCAGAATGAAGTAGGGGATGAAGATCTCCACTTCAGGTATATATGTTATTGAGATAAATATGCCTACTTCATCATCTTAGGTATTAGATACCGAATGGGGATATCACATATGTTATAATGTAAGCAAGATAAGGTGAAACTACGTTGAGAAAGAGTTTTTGCCACTGTAGTTGGAATCTACCATTTATCTCTGTGAAGTGGCCATGTAATAGAATTAATGAATTACATTATTTACCTGCCATTAAAAGAAATATCATTTGTATATCTCATTTAGACAAGAATGAATTCGAATTTTATATAATGAATGGTTGTATATTTGTTTTGAAGATGAGATATTTTATGGAAGTGGCCCAATGTGTCACGATCTATACTCATTAGGTCTAGAGACAGTGTGTAATAAATAAATAGTAATAGAATCAATGACTCAAACAAAACATACTTTTGGAACTGTTGTCTAGGGAACATAAATGAGAAACACATTTCTCGACTCTATAAAGATGATTATCTAGACTCCTAATGATTTTTTTGCCAAAAGAGACATGAGAGGCTTGTTTATTTGGGCAAGATGACAAAATCACTTTTCATTGGTAATAGTGAGAAAGTGAGTGATCTTTTGGGACTCATGCATAGTGATATATGTGAACCTTTTAGTACAAATGGTAGAGGTGGTTACCAATATTTTAATACTTATATATGATTGATGTGGAGAATATTAGAACCAAGAGTTTGAGGACATTTTGTCAGACCGTCGTATTGTATCTAGATGGACTGCACCTAAAACATAGAGATGTATCATAAACAAGGAATATTACCCTATTGGACATGGTGCGATCAATGATGAGTCTAGCTGATCTTCTAACTTCCTTCTAGGGATATGCTTTAAAAACTGCAGAGTATACACTAGAGTGTGTACCATATAAATTGATTCAAAAGACATCATATGAGATATGGACTGGGAAGTCTCTCGGTATGTCTTTTATGCATATTTGGGTATGTGAAGCTTATGCCAAAAAATTGTTTCGTGAAAAGCTTTATCCCAAATCAAATATATGTTAGTTTGTTTGATATTCTAATGGATATTACTTTTATATTCCATCTGACAACAAAGTGTTTGTTGCTAAGACTGTTGTATTCCTTGAAAAGAATTTATTTCAATGGAAATAGTGGGAGAAAAGTAGAACTCGAAGAGGTTGGAGACCAACAAAAAAACATTGAACCAATAGAGGGATAAAAGGAATAATGAGAATCACAAATTATTGTGGAATCTCAAATTCCTCATGCAATACATGAACCTCATACATCTAGTAGGACACACCTTGATCTTGAATGATTTGGATATCTCGTAACTGAAGAAGTCAATAGGCTCATCATAGATGATGAGACACAACCTACCTAGAAGCTATAGAGGGAGAAGAGTATGAGAAATGTCTTAAAGCAATGAGATATGAGATGGATTCCATGTGCACCAACAAGTATGCAAACATGTCTTCAAATGAGATCTTGGTGGATCCAACTAAAGCAGTAAATCCTACAGGGTGCAAATGGGTATTCAAGAAGAGAACCGACATGATGGTAATGTACAAACCTATAAAGGTAGATTGATTACAAAGGATTTCAAACAAGTTCAAGGTGTTAAACATGGTGAAATCTTTTCACCAATTGTCATGGTTAAGTTCATCATGATCAAGCTTGTCGATGCTACTTAGCTATAAAGCTCCATCTTTGGATTGGAGAAAGCATCTCAGAAATGGAGTCATTTTTTGAAGAGGCAGTCAAAGAGTTTGACTTTATTCAAAATAAAGGTAAAACATGTGTTCACAAGAAGGTTAGTGGGAGTATAATTGTATTCCTCATATTAATGGGGAATGACATCCTTTCCCTACAAAAGGTAAATACATGATTATTAAGTACCTTCTTTATGAAGGATTTAGGATAATTATCCTATATATTAGAAATTATGATCTATAGAGATAGATATAGAAGGTTTATTAGCTAAAGCCAGAGTACATAGATAGGGTGCTGAATAAGTACATCATGTAGGACTCAAGAGAAGGAAATTAGCCCATGTCCCATGGAACTAGTCTCTTTAGACCCTGGTGTCCTAGTTCATGTGAAGAACAAGAACACATGAGTAAGATTCCTTATGTGTCCTCTGTTTGATTTATCATGTATGTAATGTTCTGTACTCACCCTGATGTTTTGTATGCTTGGGCATGATGAGAAGATATTAGTTAGATCCCAGTGAAGGTCAGTAGATTACCTTAAACAACATCCTTAAGTACTTGTGAAGAGATAGAGATTAGTTTGATGTTTACATCATCAAGGAAGACTTGGGTGTAAAGGGCAATACCGATGCAAACTTCCAACATGACAAAGATGATTATCAATCGTAATTCATATTTGTGTTTTGTCTTAAAATAGAAGTCCAAGATAAAAAAGTTACAAGCGAGAGACATATATTGATTCTAGAATAGAGACTGAGTACCTTGTTGTTTCAAACATAGTAGAGGTTATTTTATGGATCAAGAAGTTCATTGGATGAACTTGGGGTGGTTCCAACCATTGATGATGCATTAGAAATACAGTGACAACAATGAAATTATTAGATAGGCTAAGGAACCCAAATCACATACCATGATATTTACATGTCATATGAGAGATCATACAATGAGGATATGTAAAGATTTGCAAAGTACCGACTAGTAGAAAATGATGATGGCCCACTGATAAAAGCAATTGCGTAGAAGAAACTTGATCTTCATGTTAGATCACTTGTATTTGGATTCGTGGGTGATTGGCTCTAAGTGCACGTGGGAGTCAGTTGGTATGTATGCCCTAAGATCCAATCATATGATGATTGCATTGAGGCATGATGTACTTATTTTGGTAATAATGAGGGTAATTTTTTTTTTATGTTTGTCTCAGTCATGAGATGATGACAAAAATGTAATAGATGTCTAAATAATGATCTTGTGCGATGACATATATCTTCAACTTAAGGACCAAACAATACGATCATATGTATGATAAGAATGCATGCATTCTTGTTATGTTCCTAGTCGGATATTATTGTGAAGAAAATAGACTACAATAATATATAAGATTGAAATGTGTGTTGACTGATGACAAAGTCTCAGTAGTCATGATATTGGATACCAAGTCAAACACGTAGGTACTTGTTTGAGAATTGTGTAGCGAACAGACCCACCTTGAGACAAATACATGGAAACCATGTAATGGTAGTCATAATTAGCTCTCAAAGTGAAAGTACTGATTGTGGTTCTTATACTTGAAGTTGCTACACATATCACATGTCGTTCGATAAACTTTTACACCATATAACATGACATTGAATAAGGGTTTACATAATGGTGGTACTCGGATACGTTGTGACGCATGGGGTCTGACTGTAAGTGATCTAGAAGGGATTTGTCCCTCCTATAGGAGTTGATATCCTGGCTACTTGATAAGAGATAATGAGAAATGTATGAGCATACTCATGTGAATCAATATGTGATATGAAAGCTCACATGCATCTAATCCGTCTACTCTAGTTCAAGAAACATTTATTTAATGTTAAGAGGATGACGATTCCATGTCTCATGTTCAAGCTAGATATTAAAGACAAAGGAGCTATACGATCATGGTAACACTAATCAAAGATGTAGCTAAAGAAGTCATTCAACCTTCCAATATTTGGGTAGCAATGATGTTTTTCTAGATATCACTCATTACTTGTGATATCATAAGATGGTCATGGACATTCATTACCAAAGTAATTGGGGACTTGTAGGGTCACACTAATAGGATGTACATGGAAAATGAGTTTACGGATGGATAAGATTTAAGTTTATTAGTAAAGTATTTATGTAAACAATCTTAATAATATTGGTTATCAATCGAATGAGTGGAATGTCCAATCGACCAAATCGAGGTTAGTGGACCGAATGGATATTATTTGATTCAAACTGATTGGTTTGACTGGGTCAAACACATATTCAAACAACTAGTTTGACTGGGTCAAATAATTAATGATGTGTAACAGTACTAATTAGTTGTCAAATTAAAAGTTAAAGTTATTTCTCCACTGACCAAGAAAATCGACTGAATGGGTAATTTGTCAAATGACTGGCTACGTGGAGCTTCCATCCAGTCAAGAAAAGTAACCTTTCTTATTCCCTAGCTTTTGAATACCCTAGCACATCCACTCCTATATAAGGAGGGGGTGGACAAGGCTCTTTAGACAACATTTCTTCACGTATCTGTGGTAACGTGAGAGCTTGATCAATCTTACCCAAGAAAGGGAGAGGCAATAAGGGGAAAGTAAGTTGACGCTACTAGATTGACAAATGAAATGACAACCACTTCATGTCGGTTCTGGAATTCTAATGTGGAGTTTTCAGTGGTGTGTGTGAGCTACATAGAGGTGTGGAAGCATTACTTCCATGCTAGGAGTATGTTGTTAACTTCCTCCTGTGGTTACTACACCAGGAGCACACCATTGATCGTTGTTCATGTGCACTTAAGAAGAAAGCACATATAAATGCAAGGATAGTCACTTCACTTCTCTAGGACAAGGTATATTGTGTACCTTCTTTCCAGATACATCATTGGTGATGTTATCTACTAGCTAGGAAATATGGATAGAACTTTCTTATTTCTATTGCCATCTGTGTCCCCATATTTACCAACTCTTTGATTATGGTAGTCTACATCTAAGATCAAATCCCTCTTGTAAATTGATTAGGCTTACTTTATCTCTAATCATCTTCCCTCAATATACTTTCATTAAATTATAAATGTAAAAAGAAAGATCTTATGTGTAAGAATAATATTGTGGATAATTATATAGGTAGAATTATAATTTAGGTGATAATTCATTTAGAATCATAGAAATGGTCCTCTAGTAACAAACCCTCCACATACCTTGGAATAATGAATGCCCATGAAATACATAAATATGTATAAATAATTGTAATGTTCAAAAAATGAATATCATCAATTGATATAGGATGACTTCATGTGAAAGAACCTCAATTATGATTAATGAATATTAACAAGGATAACTTGAAATATTAATATATATATATACTGTTTTGGTAGGGACATAAATATGTGAGGCATTCCTAACATTTAAAACCCTAACTCATCATTAGATAACCAAAAATGGATTTTGATAAAATATTAGTTATGACTATGTGTTTGGCGAATAATGTGGGAGTAAACAAAATTCAGGCTGAGAAGGATGAATGCACTTCAGAATTAGAGTTGGTTGTGAATACCAAGTATTTGCTTCACACTTGAGTGTTTTGGCATTTATCCATTTTTATACCCCTTTTCTTTTAAAAAATTATATAATGATGTAGAATCCTTTTAATAGCTCTAAATCAAGTAATCTTTTGAAAATATCATAACATGGTCATGTTAATCATTCTTGATGTTGTTGAACCCTTGTTCATGTTATGACTTATTTACAACTTTCCAAGCTACATTATATTGAAAATAATGACACTTGCCAAGTACAGATTAAACTTATGTTTGGGGTGTTAAGCCTTAGTTGCACATACTTCTTGGTCTTAGCCCCTAAATTGATGTGTTTGGCCTTAGTTGCACACACTCCTTGAGCATAGTCTCCAAATCATGGTTATTTGGCTATGGTTGCAGATATTCCTTGGGGTTTAGTCCCTAAATAGGTGGTCTGTGGTGGTGCATCTACTTCTTTCCATAATGTTAGAAGTTACTAGTCACATTGTTGACATTTATGTTGCTTGTTCTATATTTATGCACTATTGCATTATTTTTATGGCAAGTTAAAATGATTGACTAATTCTATTTCTCTTCAATTTCCTAATAAACAAATTCTATTGATCTTAATTGATACTTTTTATTGCATTCTAGCTTCCCTTATTTAAATTTACTCTTTGCATCTCAGCCTCTTTCCTTAATTTTACTCATTGCTCCCAAATAAATTTCATAGCATATACCATATTTTTCTGATGTCTTTTTTTATTGAAGTCGGGAGGCAATCTTATTCATCCTGCCCTCCCTTTGTGAGATAAATCCAAATTCAGAATACAATCACTAATTAAACTTTGAAAGCTAAACATGGTAGTACTACTACCATTACATAGGTCCCTAAGGAAACAGTCTCTAACCTCATAGGGTGGGAGACTAAGTGGGCGGAGCCCACCCGAATTTTTGAGATGATGTTTGGCCATCTGGTCAGAGAGGACATTTGCTTCCCTACTGATATGCTTCACTCTCGACCCTTGCCTTCTGAGCAGTAGTATTTTGCATAGCTTTTTTACGTATTGAGGGTTCGCCTATAAGGGTTCATGTATCATTTGAACAACACGTAGTGAATCTGATTCAATATCTACCTCTCTTAGATTGTTACTCTATGCTATCTCCATGGAGAGGTGGATACCCATTAGCTCATCTTCCACAACATCCACAGTGCTCACATTCATGGAAGCACCTCCTAACCATTTACCATCTTGTTTATCTCTGGTATATTCTTATATCCATTTTAGGGTTTCTTGAAGTACTATGTACATTCATGTTGGATGTGAAGATAGAATACCCTAGACTCTTTTTCTTGGAACATAGATGAGGTAGTCGGGGGTTTTCCAGTGCAAGTTTTACTAGATTGGTACAATCATATGTTTTGTAAAAATCATGAATTTGATGCATCATATGTTGATGTTTCCAAGTATTATTTATGATTGCTGATGTCTTTATATGATGCATCAATTTTCCTTCTAGTTCATAACAATTTGATTCCCTTGTAATAAAATTGGTAGTATGTGATTAAATTAATCCCCTAAATCTACTTAATATATATAAAGAATTAGTCAGATTCTATGGCTTTCTCACATTAATGTAAAGTCGAGTACCCAAAAAATATCATATTTACAGTGGTGGATAGTGGTTGACTTGGTTCTCAAATTGATTTAGGTGCCACTTTTGGACTTTCATTAAAAAGTGTGTATCATAAAGATTGTTTTCATTGTTAAATTATTTGTGTAAAAGAAAAGCTTTTATATTTAATTGATGGTTTTTGGAATCCAGTCACACCACAAGAAAGTTTGTGTTGTAGAGAAACCCTTTAGTGAAGAAACTATTGAGTGGCATGTTCAACCTTGAGACCCTAGGCTAATGTTTGATGTAGGGTATTAGAAGAAGAAGTTCGAATATATAGATACAATGTAGTTGGTGTACCCCTGTTGACTCTATATGTAGTTAGATAGGATATAGAGTGAACCTCCTAAGGGGTGAAGTGTAACTTAAGGAATAGTTAAAATCCGTAGTTGTTCCAATGAGAAATACTCAACTCCAAGTGACAATCCCATGATTGTTACTTCAAAACATAATTTTTTTTATCTTTATTCATTGTTGATGAATAAACATGAGTCGAATAAAGTATGAAGTAATGTTAAAAGGAAAAGAAAAATAAAATGATCAATACCTAAAAATGTTGAATTAATTTCCTAGACCCTAATTGGCTTGTAATGTAATGGTAAATATAAATTATGCAAGAAGTTACATTGAGTATGTGAAGAATTTTAAAGTTTATGAAAGTATGTCTTTTTCATAAGATCGTAATAGACTAAAGTGAAAACATATTTTATACACCTTTATCAAAACATGTGTATGTCATGGATGACTAATTCAATGGTTTTCTACATCACGCTATAATTACTAGTGTGTATGGTAACAATGAATCCAAGCTGCATCCTCATATTATACCTTAACCCTAATATACTTGATACTATGAGTAATCATTATACATTACATAATTAGTACTCCTTGGTAAAATCCATAAATAATACTACAATCTAATACAAAACCCTAATTTTAAAGGATACCAAGACATACAAGCATGTTATACACTAATAGTACTTGTACATCTAATAAAACAAATAAATTTTATTGAAGGAAATAATATCAATAACATTGATAGCAAAAATTATGATGATATATTTTGAGGTTGTCTTCCCTATATTACTTCAGTTTGCAAACTCAATGTTTATAATATAGATGATCCCAAATGCAAACCTAGTTATGGAAAGTTGATCATTCACACCTATAGGATGGAGAAGTTAAATTTGAAGAAAAACCTAGAGACTACATGCAAGTAATCTCATGGAAATGATAAGAAGATAGTTAAACCATCATTATGATGTAGGTAAACTAAACTGATACAAAATAGTTAAGATAATTCTTATTCTTGGTGAAATGTTCCTAGCTCAACCTTTAATAAGAGAAATCTTTAGATGACATCATGCTTTGAGTAATATAGGTGGACCATGAGTATAGACTATGAGTGTATATGGGATAGTAAACTCAGATCAACTACGTAAATTGAACTAGAAACTTGTGTATTGGTTAAAAGGTGTATCTTAGTATACTAGGCATTGCCTTGGTGAATTCAAAGAGAAAATACACTATAAAGGGTGGAGAACATGCATGAATTTAGGCATATAGGTTAAAAATGTCTAACTCTACGCCCTTATTCAGCTATGTTAATATCTAGAACTTTTTTTCTAATCCATAATGCATTAGGAATAAATGGGAATTAATAAGTATCATGATTATATTACTACCCTTTATAAGTAAAGTTGGAAATACATAACCCTGTTATATTGAATAAAAGGTTTATCTATTCATATATACTAAATAACAGATTCAATCCTATCTTGGACCTTTACCATATTCCTAGAACCCTAAGATAAGAGTTTGAGAAGATTGCATTATAATTGGACAGTGCATTGCAACGAATACCCTACGTGAAAACTAATACACTAGAAACGAGTTGTGAGACAAAATATTTCCAAAGTGTAAACCTAGTTTAAAATTTGGTTTCCTCATAGTCGCATTAGTCTGCCTTGTTGACTTGAGAGTTATACATTGTCCATATTTTGATTATGACTTAACCATTCCATTCATATGTATCTAATATTTTTGTTTAAGATTGATTTTAGGCTTTAGGTACATGAAAAGGATTAAATTTCACAAGCCCTAGCCTGTCCAATTTCAAGTCAAAAGAAATGCAAATGTGCAATTTAGGGAAACTCTCCAAATCACCTAAGATTAATTTGTAATCACTTGTATTGATGATATAACATGTAACTAAGATGAGAAAAAATCAGGGATACTTAATTCCAACATCTGGTCACTCTAAAACCATTTTGAAAACTTTTTCACAGCAACTCTATCGGTCGAGTTTGAATCTCAACCAATTGGTGATGTATTTTTGGAAATGGATAAATCGATCGAGTTGAACACTCAAAAAACTCGACCGACCGACTCACTGTCCAAAATTGATTTTGACTCATCAGTCAAGTTTCTCAGGACAAACTTGACCGATAGTTTGAAAATTAGCTTTGTCAGTTAGTGGGTCGGTCGAGTTATCTTTATTGAAACTCGACCGAATGTACTATACGTCAAACTCAGAAAAAGTTATTCCAACCATTGGAAAGTTGTTAGAAATGAAAATATATTCGTAGCAAGTTGTAAAACAACTTCTTTAGTGATCCCACACTCAAAGGAACACCCCTAGATATAAATATTACCCTTTGGAGTTCATTCCAAGTTTTCTCATTCATGCTATCCTTGGTCCTTGCTATATTTAAGTGCGGTGCAACCCTTTGAGACCCTTTCTCTCTCATTTACAAAGTATTTCATGATTATGAGTGAGTTATTCATGTTTTAATATAGACACCTCCGTGTTATCTTATAAAGCTCTCATTCCTTCCATCTTCCCAATCCCCTTTCTCAAAGAGAAAGGTTGAAGTGCGCTTCTCCGAGTGAAGATGAAGATGATGTTGTTCATCAAGGTTGAATAAGAAGTGAAGATCTTCTCCAGGTGAAGGAGAAGGGCAAGGTGAATATTCAAGAAGAGTGGGTAATTCCTTCAAGGCCAAAGACTTGATGCAGGTGTGAGTAAGTCCTTGTTTAAGGATGAAGACATCTTGATCAAGTGGGTAAGTACTTGTGTAGGTTAAAGGATCTTTTCATGGATAGGTAATCCCTTGGATGTATGGTGGTCTCCTTGTATCTCTTATGATGGAATATAAGTATACATGGGTTGCAAAGTCCTAGAGGTTGACCTCTCTAGGTAGTGGATTGATGGTATCCTAGTTTGGAGATTGGAACCACTCTAACCACCTTTTCCAAGTGTATGTTTCAATCTTTCTAATCCTTGCTATGCTTCTTAGATAGAACTTCAAATTGTTTTTAAGCATTTGGTCTAAATTGATATAATTTGAAGGTCTAACTATTCTTGTGAGAATTTTGAAGTTCTATTCACCTCCCTATAGAACCAAAGATCCAACAAGTGGTATCAGAGCGTGGATCTTCTCCAAAACATCTCTGACAAGATGATAAGATGGGTTACAACCTAATTGGTTTACTCAACCTAAAGGGAGGCTTCTCCATGCATCCCCCAGTCTTCAATGAAACCAACTTCCTCTATTGGAAGAGGCATATGTAGTTCTACATTCAAGGGATAAACTTTGATATGTGGAAGGTGATGATTACACCCTATAAGGAGCAAACCGGAGTTGTGTCAACATGAAATGAAGCTTCCATAAATGATGCCTAGCTCAATGCTAAAGAAATTAGCATACTCTATGCATCTCTCACCCCAACTGAGTTCAACCACATCTTCTAATGGGATACAACCTATGAGATATGGGATAAGTTGTGCATCACTTATGCTAATGGGATACAACCTATGACATATGGGATAAGTTGTGCATCACTTATGCAGGAAGAAAGCAAGTGAAGGAGGCAAAGATCTACATGTTGAACAACCTCCTAGAGAACTTCAAGATGGGGAAGAAAGAAGGAGTTATTGAGATGTACTCTAGGCTTAAAATCATCATCAATGACCTAGTTCCTTTGGGACACACTTTGGATGCAGGAGCAATTAACTCAATGACCTTGAGGTCTCTACCTAAGACATGGGAGTCAAAGGTGACCTCCATTGAAGAAGTGAGAAGTCTTAGTGACATTCCAACTGAGGAGCTTATTGGCAATCTACAAGCTCATGAGCCAAGACTTGACAAGAAATAAGAAGAAGCCAAGTAAGAAGAGAAGTAAGCAATGAAGATCAAAGATACCGCCTTCAAAGATTAAATGGAGGTTGTCACCCTTCAACAAAAACTTGCTTGTCATACTTCTCCCTCCTCCTCTAGTGAATATGATGGCCCTAGTGAGCATGAAGCCAACTACTCCAAGGGAAGGCATTTCAAAGGAAAGCAATCTTCTTCTTCCACTCCAAGGTGATACAAGTGTGATAAAAAAGGGAACTACAAGAGTAAATGTCCTAAGGCAAGAAAGTCACACCACAAGAGCAACTCCAAGAGGTAAGAAGAGTACAAGAAAGATAGCAAGTACCAGAGGAAGGATAAGAAGGATAGGAGACATAAAGACACAACTCATGTAGCTTGGGAAGCATCGTCCTCTAGTGGCTCAAGCTCCGATGAAGATGGAGAGTGCCACCTTGAACTCATGGCCTCTACAAGTGAAGATATTGGCGAGGTAAGTGAGGTAAGTGAGGTAAGCTTGCATGAGTTATCTAAAGAAACTATTATTGATATTCTTATTTCTACCCATTCTTCTTATTATAAATGTAAATCTAAGAAGAATAAGTTAAGAAAAATAATTGATGACTTGTATGCTAAACTTGAGATACTTGAGCAAAATGAGAAAATTCATCTTGAGAGCATTGGTAACTTACAAGGACAATTTCTTGATCTTGAGCTCCAATACAATGGAGTTGAGGTAGAGAATGGTGTCTTTCTTAAGAACATTGAATCTCTTAAGGAAGATAACCAAATGTTCCTAAATGAGCTTGACATACTTAAAACTGAAAATGTTGCATTCAAGCTTATTATTGATGCTTGTAGAGATGAGAGGGAGGTTTATCTAAAAGAAATTCAATGATTAAATCTGAAAATGCTAGGTTACTTGGTCAAGTTAATGATTTATCTACTAGACCTATTTTTCCTAGTAATGATGATGCTTATATTTCTCTTGAAAAAGATTCTTATTTGACTAAAGCCCTCTATTTAGAGGCCGACCTTATTCATGCTTGAGATTATCTTTCTAGTTTGTCTTCTACTATTATATCTCTCACTAATGACAATCATAGACTTAGATCCTTTCTACAACAATTCCTCAAAGGGAAAAACTCCATAAATGAAATCCTTGACCATTCTACCAAACAAAGTGGTACTAGTAGTTTGGGATTTGTGGGGGGAGAACCCATGGTCAAGAACAAAGCCAAAGGTAAGAAAAAGAGTAAGGAAACCTCCTTTGTCAATGGAGAGTCTTCTAGTACTAAGAACCCTATGATTTGCTCACATGCAAAAGTGATGATCATTATTCTACTTATTGTCCTTACCAGCCTAAGGGGACCAACCCAAAGATGAAATGGGTCCCCAAGCTAACTCCAGATCCCAAAGTTTGAGTTGGGAATTGACACTCTCCTTTCTTGCAAGAAAAAGGAAGATGGATTGCTGATAGTGGCTGCACTAAACACATGATAGGTGATATAAGCCATTTCAACAATTTCACTAAGAAGAAAGGAGGTTCAGTTACTTTTGGGGACAACAAGAAAGGTAAGGTAAAAGGTGAGGATGATGTAGGTGAATCCTTGTGCATCAAGAATGTCCTTTTTGTGGATGGCCTACATCACAATTTAATAAGTGTAAGTCAATTATGTGATAATGGTTACCTTGTACTATTTACTATTTTTGAATGCTTGATTCTAGATTCACTCACTTATCATGTCATATATAAGTGAACTAGAAGTGGTAATCTTTCTATAATTATGCTTGACTCTATTAACCCTATTGTTGGTAGATGCCTAGTACTCAATTCGAATGATATTTCTCTTTGGCATATTCGGTTTGGTCATGTAAATATGCATCAGTTGAAGAAGTTGAGCAAAATGGATTTGGTCAAAGGACTTCCCAAATTAGATTTTGTAAAGGATGAGGAATGCCAACCTTGTACCCAAGGAAAGAAAACTAAGTCCTCCTTCAAATCCAAAGGAGTCCTTAGTACAAAGAGAGCTCTTGAAATTCTCCATATTGATCTATATGGAACTATGAGAACTCAATAGCTTTGCGGTTCTAAGTGTTGTCTTGTTATTGTCGATGATTTCTCTCGATATACTTGGACCTTATTTCTCATTTCCAAGAGAGATACTCTTGATGTTTTATCTAGTTTTTGTAAATCAGTTGAGAATGATGCTTCTTGTCGGATTGTTTCCATATGTAGTGATCATGGGGTAGAATTTGAAAATTATATTTTTCAACGTTTTTGTGAAGAATATAGTTATGCACATAACTTCTCTTCACCTCAAACACCTCAAAAAATGGGGTTGTAGAGAGGAAGTTTTGGGCCGAAGCCACTACAAAAAATGGATAGGATCATGATTTTAGAGTATGACACTCCAAAGAAGTTTTGGGCCAAAGCCACCAGTACCTCATGTTTTATGCAAAACTAGGTTTTCATACATCCTTCTTTGAAGAAAACCCCATATGAGATATGGCATGGTAGGAAGCCTTCTATCGAGTACTTTCATATTTTTGGATGTCCTTATTTTTTTAACACAAAAGATTCTCTCGACAACTTTGATCTGAAATCATACAAGGCTTTCTTTCTTGTCTATAGCACTACTAGCAAGGCTTATAGAGTATTTAATGTTGATCTTGTTCAAGTAGGATAATCTAATTGAGACTAGCCCCTCTATTTCCAAAGATATTGTTGCAAATGATGATTTCATAAGTGAGGTGATTTCTATCCTAAAAGAACTCAACATCACCCAAAAGGAAAAAGAGGTGGTCACTCAAGAAGAAGAGAAAGATGAAGAAAAGAAGGATCCAACTCCCAGGTTTGTAAAGAATCATCAAAAAGAGCTAATTTTAGGTGACCCTTTTGAAAGAGTGAAGACAAGGGTTGCCTTCAACAAAGAACAAGCCAACAATGCCTTAATCTAATAACTCAACCCAAAGAATGTCAAAGAAGCTCTTGGGGATGATGAATGAATCCTAGCCATGCAAGAAGAATTGGAGCAATTCGAGAAGAACAAAGTGTGGATCCTAGTGCCAAGACCATGTGATATAAAGATCATTGGCACCGAGTGGGTCTAATGCAACAAGCTCGATGAAAGTAGCAAGGTGGTAAGGAACGAAGCAAGGTTAGTGGCTCAAGGCTACAATCAGTAGGAAAGTATAGATTTGATGAAACATATCCACTTGTAGCTAGACTTGATTCCATTTGTATGTTTCTTGCTTTTTCTGGCTATAATAACTTTTTTCTTTATCAAATGGATGTTAAAAGTATTTTTTAATGGTATAATTGAGGAGGAAGTGCATGTTGCACAACCCCAGGCTTTGATCATGATAGTTTACCTAACCATGGTTATTTGTTACAAAAAGCTCTCTATCGACTCATATAAGCACCTTGAGCTTGGTATGAGAAATTAAAGAACTTTTTGCTAGATCATGGGTATATCATGACCAAAGTAGATTCTACCTTATTTCTTAAACACACTTCTAACAATTTTCTAATGATTCAAATTTATGTTGATGATATCATTTTGGTGAAACTAATCTTGATCTTTGCAAGGAGGTTAGTGATCTTATGCAGAGTAAGTTCGAGATGAGCATGATGGATGAGCTTACATTCTTCCTTGACTTTCAAATCAAGAAAACTGAAGATGGGAATTTCACCAACCAAGGCAAGTACACAAGTGAGATACTCAAGCACTTTGTGATGGAGAACATCAACTACCGAGGTTGAATACATTGTAGTCGAGAGTTGTTGTGCCCAAGTCCTATGGATAAAGCAAATGCTCCATGACTTTAACATTTATTAAGATGCTTATCCTATTTATTTTAATAATACTAGTGCAAATAATTTATGTTACAACCCCATATTTCATAGAATAGCCAAGCATATAGGATTCATCATCATTTTCTTTGTGATCACATTGCCAAAAGGATATCTATATCATGCTTGTGGACATGGAAAATTAGTTGGTGGACATTTTCACTAAACCTCTAGCTAGAGAGAAATTTAATTTTGTTAGAACTAAACTACTCATAACTTCTTTGGATGAATCTGATATGTCTTCTAGCTAGTGGATATTTGTCCTATATGTTTTTCTCATATCTTGATCACTCTTGCTTGCTGAAGTTCTAAATATTTCATGTTCATATGCCTTGTTTTTTTCTCTTGTTTTGGGTATTTTTCACAAATGCTTATTTTATCACAAAAATAGTACCTAATGATTAGTTATATGTGCCTAAGTATGTTTAAAATGCAAAATGGACTAGAAAAATAAAATTTAATTAGAACTCAAAAGGCTAGAAATTTAGATTTCTAATGATGGTTTAGGTTGACCATCTGTCGAGTTTCCAACTCAATCGATGGTCGAGGGATTTTGTAAAGAGCCATTTGGTCGAGTTTCCCAGTCATAGAACTCGATTGACAGTCGGCCTGGAACAAACATAAGTGTGGTTTGGCCGACTTTTCAACCAATTCACTCTCCAGCTCCCTCAAGCTCTCGATCCTAGCCCCAACCATCCTCTTCCTAGCCCTAGACATCCCTTGCTCAACCTTCCTGGACCTCTTTCACATCAACCCTAGGTATTTGGTTGGAGCTTTGTGGTGTTTCCTATGTTTTTGACCTCTGTATCTTCTTATCTTGCATCCATGGCTTCTAATAGGAGAAAGAGAGCAGCCTTCTCAGGAACACCATCCTCCTCCTCCAACTCTCGCTTGATCCTTTTCGATGACCCCTTCTTGGAATTCAATGATACTCCAAATAGGTACAAGAAGCTCCTTCCTAGGAACCCCCTTCCCTTTTCATGCCTTATTTGAGCCATGCCCGCATAGACAAAAGGTCATTGATCAAGTTACTATGTTGTTGTACAACCATCACCTTTCTGCCCTGAGTGTTGAACACACGTGCTATCACAACTCCATCAGAAGAACCAAATCCATTCATGAATACTATGCATATTTGTAATGGAATTATGACACCTTTTTATCCCCACCAAATACTCAAGTCGTTCTTACTTCCATGGTTTCTGGGAAGAAATTCCAAGTCTCAGAGGATACCTTGAATATCTTCTTCTCTATTACTATGGTAACCAACATGGAGGAAGGATTACCCTAAGTATTTTGACCTCCTAGACCTTGAAGCCTTCTACAAGCAATATGAGGACACTCTCCTTACCTTACATAAATTCTTGAAGAAACCTCAGTTTCCCTATAGGAATAAGTCTACCCTTCCCTCCTCCGCCTTAGACCTGAAGAACCGCATACTCACCCTAGTAGTCAATTGCAATATTCATCCAAAGAAAACTAAACTAAAAATGTAGAGAATATTGCGATGATTATGTTCTATATCCTGAAGAACATCATAGTCAAATGGGCTAGATATGTTCTGCATCACATGACCTTCTTTGACTTTGGTAAGAACACCTGAGGAACCCACCCACCCTACCCAGCCCAGATTTGTGGTATTTTTTAGTCTAACACTGGCAAGTATTTTTTTCATGACCTTCATTACAAACATGCTCGAAAAGGAGTCTGCATCAGTGAGACCACAATTCAGAAGAGTGTGCCTACCCCTTCTTCTACCACACCTGGAGCCTCTACCTCCATGCAGGCATATCCTCCTCCTCATCCATCCTGACCTGCCAGTGCCTCGTTTAATGTATCAAATGAAACCCTCATGGGTTACATGATGCATCAGTAGGAATACAACCTTCAGGTTTAGGATCACATGCATCGAGATCTCTGTCCTATCATGTCTACCATGCCCCTATCATGTACCCATCCTTACCCTGCATATCATCCCTACCCAGGAGGTGATTATGCATCTTATGCATACAATTACTTTTACCCAACCCCTCCTACTACTGATTCCATAGCTACACCCTCTGCTGTTGGTGGATCTACCCCTGGAGTGCTCCGTCTCCCTTCTTGTCCTGTTGCTACCTTGCTTGCAGCACTTGGAACCTCTGTTTCTACTTTTCCTCAAGCCCAAGAGTTGAATGACCTTGGTATGAATTGGGATAAGCAGAATGTCATGTGGCTCGATCATGGTTTTGGTCCTTCTCTCGATGAGGAGATGCCAAACCAGGCTAATGAGGAAGCTGCTACTGATGATGAGGAGGCATCTGAGGATGATGGCGAGGATGGTTAAGATGGCCCTGATGATGGCTCTACTGGTGCATTTGGTGATGAAGGTGAAGCTACTATTTCTTCTACACCTTCAAATGGAGATGATGACTACGAGCTTGACGCTTTTGATGATGATATTGATGCAGATGATGATGACCCTATGGACTTAGATAGCCTAGACATTTAGAAGTTTTAGTTTTCAGTCTTTAGATGTTTATCATATATGTCTTTCTAGACTATTTTGTACTGAAAACATCTAGGCACATTATTTGATATGTACTATTTTCATCATCATGTTGTTTTCATCATTTTGGTTTGTATCTATTTTAAGGACATGCTTTCAGTGTTGTAATCTTCATCATATATACTCTTACTCTTTGATTGACCATATCTACTAATTTGTTGCTATGTTACCCATATTTTGATTATGACATGTATTTCTTGTCTCTCTCTCATCTCTATGTGTTGTGTACTTTGAGGTTGCATGTTATTATGTTGTGGATGTATGTTTTAGTTGTTCTTGGAGAAAACCTCTTTTTGTTCTCTTCTACCCCCCCTTTCTTTTTGATAATGCAAAAAGGGGGAGAGAAGTTCAATGTTTTGAAGCTCAACCATATTGCTTTTATTGTCTATGTGATCCTTTTCTTGTTCAATATATGCTTTATCTTGTGACTTACTAAAGGACCACATAGTATATACATATATTATATTGTTTTGTGTAGGAAGAATAACTATGTAGGTAAGAGTGATCATAGATTGGGGGGGGGGGGCGAGCAATTCACATTTCTAACATTATGAATCCCCTTGCAATTCACAAGGCTAAGGTATAACTTTACATATCCTTTTCAATACGATTGAGGAATGGTTTTTCATTGTCAAAAAGGGGGAGAATGTAGACTTGAGAGTTATACATTGTCCATACTTTGATAATGACTTAACCATTCCATTCATATATATCTAATATGTTTGTTTAATATTAATTTCAGGCTTTAGGTACATGAAAAGGATCAAATTACACAAGCACTAGCTTGTCCAAGTTCAAGTCAAAACAATGCCAGTGTGTAATTTGGGAAATCACTCCAAATCACCTTAGATTTATTTTGTAATCACTTGCATTGATGATATGCTTGTAACTAATATGAGAAAAAATTAGGGACACTTAGTTCCAATGTCTGGTCACTCTAAATTTATTTTGAAAATATTGTCACAACATCTCTGTCAGATTCACTGATTGGTGATGGATTTTTGAAAATGGATCAATCGGTCGAGTTGCACACTCTCAGAACTCGACCAACTGACTCACTGACCAAAATTGATTTTGACTCACCGGTCGAGTTTCCCAGGACAAACTTGACCAACGGTTTGAACATTAGCTTTGTCGATTAGTGAATGGGTCGAGTATCTTTATTGAAACTCGACCGAATGTACTGTATGGAAAATGTAGAAAAAGTGATTCCAACTGTTGGAGAATTGTTAGAAATTCAAATAGATTCATTGCAAGTTGTAAAATGGTTATTTTTCATTCTTAAGTGATCTCACACTCAAAGGAACACCCCCAACTATCAATACGACCCCATGGAGATCATTCCAAGTTTGCTCATTCATGTTATCCTTGGTCCTTTCTATAGTTGAGTGTGTTGCCACCCTTTGAGCCCCTTTCTCTCTATCTCATTTACAAAGCATTTCATGATTATGAGTGAGTTAGGAATGTTTTAAGAGAGCTACCTCCATGTTATCTTGTAAATCTCTAATTCCTTCCATCTTCCCAATCCCCTTTCTCAAAGAGCAAAGGTTGAAGTGAGCTTCTCTGAGTGAAGGTGAAGTTGTTGCTCTTCTTCAAGGTTGAAGAAGAAGTGAATACCTTCTCCAGATGAAGGAGAAGGGAAAGTCCAAGATTCAATATGAGTGGGTAATTCCTTCAAGGACAAAGACTTGATGCAGGTGTGGGTAAGTCCTTGTTGAAGGCTGAAGACATCTTGATCAAGTGGGTAAGTACTTGTGTAGGTGAACGACTCTTGTCTTGGATAGGTAATCCCTTGGATGTATGGTGGTATCCTTGTATCTCTTATGATGGAATATAAGTATACATGGGTTGCAAAGTCCTAGAGGTTGACCTATACATCTAGTGGATTGACGGTCTCCTAGTTTGGAGATTGGAACCACTCTAACCACAATGTTCAAGTATATGTTTCAATCTCTCTCATCCTTGCTCTTCTTTGTTAGATAGGACTTCAAATTGTTTTTAAGAATTTGGTTTAAATTGATATAATTTGAAGGTCTAATTATTCTTGTGAGAATTTTAAAGCTCTATTTACCCCCCTCTAGAGACCTAGATCCAACACGCCTAACAATTTTGGGGTCAATTGGATGTTAAATGCACTTCTAAAGGTAATTATGAAATAGGAATGTAAAGGGTAACAAATTGTGATTCAAGTTATTCTTATCTCATTTAATTTTCTGAAAGCTCCCTTTTAGTGTACCGTCACAAGTATTTTATCTATGTTTCTAGATCTTCGACTCATGTGTGGGCTACTGGATTGATATCGTTAAATGTGGATTTCATCTCCCACCTTCTTGTCCTCCATTTCTCTTCTATTGTTGTAAGATCTACACAACATGTTTATACACTGGAAAATTTCTCCCATGACGGTTTTCTGATTCTTGTGATTTCTTATTCCTTAATCTCCCCTTGTCATACCATGTTGGTTGGGTTATAAATGAAGATTAGTGGTGACCAGTTGGAAAAATCACCTTCAACCTCCTTACTACCCTTTAATTATGCATAAGTTTTTCTATGCCAAAATGACTGCTTGACCAAGACCTACCACACTACCAATACAATTGAGTATCCCTCACCTCAAAGACTCTACCATCAACTGGCCTACTTCTTCAGTGAGGCTCGAGAAATCACGGTGGTCATCATTTCTTCAAGTCAATTGATTATAAGGTAACAAAGATTGACAATCCCTTTTTTGTTTCGTATACAATCTTTCTTGCGTTTAAATATGAATACTTGCCTTCATGAGTTCCACCTAAACTAATACTTTATTTCATCTCCTACGAGTGGTATTGGGTATTTTCTCATTCTGAAATTGACATTTTATCCCCTCATGGGATGAGTATGGACTTTCATATTGGTTGATTTGTGCGAAGTGTGGTCTGAAATGTCAGTATGTTTTCCCCAAGCTTCTTAGTGTGGCATTGAACATTGTATACAAGTCTAGATGTACGAGACCCTACTTTTATGTGTTTTCTAGACAAATAGATCTGCCAGGTTCCTACAAGTGGTCTTGACCTTTCAATAGGTGTTCTCAAGTTGTCTTTCCCTCCCTCCACTCCTTCATACTCCTAATATCATGGAGCAAGTTCCTTCTCTCTACTCTGCCAATGTCAATTCTCCAACACAGGGCCAGTTATGTTTTCCTTTCTCCCATGATCAAGTTGTGCTTCATGCCCACATGCAAAAAAGTGCATGAAATGGATCCTCTCCCAAAGGAGAAAGACTTGTTGTAGCAAGTCTGACAACGATACAAGGTGAATGAGGAGAACAAAACCCCCTATGAATTCCCTCCAATACCCTTGGTAGCCACAATTTAACCTTAAAGCTTGGGTAGCACTTTGGTTAGTGAACATTTTATTCCACATTAATCATGCAAGTTTTAGCCAACGGGCAATGACGAACATACCTTGTTGCATCTAATAAGTTGACAATAAGATGTAAGGGTATTGAAGACATTTTCTATCATATTTCAATAAACATACAAGTTAAATAAATTTTTCTCAATTACATGACTACAAGAATTTCTATCTTTGGGGTTTGCCATCCAAAAAGGATGGGCATCCCAATTGGCACCTCGTGCCTCGAAAAAGGAATTTCTTTAAATGCTTGTAGTCACAAAATGTGAGAAATATATTTAAATTATAAAAATCATAATTAATTATTGATTTAATATAAAGTTACCAAAATACATGTATTGAAATAATGAAAATTACCATGATCTATTTGTGTGATATTTGAGTTAATTTTCAAGTTTTCCAATAAAGTCTTTTTTTGTATGGTTTTAATTGATAATTTTATATGTTATTGAAACAAAAGCATTAGTATTACAGTTAGGTGTTCAATTCCCTGACCCTAAATGCTAGGATTACTTTTGGATGAGTAAGCTTGACTTTCAAGGTATTTACTCATAACTATTTCATTTTCTTGGAATTAATCTGACCAAAATCAACTTTCTTATAATGTGGCAGCTCTTGAATATTGCCACTTTCTATTTATCTATATCATAAATCATTATTTCTTAATATTTAATTATACCATTCCTCTAAACTTGATAATATTTTCTTGCATTGGGTCTTTGACCCCATTAGCATTGTTATTTGGACATGGAAATGTGAATAATGACTCATACATTAAATTAGATCCCTATTTTCCCATGTTTGATAATCTAGAAATGTATCTATTGTAGATGCTTATGTACAACCATTTGGGAGCGACATTCTTCCTGAGCTGTTGTTCTCCACCTCTTTATATATAGGAGCACACTTTTCTACCCAGGGTGGCTGTTCCATGCAATTTACTTAGGTCAATAAGTCAATGGTATCTAGGACCCATCATGGCGATCTTTAGTCTAAATATGTCTCCATGTGAATGTATCTGATTATTTGTGATATGATGAATGATGATAATCGAAAGAATTGGTTTCTCAAATATCATTCTCTGAATTTAAATGCCTCATTGCTTGTAAAATTCACCTTGTTTAATTGACATAACTTTATATGACACCCTCATCATGGGAACATATATTTTTACTTGTGACCCATAAAAATCCCAAACTATACATGTACGTACATACTCCATATTTTCTGACCAATGCTTTTATTTCCTATCTTTTGAGTGATGTTCCCCTAGCACCCATGTATGTACATAAGAGGAAAATAATCAGGAGGATCCTGTGCAAGTATGTGAATTTGATGATAGCTTGGAATGGCCAGGTTCGACAACTAAGCTTGTGTGTAACTATATTTAACATTCTAGCTGTTGCAATACCATCTTTTAAGGTGAGAAATAGTGTATTTGGGTTATTTGTTATAAATTAAAATAGTATTTTTTTCTATTGCTTATTGACTTCATGGCTTTATGTACAACACCATCTGAATGGATCCCCTATTGGATCCTACTCTTTACATTTATCTGTGGGGGTCACCAGAAATATGGTACATGTATGCCCATTATTAGCTACACAACGTTGGGGAAATAACCTGCCGAATCAAGGAGTCACAATTCTAGCCGATATTTGATTTTAGTGCCAATGTCTTATTCTAATTTAGTCAATATTCAACAATTTCATAGTGACCTTCAAAAGGAAAGATAGGCTAAAAATTAGTATTTTTGTGTACACTTCACAATATTCCATGCATGAAGTTTCAAGAGGTAATAAAATAGTTCAATAATTGAAGTTGAGAATTCGGTATATTTTCACAAACTACAATTTGAGAAACTCAACAAATTGATGAAGATGAAATCACAAATTTGGAAAATAATGTTACTAATTGGCTTGTAAGAAATTGTTGTTCAATTGTGTTTGAGTATTTGTATTTTTGGTTTCTCATATAGGACTATTGTTCACATATTTATCCATCAATATTATTCCATGGTTTCTAGTTGGGTTATATATATCAATATTACATACTAGAGTATATAATTATGGCACCATCTTATCCTTAAAAAATATTGTTACATAGTTATAAAAATATAATGCAACCTCATGTTTCCAATCATCAAATTTCCATTCTAGGTATTTAAAGTCTAGCATTCTTTCTCTCTAATAGTAGTCATTCATTTTAAATTGATCAATCTACAAAGATTTATTTCCTAGATCATTATGCATTTATGACAGACCATTATATATAGATATAGATATTGTTTCACAAAAATACTCACATTAGTTTTATAACTTCCGTATTAAGGACTATTACAATTAGTAAGTCACCATTTACCCTTATTAATAAAAATCTTCATATTTATTTCCTAGATCATTATGCATTTATGACAGACCATTATATATAGATATAGATATTGTTTCACAAAAATACTCACATTAGTTTTATAACTTCCGTATTAAGGACTATTACAATTAGTAAGTCACCATTTACCCTTATTAAAAAAAATCTTCATATATCCATTCTAATACCAATATAATATGTGTTCTAAAAATAAAACTTTTGATCTATCTTACTATTGTGAATAATTGTTATTATGATTATTGCTATCCATGGTTACATTTATTTGTGTCTTCATATAGTAATTTCTTGTTTCTCATATACTAGTCTTAGTACTCTGAGATACATATATTTTAACATCCCATGTTTTGAGCTTGATGTGACTATTACTGCACAAGAAAATTGACTAGATGTAAAGACATAGTCTCTACTAAAAACTCATGGTAAACAAAAACACCAATGTGAAGCAACATAATTTTAAACTTTGACTATATTCAATTGTATAAAGAGTACTTTACAAAATTTCCCAAAAGGGTGTACAACTTTATACAAAACAACAAGATCTAGGTAGAGGAAGACTAAAACTAAATCAATATTGTCTCCAAAGAAAACAACTTAATATATATAGGTAGCTATGTTCAAGATACAAGGTCGAACTCCTTATCCCTATCCTTAGGTTGGTTCACCAAGCTTCCAATGTGCACTCTGATCCTATACCTGGGTGGTTGGGATCACCCAACAAGATAGAGGTGAAAGTATGTGTTAATAAAAAAGGAATAAGGACAATTAATAAAGTGCAACATTGCAAAATAAAATGATTCACAATATTAAGATATTTCAAGAGTATGAGGCAAATAATCAAATAAGAAATAGAAGAACTGCCATAGTTTAATTAACAAAAAATTACATAGCATGAATAATATTATGACACAAAATCATACCAATGCAGGGCGAGGCACCTACCGGACCTACACCAATAGGTGAGGGAGAGTGGTCACATTCGCAAACACCTACAAATATATAATACGAAGGGAGTGGTCACATCCTTCGGGGGAGAGTGGTCACATTCCCCAAAATATAATATGAGGGCAGTGGTTGCATCCCTCTAGGGATCATGCCCTCTATGGGTGGTTTGTACTCATGTATACTACATTGTCATTTGGCCAAAAATACATCATGCTAAATGGTTCACTTGGTAGTGGAGATAATATTGATGACATTACATCATAGCATTGGGGAATAAAGCCCATGTAACAATCTCAATAAATGAGCCAATCATTGGAAATAGCAATATTCAAGTATTTCATGTAAATGAGTCAACATAGGTAATAGGAGAATCAAATAAATAAAGAAACAAATAGAGACAATAGAGATATTACAAGGCTAGAAAATTATGAATATAGGGTTGGATAAAAGCCCAACCGAGGAATAGGTTAATTGCACATTCTTACACAAGCATTATTATTCATTCATAAGTAGGCATCACATACATAAATAGGGGTCACATACATAAATAGGGTCCACATACCTTATTGAAGATTCAAACCCATCATTATCACTGATTAGATTGTATCCAAGATCATTTAAACTAATAACAAGTATTTCACATGAATTAGTATTTATTAAGCATAAAGTATAAAGGAAATACCCATTTTAGACCTTGTTTGCAAACCACTATTTTTGGACTCAAAACTAGGACCAAAATCTCTCTTAGGTTTCACTGATTAGGAAAACATATTTATTTATCAAAACCAGAGTTAGGATGCATTAGTTATTATTTTTAGAATATTTATTAAGATTTGGATGATGTACCCAATTAATATTGAATAAGTATATATATTTAGTAAACAAAAACCTTAAAATCTAATTCTACATGAAAAAATCTTTCCAACGAGTATTTATTTATATTTTTCAGATAAAGCATCGATTTTATACGAATTAAACCATTCCGACCAATCAGAAAACAAGGAAATGCCACGTAGGCAAGTTAGTCAACGAGAGCATCCATGCGGTCAGGGCCACATGACCTGGGCCAATGGTGTATAGCTGCATCAGTGGCCCGCACTCACAAGACCTCAGTCAGGGGCGAGTAAGCAAGAGGGGCAAATGACCATTATGCCCATGGTCCGTGAATTGATTTCATTAAACTGTGAGGGTAGCTAGGTCATTAAGACTCACGACTGACAAATAAAATGAGGAGGTAAATACTGATATTGCACATTTAATATTAATTGGTTAATTGAATCCATAAGGGTACTAGGGTCAAAATGCCCCCAGGATTGTAGCTACTTCGAGCCATGGCTCGAGCAGCAACCTGGGGTCGGGGAAGCCTCTCCCAGATCGCCACTGAGGCACTTTCATCACAACCGGAGACCAAAGAATGGTTCATCGTGGTCTTGCAATCATAGAGAGCTATCAGAGAAGCACTCAGGTTCCTGAGAACCCTTGAGTAGGGTCGATACAGGTGGAGGCAAGGACTGATCGAGCACCATTGAAACGAGGAGGAAACCCACAGATAATGCCACCAAAACACTCACGGAGTCTAGGCAAGTCGAATGCAAACATGAACATGGTTGGAGGCACACTGGAACTCAGAAACGCCGAGTGCCGGCAGCGGCCATAGATGGGGTCTATAGGACCCAGAGCTAGGATCTACCTCGAGATAAAAAGAGAGTGGGAAAGGGAAGCTTAAGCTCCAAGGGTGCTTACCCTATCATTAATTGAGACGAAGATGGCCAGGGATGCATGTAGTAGGTCACCGTTGCCGGGGAAGTCGATGGACTAGGACTGGGACCTTTGGGTCATTTGGGGGTAAATTAAGCTAGGAGGAAGAACATTGGGGGACTGGGGAAGCTGTTCCCAACCTTTTATAGGCGCGAGGAGGTCCATGGTTTCCTCTGCAACTCCATGGTGGAGATGGCAGGGAAGGACCGAAAGGGCGTATCGCCTATGGGCCATTACAGTGGGCGAGTAAGGGGTCATTTGAACCGCCTTGGAGAGAGGTAGCCAAAGGGACAAAATCTCATGAAACGGTGCAGAGGAGGGGGAGATCGGGGTCATGCAGTCGAGGGGCCATACTGTTCCCTTAACCGTGGGCGGCTGGAGGTTAAAGGAGGGTTGTCAGCCATCAGATCAAGATCGAATGGGGGATGGGCACGTGATACATAAGTCGAAGAAACTATAGTGTGACATATTAAAAAAATGAAAACGATTAATCTACTCTAGTTACACTTTATGGAAACTTTTTAAATGCATTTGAAGGGTCAAATAAAGTCCAAATGCCACCAAAATTTAACCATATGTTAATTACGACTCCTAGAACAATCTTATGCCATTAGTTTCTTGTTTTACACATATTTTGGCCCTTAAATTCTATATTGACTGTTAATGCATATTTTGATGTATAAAATGAGTGATTAATGTGAATATAGTCTTTTAATGACATGAGTGAGTGAAACTCGAGACATATCATCATTAAGAGTCATATTTCAACATAATAACATCTTTTCATACATTAATATCATTTTTGAGGAAAGAGAAAGAAAAAGGTTAATTATTCTTATATATTAATTCAAATGCACATTAATGCTCATATCTTATCCAAAAGATATAATAGCTCCAAATTAACATTATCCACTAATAATCTCTCATTAATTGTCAATATGCATAATTAGCCCTCAAGTATCACATCAATTGGGTTACTTGTGCAAAAACCCATTCATTGATATGAATGTGGGTAGACATAGATTTCATCCTCAATAAATGTTCAAATCCAACATTGAGGCAAAAAAGGAACCAAAGAAAGGGAAATTTATGAAAAAGGCCCGAAAGGACAAGAAAGCAAATAAAAGCTTGAAGGTGGGTAAATTGCAGAAAAGACCCTAGAATTCAGTCTGTTACACTAGAGGAGAAATTCCTAGAGTTTACTTAAACAAGTATAATAATAACCACCTACAAGCAAACATATGTTGTTCTAGTATAGTTGAGGAATGAATCCAAAGAACAATATTTTTACAAAGTAATCTGAACAAGTTAACTCTGCAAGAACTAGTATTTAACACAAGATTGATGGTTGTTGATTATACTAATATGTAAAGAGTAAAAGATGAATTGAAGGGTTGATAAACTGATGGATGGGAACACTAGGGTGGAATGGGCTTCACCACCACTCCCTATCATTCACTCTCTCATGTATTATATTAAGAATGAACATGTACATGTTGAGGCAGAGGAAACCCCCCTTTTGGTGTTAGTATTAAAGCCCAAAATATATCACTTTGATCTCACCATCACATTATCTAAAGATCATACATCTATCACCTCGGGAAACAACTATCTGAAATCATCATCAAGTGTTTAACTATAATAAAATTTATATCCTAGATATAGTGTTCAAAGTTCACTACATACTTGATCATGGCAAATATGCATACCTGGTGATCAAACAAGTATATAATGGTTGATTCTTAACATGAAATTGTAGCGAACTGAATTCCTTGTACTTGAAAATTCACCCTTTTCATAAAGATATCTTACTTTTCTTCCCTGGTTGTCCTTATTGTTAATTTTGAGAAAGTTGAGGGACTTGGAATAAATGGGCATATAAACTTGGAGTTAGTGCACAATTACCTCAATTAATATATTGTTGAGAGTTAAGTTTCTAAATGTCCATAAAAATGAAATGGTTGTTGAAATAAAATTAGAAATAAAACTCAATGCAAATATAAGTGTTAAAGAAGTATCATCATCACTCCTCTTTACCTCTCTCCTCATCAAAAGACAAATAAAACTTGAAAATGAGGGAAATAACTCCATTGTTAGCCTTTGAATGAATGAGATAGAATTACCTCACACTTTCATCCAAAAATGATAATACAAAATCTATTTTAAATAAACTTAAATTCACATACATTAAGTAACACATCAAAGACCAATAAGGTGATTAATGGCCAAAAGGTGAATAAAATGAGATTTAAAGCTATAGGAATATTTTAGACTTAATGAGGGACTAGTGGTTCAAATTTGGGACCATTTGACCATTGCTTGACCCCTCAATTCGTTTTTAAAATTTTTGATTAAAGTTTTACCATGGAATTAATTTGATTTCATTGATTGATGCAATTAAACCTAAGTTTTGGTTTCATTTTTCCTGTCATGCACTACCCTCACCCATGCGATCCATCCAAGGGTCCATATTCAACCATCCGGGTCGGGACCTGATCCAACGACGCTGAGGTCATCCTCTACCTCCATTCGCAAGGATGTAACCGCCGAATAGTGAACCCGACCTCCCTTGGACCCGTTCTCACTCCTTAATCAACCAAAGTTAATGATTGATTTGCCATTGAATTCGCCTCTCTTTTTCATTCAATTCAAGCATTCACTCAGCGAATACCTCCCCCAAATGATGAAATGCCACTTCGGCCTTCCTGAGCCCTCTCACTCCCAACCAACCTAGGTCAAGTGACACCATCACACCTATAAATACTCACATCCGAGCTCCGGCAAAGCACCAACGATCATCCTCAACTCCCAATCTGGCCAGAGATCATTGCCACCTCCACCTACTGCTTGAGTTTCCCCCTAAACTAGTAGTGGCTCCCTCGTCTTGTAGGTGAGACCAGCAAGGAAATTTTGAGCCTAGATCAGTTCGTTAGCTCCTCTTCTTTGATTCTAGCATGTTAGTTCACTCGTTCGTGTTGGTTTGCTCTTTTGCCCAAATTCCAAGCTTGCTTCTCGAAGAAAGCTTGGTGCCATGGCCAGCTCGTGTGAGGGGATGAATCCCCAGGGTGAAATGTCCTAAAACCACCCCTCGTTCCTTCTTCACGTGTGTTTCGCCCCAGGGGCATAACAGTCCTTTCTCCTTGTTTTAACCCTCGATGACCGAAGTCAAGAGAGAAACTAACCTCTGATCTGGCCATGAGTGATTGGGCTAGCTCACGTGGATCCCATCCCCCTTCGTAGTGCCTCTCGCGAGTTTTATTGCCCACGTGGCATTTCCTTGAATTCCTATTAGTCGGTTTTGTTAAATTCGTTATAAATCGATGCTTTATCAGAAAAATGCAAATAAATACCCTTTGGAAAGGATTTTTCATGAGGAATATGATTTTATTGTTTTTGAGTCCTGATTATAATTCCTTTTTTGATGTTTATCTTTAATACCATTTTAATTATATAAAATGTTCTAAAATTGATAACTAATTCATTTTAACCTCAAATTAATTATATAAATATGTTTTCTTAGTTAGAAAAATATCACCAATAGTTTGGCCTAGTTTTCAAACCCAAAATTGAAGTTTTGTCTTGAAGGTATAAAATTAGGGTTTCAACCTTAAAATTTCATCAAACCCTAATAATTGTGATAAAATACATGAATTTAGGATTTAAGGATCGTGGACATCAATAATTGTAGAAAAGACAAACCTAGGATAACTCAAGTGAGGTATGTGCATTATAACCCTAAAGTTGGGCTTTATTTATCCATACCAAAATTCCCAATGAGGCATGAGCCTATTTTATTCATTCTTGCAATTCTTCTATATATGATTTAAGGGTCTTGGACCCCACTTGCAAATATTGATAAACTTATTCTATCTACCATTGAATTACTTTCACATGATGATGAAAATGACTAATTAACTAATATAGTGTACATGAGCACAAACCACCCCTGGTATTGGGCATGAGCCCAGGGGAATGTGACCACTCTCCCCAATTTATAAAATATTAGGGTGGTTAGGAATGTGTTACTCTCCCTCACCCAGAGGTTGAGATCCGGTAGGTGCCTCAGCCCTATGTTAGTATAATTTAGTCAAATTTAATCATGCATGCAATTTATTATTGTTCTACTTGGCAGAATTTCTTATTTGATATACTTGCCTCATACTCTTGATATCTCATAGTTAGTGAACCTTTATTTTGTCTTACTTAAACTATTGAAATGTCCTTTACCTAAAATTGACACATACTTTTATCTCCTTTTGCTGGGTAACCTCAACCACCCAGAGCCAAGAAGAGAGGTAGGACCTGCTCGTGGTGTAGCTGACCAAGTGTGAGACTATCCCGAAGATAAGTAGGTTACTATTGCTAGATCTAGTAGTATTTCAGTTTTTATTTAAAAAATAAAGCTATTTAATATCATAGGTTTTTATTACATTACACATATGCTATTGACATTGATTTATATTTGGTCCATGCTTATTTAATTGGAATTATTATACTATCATCCTTCATCTTCAAGTTTTTATAAAAAAGTGGATGTGTGTATTTTCCGTTAGATTTTAGTATGGAGGTGATCTCGCCTCTTTACAGAAATATTCCATACAAAAGTAGATGCAAATAAAATAATAAAATTGGGTGGTGGGGATACTCCCCACACATTAGAAGTAGGGCTAATCACTCATGACAACACTAGTAGAAACAACAAGGGAAAATGAGAAGAAAGCATTGTCATATAAGACGAAGGGGTCACAGTTGTGGTGTGTAGAAGTAGCTCTTCAAAGTTTGAATTGATGTCTTAAGGGATCGCATAAGGACACCCACAGATGTTCGTTAGGGATGAATTAGGGTCATCATTCTCTCTCACTTGTGCATTAGATCTACTACTATGTGGAGAAAGTAGAAGGTTGACAGTTGAGGATATTATCAACCAATGGAAGGAGGTATCACACAACATTCCCCTCTCAAGGTCTGGTCATGGTACCTTGGCGACAGTGGAGATGGAAGAACATTTGGTGGACGTTCATCAATCAATGGGAAGGGTCAAAGGTGATTAGCAGAAGAAACAACCTTGGGGTGTCAAATCATGGATTTTTTCTGTGCTGGTAGTCCCCTTGTATTTATAAGAGGAGGTTAGGGTTTGGAACCCTCCATGTCATCGTGGAGGTGAAGTGTCCATGGTACACGAGGAAGATGAAGGAACACTCTTTTGTAGGTCTTCCATCCATAGAAGAATGGTCTTGTGGTGCTGAATAGAGTTGTCGGTAGTCGAATAGTCACATGAATAACCATCAGAGGGGATCAAAGAATATCCATCGAAAGACCAAGAAGTATATATTCCTTCATAAGTGAATGCAGATTGGCCTTCGGTTGGTGAGAACAGATCTTCCAACCAAAGAGTTACTGTAGATCTCCATCCAAAGACAAAACTACTAGGTGACCATCGATAGGTGGTGTTAGAACATCCTTCAGAAGGTAAGCAAGCTCACATTAGAAGAGGTGTCTAAAGTCTCCTTTGGTAGGTGGAGTAGGGAAACCATCAACTTATGGGACAAAAAAAGTAAATGGTGGCTTCCATTGGTTGTCAACTGAAGGAGGGACAAAATGATGAAAATTCAATGGCTTGGTAGAAGTGTTAGAATCAAAGGAAGGCATCCACCGGTAGTCAACTGGTGGAAATGCAGAATGATGCAAACCCACCCAGGCTATTGGCATGAGGTCAAATGAGTTATTCAATGGAGCATTAGCTGAAGGATCCATCAAGCAATGAGATGATAGATCTATCAGAACGGATGGTTTGACATATGTACTGTAAACCAGTGGAACTTCATCAATCGATGGAAGATCAAATCTTATAAAATATGTTCCATTTCATCAAAAATTTATGGTACCGCTAATGGGTTAGTGGGACCACTCCCTTCTATACTCCTTTCTTGCAATGAAGTTCAAACCAGACACAGAAGCCAGGAGTTTATTTGAAAACTTTATAAATTATCATAGAATAAAGAAAACATAAATGCAAGCTAGTTCTAAGCTGCAGCGATGGAGATAAATGAAAAAGTAGGATGAAAATCTGAATATAACTAGGATGAATATGCATTCATAAAACATCCCTGAACTTAAATGTTGCTCATCTTCGAGTAACACAAAATCTGGAAAGGTCACCAAATGAATACTTTCGACCCATATGATTGCCTCACCTTCACATCATGCTCATTTCCCTACCACTTGATATGGCCAAGTGACCCAACTTCCTGATACCATAGAAAAAATATATTCATGTATTTGTTTCGAATTTTTCTTCTCCAAAACACTTCCCTATTACTATTCTCAATGTCAGGCATATCTAAGAGTTTGCATGAGCATTCAAAGAATCCTACAAAACAACTAGTATGCAAATGATCTAACACAAGGGTGTGTGACAATGATATAAAAATGAGATCTTTATTGCATATCTAGGTAGAAAATGGGGAGAATGGGGTGTGGAAGGAAGATGCAAATTCTATCCTATATTCGACTCAAGAGATTAATTATGTAAATACATATATTACAACATTTTTTTGTTTTATGCATATTGGAATCTTTATTTTTGGTGGTACGCCCCTATTACATAGAGAGTTTGACACTTTTATGGATATTTATTTTCTTTTTGATGGATGTAAGGTAAGAAGATGGAAGAAGATGTGTAGAATAGGAGTCAGATCAACATGCAACTTAATTTACAATTCAGTGTATCATGTTGTTCTTGTAGTCCCACTATGCTAAAAAAGATGATGATTCCATGAATTTGTTTCTCTAGTACAATATAAGAATGGTGTTTTTGATTCCTCTCAATTCTTTAAAAACTTACCATATTTTCCAAGGAAACATGATGTTTGGGTTCCTAGGATAAATAAGGTGATTTCTAGCCATTGATTGTTTCAAGAGATTAGTTATTATGAGGTTTTGCTTTGAGTAAGGTAAGTTATTGATGAAACATGCACAGATGTAAACAAAAAGTTTGAATCTATGAAGGCTAGGTAATGGCTTTGACTACTCTAGGAAGAATTTGTTTTAAATTGAAGCTAATTGTAATGTACGATACATGTGATGATAAGATCATAAGATACAAACAAATAGGTGTGGGTATAGAGTAGAATAAATAACACCCACCCTGCACCCCTAACTTAGATATTTTCAGATCCTTGAACAAACATGAACTCAAGATAGAGGGGAAGAACTATGTTGGTTGGTACACGGGTCGTGGTTACCCTCCTCTCATCAAAAGCTATTCACCTAGAATCAAAATTGTTCAAACTGATGATCTTTTCATGAGATTTGCTAACCAACTAAATCCAATATGAATTAAGATGTAAATACAACTTGAAAAGAAAGTAACACTCGAGTTTCGTTCCAAAAGCGCCTTTGTTTAATGTCATTGGCTTGATGCCTAAAAATCAATCATAACGTGTTGGAGAGAGAAGTTGGAGCATTTGGTTGGACTACATATGAGTGATAGTGAAATAACATTTGAGTATTTGGCCATCTACTATTAATTTCCCAATCTTCATACTCCTAATTATGATATCTCCATGAGGAAAGATGTGCTTGATAATGAATGTGCTCGAGAATGGGTCTTGAGTTTTCCTAGGAAGAGGTAAAGATGAGGGTTGTGCAATAATATTTGGTCACCGACTTGCATATTCATGTGGTTTTTACTACACTAACAAACTCACCTAGGGCTGAAATCCCTAAGTTTTTACCAAAACCTTGTGCAATAATACCACCCACAAGCGGACGGGTCTTATCGCAGTATAGTTAAGGATCGAATCCCAAGGGACAACATTTTTAAGAATCTTTGCTAGTCAGATCTAGCTCAATCAAGACTAATATTTAGAACAAAGATTGGTTTGGATTTAATTAAACTAATTGCAAGGAAAGTAAAGAGCAAGATTAAAAGTTGATTGAAGATTAATGATGGGAATCGCTGGGATGGACCTGAGTTTCACCACCGCTACACATTCAAACATATCCAAACACGCACATCCAGGCTAGACATAACCATCCAAATGGAGCTTCTACAAACCCTCCATACGGATGTTAGATTCGCATAAGCATCACCTTAGGCATCAGATGTCTCGTCGCCATCCAGATCACACACTTACGGCTCCAAAGATACAAATATCCAACTGAAGTTGTGGGCTCCCCATACGGGCGTTAGGCACACAGAAGCATCACCGTGGGCTAGATGTCTTGTCACCTCATGAATCACACACTTATGACTTCAAGGAATCCCATCAGAAGTTCTCGTCAGGGAGTCAACCACGTTAATTGATATTTAAAACCTACACATTGAAGTTCTCGCAACATAGGAAATAAAAGATCATGCAAGGTATATGATCAATCCAAAATGCATGCATTAAATGATTAACAATGAAATGGAGAGTTATATACAAGCCATGGAATGTTTAATACATGGACATGTAAGCATGGGCAGTAGGGCTAGTTCCCGCACCCCAGCGAAAGGAAACTACTCGCTCATGGTGAGAGAAACAAAAAGAACAAGAGAGAGGGAAGATTCTGCCATGGTCATGGTGAATAAGATGATCGCAACTCGGTGGAGAGACGGTCTTCTACACAACGTCGGGGCAGATATGTATGAGGAGGGAAGAACACCACGGTAGATGGGGCAGATCTTCTTTCTCCACCTTCCTTCTCTTCTCATGCTCCTTACTCCCAGTAGGAGGAGCAGCTCGTGGAAGCAGTGGTGTATGCAAGGCATGGATATGTAGACCGATGCATAGATCTATGGTTTCCACTACAGATCTGGATGAGCATAGAGGTTGGTTGCACAATAATGCCACAGAGGTTGGCTCTTGGCTATGGAGACCGTACTCCCTAGGTTGGGCATAGAGCGGTAGCCTAGCGACGTCTGGAGTTGATCCCTTGACAAGATAGGTGGGTGGCCTATTTATAGGCACACTCCACCGACTTACTTCCACGATCGCAGTACTGGCCGTGATCGAGGTTGTATAGCGCGGTCGCGGTGTGGTGTTGATCGAGGTCGAAGTCAGGTTGTGGAGGAGAACTAACCACGATCATGGTTAGCATTGATCGCAGTCGCGGTCCTCAGTAGGTCGTGGCCCTTAGGTCGCGGTCTCTCATGTCAGTCACCGTGATCACTTCTGGGTATGCAGACTCCATGTAGGTCAAGGTGTAGGCGTCTTCTAGCAATGTGGTCGTGGTCACGGTCCAGTTTAGGTCGCGGTCGCGGTCTGTATACCGTGGTCGCGGTCTGATGAATCCTCCAGATTCACCCTCTCAGTCGCCAATTCTAAGGATTTTATGCCGCATATCGACTGATCTACCCTCGCTTTGGGTTTACTTTAAGTATCTTTTCAGTCTCGTGTAAATAGTGCATTACTAGCTCAAATTACCCTAGTTTCCAGCTTATTTGATCTCATTTTCCCCTACTCACGTTCTCTCTCCTCTACAGATCATCCTCAACTATCACCAACGGTCAGGACCCCTACAACACTGACTCTAGCGGTCTCAAGACCGTTTGAGTTCATGCGGTCTCAAGACCGTTTGAGCCCATACGGTCTCAAGACCATTTGAGCCCATGCGGTCTCAAGACCGTTTGAGTTAATGCTGTCTCAAGACCGTTTGAGCCCATGTGGTCTCAAGACCGTTTGAGCCCATGCGGTCTCAAGACCATTTGAGTTCATGCGGTCTCAAGACTGTTTGAGTTCATGCGGTCTCAAGACCATTTGAGTTCATGCAGTCTCAAGACCATTTGAGCCCATGCGGTCTCAAGACCGTTTGAGCCCATGTGGTCTCAAGACCGTTTGAGCCCATGCGGTCTCAAGACCGTTTGAGCCCATGCGGTCTCAAGACCATTTGCTGCGATTGTAAAGACCGAATGAGCAGCAATGTTAAGACCTTTTGAAGGCCGCGTAGACCGTTTGCTCGTTTCCGCGTAGACCGAATGGTCGCGTATGCAGCAAAACTGTTTGGAATACTGGCTGGGATCCAAGACCGTCACGCTGCTGTGAAGACCGTTTGGCTAGTAGAGAATCAAGATCGGAACATCTACGTACATGCAAGAAAGCATGCATGCAAAACAACAAACTAGTATGCAAAATCATTAGTCTGGAAAGGCAGTGTTTCCATTTCACATATGCAAACTAGTGTGAGCTGATTGGAAAAGGCAATCAAAGCAAACAGCATGGATTTGCTGCTTCCATATGGAGTCCGTGAGCAATGATCACGTGGATAATAGCAGCATGCAAAGCACAAAAGGAACCGCATGAAGTAATCACTGGAAACCACATGGAAAAGATATTTTTGGTAAAGGATGCAATACATCTACCAAACCGCAGGAAGGAATTAGCAAAGATCGTTCTTACCAATCTATCTTGAGACCGTGAAGAGTACTGCTGGGAAGCAAAACCGCATGAGTCCATGTGACTCAGCTAGATGAATGGAGCATTTCATTACGGCCACGTGAAGTTTCCAAGACAGGATATTGATTATTCATGAAACCGCATGAAGGCAAGACTAGTAGTTGTCCACGTGAAAATCACAGCACAAGACCGTGAGAATGAAAGACCGCATGAAATTGTTGTATGTTACCAAACCGAATGAGTACACGTGAATGAGAGAGGCATGAAGACCGCATGCACATGAATGAGGCCAGCAGCTATCACGCCCTCACCAAGACCGGTTGCTGATCTGCCATGCAAACCGCATGGGCAATTGCGGAGCAAACCGCATAAGCAACCAGACCGCATGGAGCACATTAGAAAGACCGCATGGCCGGTTGCCTATGCAAGACCGAATGGATAGCGACGACCGTTGCGAAGACCGCATGAGCTAATTGCTTTCTAAGACCGCATGAGCCAATTGCTTTACAAGACCGCATGGAGCGCTGTAGCTGAAACCGCTTGAGCTCAAATGTATGAAACCGCATGGTACAAAAGGACACGCACAAAGTGTGACTCCTTGGCCCAAGATATTTTAGCAAGCCTATAAATAGAAGGGTAGAGACATGTTCTAGGGGATCCCCATCTCACTATGGCCCAAGGCTGTCGGACTGGGACCAGTGCCGGGACGCCGCCAGAATGCCCGTGCACCGTTTCCAACCAAACTTCACCCACAGCCTCAGAATCCCGGCCTGAGTCCAGATCCAGTGTGCTGCCAGACTGGGGACAGATCTAGAAGGCAGTTCCATCACCATCTCACCTCTATCACCTCACTTTTACCATTGTTCTACCTCATTCTACCCGTGCAATCCCGGAGGTAGACACGACGATCGAGGCGGAGAGACGGATGACATCGACCGCGACGGAGCAGTCCCGGAGACTGCGACGATCTACACCGGACTGTCACAGATCTACTCTTCTGCTCCGACGATGCTTTCTTTCTCTCTCTTCTCTTTCTTTGTTGCTCCCTCTATGAGGAGCGAGTAGTTCCATCCACTGGGGCGTGCAGACTAGCCCCGCTGCCCGTGTCTTGTATCTTATACTAAAAAGATGTTATTATTCCGATTCAATACTAAATTGTTTCATACATGCTTGAATGTTGGCCGCGTTCTTGTATGCATTTATTGTCTTTCGTTGTGGTTTGTCTACGACCGCTCTTGAGACTCGAATACCAATTTAGTGTTGGTTTTTGGTGTGTGTATCCACCACACATCCGTTTCGGTATCTAGGAACGTTTTCCAAGGAGTGGAGTAAGCTCACCTCCATCGTTGTACTTTTGTACTATGAAATGGAATCAGTTGACATACAAAAGTGCAACCTTGACAGGTCGAGGAACACACTCTGAGGAGAGAGTGGTGCAAAGTACTTGACCATTCGTTCGGGAATGGCTGACGTTGCAACACTCTCACGTTTCTCGTAGCTATATCCTCGAAAGAGGGATAGTCTATAAGGATACTAATCGATTTGGTAATTATCGCTCGCTTGTTAGTTTTCTGATGCACGTTTCACGAGGTTGAGTAAGATTTTCTCTTCAGAGACTACATATCTTCATTGACACGTAGATATGTACCGAATGAGAGTTACTCAACCCGTGAAGGATGTGTGCATTACTCTTGTCCTATAAGACATCGGTATTGTGCAACATCCATGTATCTTGCTTACAAGTCTTGCTATGTTTGGTACAAGTACAATTCATGTGTAGTGGTGATGAATACCCGCATCACCCCAGTGATCCATCATCATTTTCTAATCTTAGTTTTTAATCCTTAAACTAGTTTTTATTCTTGCCTTTACTTTTGCATGCTTTAGGTTAAATAACTCAAATCAAACTTCTGGTCTTAGATGATTAACTTAGATTGATACGAAACAAGAAAAAGACACTCAGATTCTTAACGTTGTCCTTTGGGTTCGATCCTAAATCTGTACTATGATAAGGCTTCCACACTCTTGTGGGGTTGGAGCATTTATCTAGCACCAGTTGTAGGTAAACCTAGAGAGAACATCAACTCTCTAGGGTTTTTGTGCATATTAGGACTTCCATTGGAAGAGTAATCTTTTGGTGTAAGTTTTAGCTCCATCAAAAAATGGCGCCGTTGCCGGGGACAACGGTATAAAAATAATCTTTTTTGAATTCCGTGTCGATTTAGGTTTCTCTAGGTTTTTTCATTTTGTTTTCAAAAACCTAAAAAAAGTGAAGGGCTTAATCTCACATATCTTCTTGGATTTGAAGTTGTTTGTCAAGCCTGATAAACTCTTTCCTTGATTTCAGGTACCAACTCTCTCCAAGATGAAGCAGTCAACACCACCAATCGTTAGATGTCAACTATGTGGTGACTACTCTCATGCATCGATTTACTGCTTCAATGTCCCTCCTCTCTACGTAATGGCTCTGCGTCAGATAATCATGAATCAGATAACTAGGAAACTCAAAGCGGCCTCATCATACAACTATGGATATAACGCAAGTTATAATCCGTATCACCCTGGAGGCTACTAAGAAAAACCTAACTATGGTGGATTTCAAGATGTAGACTGCAATGAAGGAGGGAACCTGGAATACAATGTAAATCAATAATATGATGAGGAGAGCTATTATCAATATCAACCCAATAGGCGCCGTGAAGAGCCCTTTCATGAAGATCAACGCACATCGATAGAAGAACTACATGCTTTACAAACGTCGATGGATCAACAACTAGCTGATCAGACAGCCGCAACTAAGAAGTTGATAGCCGATCTTGATCAACTTATGCAACCTGTCAACGCTCCTGAGCAACATGTAGAACAACCACCTATTTCAACTAAGCACATCCCTAGTCCACATGTTACAATCAATTACGATGATGATTATGAAATCATGTGGGATATGCCTTTCAATGATCTTCAAGAATCAGTGGAAGGTGAGGAATCATCTTCAGAATTAATAATTGAACCCAAGGACTATTTCTTCATAACATTACAAGAGAAAGAATCACCTTTCAAACCAAGACCTGACTCGGAAAGTGATTCTTGCACTATGCCCTTAGGTGAAAGATGGAATAACCAATATGAGGATTTTCTACAGTCAGGAGGTCAATGGGGGATGAACTTCAATACCTACCCACCTTCTGACTTCATAGACTCAAATCCAACCATTGAAGAGCAATCAGCGATAATTGATTCCCTCAATGACAAGATCTTTTCAACTTCAGTTGTCTCATCAATAAAATCTGTAAAAGAAGGATTAATGTCGCAAGGACTCTACACTCCTTCGCAGTCAGACTCAGATAGATATGTGACCAATTCAGGTAAAGATATGTCTTTCATGCATGAGAATCAAATATCTCCATTTCTGGAACAAGATCTGAATTATCCTTATGAAGAAATTTCTAATCATTCGGCTGATCTAGGGACAGACTTTAAGGATAGAACTGATCAAGATCTTGATTCAGAAATGGACCATACCACCCTCACTAATGAAACAGAATCAAGGAAGGATGACAGGCCTCAAGATGACAATCCTATGACAGGTCCTATTCATGAGATGATGTTACCGCCACAACAAGAAGTCCAGACGGACCTAGTCCTCGAACAAGAGCATGATCTTTCTATTGAAACTACTCCTAGTCACTTGAACGAGTTGATAGTGCACTATGAAGAGAAACATGAGCCATCTCTTGACTTTGGAAAGGATTACGATATTACCGTAAACTCTTGTAATGACAAAAAGGACCCTTGGGAAGATATCAAGTCACAAACCTATCCCTCTATAGTCACTCATCCCAATGAAGAAGCCCCTCCTGATATTCAAGAAACTGAGATATGTCGATTACCTGAGCTAGGTTCCATTCCTCTCATAGAAACTCCTCCCGATCACTCAATAGAACCGGAGGAGTGTTATGAAGAAGAATTGGAACAACAATATATTAGCCCTAATATTGAAGGAATGGGTTCATCAGAGGATTTTAGCCCTCAAAACGATATGTCATGGACTAATCCCTCCCATGAAGATACATCATTGGAACCTCTATCTCAGGACCCCATGATTTCCTTACCCGAGCAAGAGTTTGTTTTACCAGTCAAATCCTCTTCTAGTTACTTGGATGAACTAAGGATGTTCTACGAGGAAAATCCTGAACAAAACCTTGAAAAGAAGAATGACGCTCTTACCAATTTCAACATTGATAAAGATGATGATACTTCTCAAAATAACTTCTATGATGAAGAAACGTCATCCTGGCTACCATATCCCACACAAGAAGAGCTAGGTGATGAAATGAAGCCGGAACCGGATCCACCACCTGATCCTGGACAGGAGAAAGTTCAAGTGGCTGAACCTCAATCAACTGCCCTAGATTTTGAAGAAAGCAATTTTACTTTGAACTTCGAGGGCGAGCCACAACTAGAGGGCACAAGTGGGCATAACCTTGATTTCTCGCATAGTCCTCCAGTTTCGACTGCTTATATTTCACCTCCCTCACTGATGGGGGAAGGTCTCTGGATTCTTCTAGATGGACAATGAGGTGAAAGAAATGTGCATCCAAGTCATCCAGAAGACTTGTTCGAGTTCCCACAACCACCCAGTCAACAGGTTGTTAGGGCCACTTCCTCATTCTCGGCACCAGCTATCGCGAGACATCTTTGCCGCACCTTCTTCCAATTACGAGGACCGCCTGGTTAACATTGTGCAACCCTTCCCCTCCACCTCGAACCTAATATTTGTTCAGAAAAGAGCAAATTCATGAGTTCAAGGTGGATGGCGGGTGGTATGACTTTCACTCCACCCTCTATCTTTATTGCTTCCTGTTTTTCCATTCTAGTTTCTTTTTCATAATTTTTCTGCCTTTAGGTAGTCTTCCAAAAATAAAGCCTTTATCTAGTCAGCTTTTGTTTTTCGAATCTGTGATCATCACCTCTTTTCATTGCGAATTTCCAAGAAAATAATGCTTAAAACTAGCCAATGCGTGTTTTTCATCTTGAATAGTCTATGAATCCTAATGTCATACCCTCAAAAAGGAAAAGATGATACATTTCAATACGACTGAGATAGATCAAATACATCACGCCTTTATCTGATTAATGGATCTGTTGTATGGATTTCTCATTTGATGTTTAATCATGTCTCTTTTTTAGCAGAGTGTGATGGAGAAAAGAGACTCGTCGCATGGAATCGCTAAGCAAACTGCATCATGATCCGAACTCTCTTCTACACTTCTTCCTTCATTTTCATACCCCTCTGTTCACTAACCATGCCAAAGTTTTAAGTTCGGTGTGGCACGCCACATTCCTTTCTAGTGAAAACTAGAACATTGCCAAACTTTAAGTTCGGTGTGGTAAACCACACCTCTGCAAAACTCTAAGTTTGGTGTGGTACACCACACCCCTCTTTCCACTACCGCTTCTTCCATACCCCTAAATACATAATAGGGGTGTATCATCTTCTTTTCTTGATTCAAAGAGTATACAATGATGATTGTGCACATACCGAGGTTGGCGAAAAATCTATTCCGATTCCAAAAAGAGGCTTGGCAGCCCAAATATACAAATATCCAAAAATACCCTTTCTCCCAAGCCTAGTGAGAATGAATAAAAGCCAGAGTGTGAATAAAAACATGAGAGTTGTGCCCTGAATAAGGATAACCGATAAAGGTCTTGCCCGGCCGGTACATTAGCTGCCCTCATAAAGGCAGATGTGTCATGACCAGTAGTGAGACCCTAAGGATCCAAAAATAACCTCCTTACCTCCTCTCAAGAGGTAAAATAGCCCAAAAGCCTTTAGCCAACCTATAGACACTTCTGAGTTACCTTTAGAAAAAAAAATCTGGTGTAAGGCTAAGTCAACCAGAGTTGTGCATAAATCATTCAAAGTATCTCGATGAGTCAACTAATAATAAGAGTCCTGATTCAATCAGAGGAGAGACTCTTATCTCTTGATCATACCCCCAGTCTCTCTTTTTTTAACACCAGTGACAGATCATATGCATTTTGTTGATTCTATGGGTCTTTTCAAAGTCTCACAAAACTCTTAACCATGACCGATACATTAGAGAGTGAGAAGGAAATACTTCAGTGAAGCGAACTCAGAAATGAGGATATCATAAGATGTATTCCGTGATCTGAGAAAGCTTTGATGCTGTATCGATCTGAGCCATGAACAAAATTACGATATGACAATAGGATGAGGCAATCACGAGATGAATGATTTCATTGGCGACTGTGTTAAGTTTTCCGTTTCTCGGGACGAGCAACGCTTAAGTTCGGTGTGGCGATAAATCCTTCAGACTCATCCTCAGTCACCAATTCAAAGGATTTCTGATGTCTTTACCCTAATTTTGTTTCGCCTTATTTTCCTTTTCTCTTTTTTTTTTGAAGCTGAGGTAATTACGAGACCAACATGCATGCGTTTCGACGACTATCTTGGGCTTTTTCGTTCCTCGGGACGAGCAACGCTTAAGTTCGGTGTGGTGATGAATCTTCCAGATTCACCGTCTCAGTCGCCAATTCTAAGGATTTTATGCCGCATATCGACTGATCTACCCTCGCTTTTAGTTTACTTTAAGTATCTTTTCAGTCTCGTGTAAATAGTGCAATACTAGCTCAAATTACCCTAGTTTCTGTTGGCTAAATGGACATCTATAAAATCCCTTTGTTTTGATTTTGAAAAACATTTCATTCTTATTTATCTGACGAGCTACTTGAGTGTGCAGGATGACACAACTATAAGGGAAATCCAACATGAAGTATTTATATTTTCATGCAAATGTAATCATTGTAAAAACTTGTACAGAATTATAATGTACAAGTACTTAGAATCGCATGTAAATCAAGCATTGGATTTTCCCTAGCTAAACACCACACTTAGTTAGGTCATCTCCTTCTAATAGATCACATAATGCACACTCATGCACATACTTAGTATCTTAATTAAAAGATTGAAAACAGAGTCAAACTCAGTCGACCACACTCCTCGACCGAGACACTCTCGGTCGACAAACTTCTCGACCGAGATTGACCAAAAGTAGCCGTTAGACACAGCAGTTGACAGTTGCAAATCAACGTTAATCCAGAGAGCCTGTCGGTCGATAAATCCTCGACCGACTGGGCAACTCGGTCGACAAGTCCTCGACCGAGATGGTCTCTGACAGCAACTGCAGAATTAATTAACTAGCCATTGCTAATGCGCCTAACTTATTCCTAACGGCTAGTTAAGCACTAGGAACCCCCTAGAAGTTGTCTAGAACGTCCTTAAGCATACTTAGGTCATTCCTATAAATAGGACAAGCCATAGGACACTAGAATACACTTCTTACACTTGCTATACTTGAGAAAATACTTGAGCCCTCTTGTGCAATCTGTGTGAACTGAGCTTTGTGATCAATTGGCCATTTTCCCTTTAGCTCAAGCTCGTCCTATAGGCTAGATTTTCCTAACCCTAGCAATCACAAGTCCATCATATTAGCTAGGAAAATCCAAACGCTTGATCTAGGGAAATCAAGCCTTGAGCTACAAGGATAAGTTGTATTTTCTTTTATTCCTTTCTTGTTCCTTGTATTACTTGTACTCTCCTTGCTACTCCAGGTAGGAGGCTGCGGATTGGAGAGGGTGAAGCTCTTCGTGGTGAAGAAGAAGACTTTGGACTACTTCAGAAGGCTGTCTTGACGGGAAGCTACTTCGAGAGGAAGGCTACTTCAAGGGGGAGCTTGAAGTTACTTCAAGGAAGGCTGCTTCGAGGTTGGCAAGACTACTTCAAGGTGAAGGCTGTCCAAAGGGTGTTTAGAAAGTATTGTAAATTTTATGTAACATCCTTGAGAGGTAATAAAATTTAGTACTTTCAAAATCCCGGTTGGGTAAGCAACCGGGTAGTGGACTGACTCCTTAGTATTTGCTAAGGTGGAACCACTCTAAACACCTGTGTTCCTCTTCTTAATCTTTAGTTAGGTTGTTTGAGTTTAAATTATTTTAAAATCTCTATAAAACTCTATTCACCCCCCCTCTAGAGGTTTTCAGTTTCCAACTTATTTGATCTCATTTTCCCCTACTCACGTTCTCTCTCCTCTGCAGATCATCCTCAACTATCACCAACGGCCAGGACCCCTACAACACTGACTCTAGCGGTCTCAAGACCGTTTGAGCCCATGCGGTCTCAAGACCGTTTGAGTTCATGCGGTCTCAAGACCGTTTGAGCCCATACGGTCTCAAGACCGTTTGAGCACATGCGGTCTCAAGACCGTTTCAGCCCATGCGGTCTCAAGACCGTTTGAGCCCATGCGGTCTCAAGACCGTTTGAGCCCATGCGGTCTCAAGACCGTTTGATCCCATGCGGTCTCAAGACCGTTTGAGCCCATGCGGTCTCAAGACCGTTTGAGCCCATGCGGTCTCAAGACCGTTTGAATTCAAGCGGTCTCAAGACTGTTTGAGTCCATGCGGTCTCAAGACCGTTTGATCCCATGCGGTCTCAAGACCGTTTGATTCCATGCGGTCTCAAGACCGTTTGAGCCCATGCGGTCTCAAGACCATTTGGTGCGATTGTAAAGACCGAATGAGCGGCAGTGTTAAGACCTTTTGAAGGCCGCGTAGACCGTTTGCTCGTTTCCACGTAGACCAAATGGTCGTGTATGCAGCAAAACTGTTTGGAATACTGGCTAGGATCCAAGACCGTCTCGCTGCTGTGAAAACCGTTTGACTAGTGGAGAATCAAGATCAGAACATCTACGTGCATGCAAGAAAGCATGCATGCAAAACAACAAACTAGTATGCAAAATCATTAGTCCGGCAAGGCAGTGTTTCCTTTCACGTATGCAAACTAGTGTGAGCTGATTGGAAAAGTCAAATCAAGTAGAAAGGCAAATAAAGCAAACCACATGGATTTGCTGCTGCCATAAGGAGTCTGTGAGCAATGATCACGTGGATAATAGCAGCATGCAAAGCACAAAAGGAACCGCATGAAGTAATCACTGGAAACCACATGGAAAAGTTATTTTTGGTAAAGGATGCAATACATCTACCAAACTACAGGAAGGAATTAGCAAAGATCGTTCTTACAAATCTATCTTGAGACCGTGAAGAGTACTGCGGGGAAGAGAAACCACATGAGTCCATGTGACTCAGCTAGATGAATGGAGCATTGCATTACGGCCACGTGAAGTTGCCAAGACACGATATTGATTATTCACGAAACCGCATGAAGGCAAGACTAGTAGTTGTCCACGTGAAAATCATAGCACAAGACCGTGAGAATGAAAGACCGCATGAAATTGTTGTATGTTACCAAACCGAATGAGTACACGTGAATGAGAGAGGCATGAAGACTGCATGCACGCGAATGAGGCCAGCAGCTATCACGCCCTCACCAAGACCGGTTGCTGATCTGCCATGCCAACCACATGGGCAATTGCCGAGCAAACCACATAAGCAACCAGACCGCATGGAGCACATTAGCAAGACCGAATGGATAGCGACGACCGTTGTGAAGACCGCATGAGCTAATTGCTTTCCAAGACTGCATGAGCCAATTACTTTACAAGACCGCATGGAGCGCTGTAGCTGAAACCGCTTAAGCTCAAATGTATGAAACTGTATGGTACAAAAGGACACACACAAAGTGTGACTCCTTGGCCCAAGATATTTTAGAAAGCCTATAAATAGAAGGGTAGAGACATGTTCTAGGGGATCCCCATCTCACTACGGCCCAAGGCTGCCAGACTGGGACCAGTGCCGGGACGCCGCCAGAATGCCCGAGCACCGTTTCCAACCAAACTTCACCCACAGCCTCAGAATCCCGGCCTGAGTCCAGATCCGGTGTGCTGCGAGACTGGGGACAGATCTAGAAGGATGTTCCATCACCATCTCACCTCTATCACCTCACTTCTACCATTGTTCTACCTCATTCTACCCATGCAATCCCGGATGTAGACACGACGATCGAGGCGGAGAGACGGACGACATCGACCACGACGGAGCAGTCCCTGAGACTGCGACGATCTACACCGGGCTGTCAGATCTACTCTTCAGCTCCGAAGATGCTTTCTTTCTCTCTCTTCTCTTTCTTTGTTGTTCCCTCTATGAGGAGTGAGTAGTTCCATCCACTGGGGCGCGGAGACTAGCCCTGCTGCCCGTGTCTTGTATCTTATACTAAAAAGATGTTATCATTCTGATTCAATACTAAATCGTTTCATACATGCTTGAATGTTGGCCGCGTTCTTGTATGCATTTATTGTCTTTCGTTGTGGTTTGTCTATGACCGCTCTTGAGACTCGAATACCGATTTAGTGTTGGTTTCTGGTGTGTGTATCCACCACGCATCCATTTCGGTATCTAGGAACATTTTCCAAGGAGTGGAGTAAGCTCACCTCCATCGTTGTACTTTTGTACTATGAAATGGAATCAGTTGACATACAAAAGTGCAACCTTGACAGGTCGAGGAACACACTCTGAGGAGAGAGTGGTGGAAAGTACTTGACCATTCGTTCGGGAATGGCTGACGTTGCAACACTCTCACGTTTCTTGTATCTATATCCTCGAAAGAGGGATAGTCTATAAGGATACTAATCGATTTGGTAATTATCGCTCGCTTGTTAGTTTTTCGATGCACGTTTCACGAGGTTGAGTAAGATTTTCTCTTCGGAGACTACATATCTTCATTGACACGTAGATACGTACCGAATGAGATTTACTCAACCCGTGAAGGATGTGTGCATTACTCTTGTCCTATAAGACATCGGTATTGTACAACATCCATGTATCTTGCTTACAAGTCTTGCTATGTTTGGTACAAGTACAATTCATGTGTAGTGGTGGTGAATACCCGCATCACCCCAGTGATCCATCATCATTTGCTAATCTTAGTTTTTAATCCTTAAACTAGTTTTTATTCTTGCCTTTACTTTTGCATGCTTTAGGTTAAATAACTCAAATCAAACTTCTGGTCTTAGATGATTAACTTAGATTGATACGAAACAAGAAAAAGACACTCAGATTCTTAACGTTGTCATTTGGGTTCGATCCTAAATCTGTACTATGATAAGGCTTCCACACTCTTGTGGGGTTGGAGCATTTATCTAGCACCAGTTGTAGGTAAACCTAGAGAGAACATCAACTCTCTACGGATTTTGGTGCATATTAGGACTTCCATTGGAAGAGTAATCTTTTGGTGTAAGTTTTAGCTCCATCAAAAAATGGCGCCGTTGACGGGGACAATGGTATAAGAATCGTCTTTTTTGAATTCCGTGTTGATTTAGGTTTCTCTAGGGTTTTTCATTTTCTTTTCGAAAACCTAAAAAAAGTGAAGGGCTTAATCTCACATATCTTCTTGGATTTGAAGTTGTTTGTCAAGCCTGATAAACTCTTTCCTTGATTTCAGGTACCAACTCTCTCCAAGATGAAGCAGTCAACACCACCAATCGTTAGATGTCAACTATGTGGTGACTACTCTCATGCATCGATTTACTGCTTCAATGTTCCTCCTCTCTATGTAATGGCTCTGTGTCAGATAATCATGAATCGGATAGCTAGGAAACTCAAAGTGGCCTCATCATACAACTATGGATATAACACAAGTTATAATCCGTATCACCCTAGAGGCTACTACGAAAAACCTAACTATGGTGGATTTCAAGATGTAGACTGCAATGAAGGAGGGAACCTGGAATACAATGTAAATCAATACTATGATGAGGAGAGTTGTTATCAATATCAACCCAATAGGCGCAGTGAAGAGCCCTTTCATGAAGATCAACGCACATCGATAGAAGAACTACATGCTTTACAGACGTCGATGGATCAACAAATAGCTGATCAGACAGCCGCAACTAAGAAGTTGATAGCCGATCTTGATCAACTTATGCAACCTGTCAACGCTCCTAAGCAACATGTAGAACAACCACCTATTTCAACTAAGCACATCCCTAGTCCACATGTTACAATCAATTACGATGATGATTATGAAATCATATGGGATATGCCTTTCAATGATCTTCAAGAATCAGTGGAAGGTGAGGAATCATCTTCAGAATTAATAATTGAACCCAAGGACGATTTCTTCATAACATTACAAGAGAAAGAATCACCTTTCGAGCCAAGACCTGACTCGGAAAGTGATTCCTGCACTATGCCCTTAGGTGAAAGATGGAATAACCAATATGAGGATTTTCTACAGTCAGGAGGTCAATGGGGGATGAACTTCAATACCTACCCACCTTCTGACTTCATAGACTCAAATCCAACCATTGAAGAGCAATCAACGATAATCGATTCCCTCAATGACAAGATCTTTTCAACTTCAGTTGTCTCATCAATAAAATCCGTAAAAGAAGGATTAATGTCGCAAGGACTCTACACTCCTTCACAGTCAGACTCAGATGGATATGTGACCAATTTAGATAAAGATATGTCTTTCATGCATGAGAATCAAATATCTCCATTTCTGGAACAAGATCTTAATTATCCTTATGAAGAAATTTCTAATCATTCGGCTGATCTAGGGACAAACTTTAAGGATAGAACTGATAAAGATCTTGATTCAAAAATGGACCATACTACCCTCACTAATGAAACAGAATCAAGGAAGAATGACATGCCTCAAGATGACAATCCTATGACAGGTCCTATTCATGAGATGATGTTACCGCCACAACAAGAAGTCCAGACGGAGCCAGTCCTCGAACAAGAGCATGATCTTTCTATTGAAACTACTCCTAGTCACTGGAACGAGTTGATAGTGCACTATGAAGAGAAACATGAGCCATCTCTTGACTTTGGAAAGGATTACGATATTACCGTAAACTCTTGTAATGACAAAAAGGACCCTTGGGAAGATATCAAGTCACAAACCTATCCCTCTATAGTCACTCATCCCAATGAAGAAGCCCCTCCTGATATTCAAGAAACTGAGATATGTCTATCACCTGAGCTAGGTTCCATTCCTCTCATAGAAACTCCTCCCGAGCACTCAATAGAACCGGAGGAGTGTTATGAAGAAGAATTAGAACAACAATATATTAGCCCCAATATTGAAGGAATGGGTTCATCAGAGGATTTTAGCCCTCAAAACGATATGTCATGGACTAATCCCTCCCATGAAGATACATCATTGGAACCTCTATCTCAGGACCCCATGATTTCCCTACCCGAGCAAGAGTTCGTTTTACCAGTCAAATCCTCTTCTAGTTACTTGGATGAACTAAGGATGTTCTATGAGGAAAATCCTGAACAAAACCTTGAAAAGAAGAATGACGCTCTTACCAATTTCAACACTGATAAAGATGATGATACTTCTCAAAATAACTTCTCTGATGAAGAAACGTCATCCTGGCTACCATATCCCACACAAGAAAAGCTAGGTGATGAAATGAAGTCGGAACCGGATCCACCACCTGATCCTGGACAGGAGAAAGTTCAAGTGGCTGAACCTCAATCAACTGCCCTAGATTTTTAAGAAAGTAGTTTTACTTTGAACTTCGAGGGCGAGCCACAACTAGAGGGCACAAGTGGGCATAACCTTGATTTCTCGCATAGTCCTCCAGTTTCGACTGCTTATATTTCACCTCCCTCACTGATGGGGGAAGGTCTCTGGATTCTTCTAGACGGACAACGAGGCAAAAGAAATATGCATCCAAGTCATCCAGAAGACTTGTTCGAGTTACCACAACAACCCAGTCAACAGGTTGTACGGGCCACTTCCTCGTTCTCGGCACCAGCTATCGCGAGACATCTTTTCCGCACCTTCTTCCAATTACGAGGACCGCCTGGTTAACATTGTGCAACTCTTCCCCTCCACCTCGAACCTAATATTTGTTCAGAAAAGAGCAAATTCATGAGTTCAAGGTGGAGGGCGGGTGGTATGACTTTCACTCCACCCTCTATCTTTATTGCTTCCTATTTTTCCATTCTAGTTTCTTTTTCATAATTTTTCTGCCTTTCGGTAGTCTTTCAAAAATAAAGCCTTTATCTAGTCGGCTTTTTGTTTTTTGAATCTGTGATCATCACCTCTTTTCGTTGCAAATTTCCAAGAAAAGAATGCTTAAAACTAGCCAATGCGTGTTTTTCATCTTGAATAGTCTATGAATCCAAATATCATACCCTCAAACAGGAAAAGATGATACATTTCAATACGACTGAGATAGATCAAATACATCACGCATTTATCTAATTAATGGATCTGTTGTATGGATTTCTCATTTGATGTTTAATCATGTCTCTTTTTTAGCAGAGTGTGATGGAGAAAAAAGACCCGTCGCATGGAATCACTAAGCAAACTGCATCATGATCCGAACTCTCTTCTACACTTCTTCCTTCATTTTCATACCCCTCTGTTCACTAACCATGCCAAAGTTTTAAGTTCGGTGTGGCACGCCACACTCCTTTCTAGTGAAAACTAGAACATTGTTGAACTTTAAGTTCGGTGTGGTAAACCACACCTCTGCAAAACTCTAAGTTCGGTGTGGTACACCACACCCCTCTTTCCACTATCGCTTCTTCCATACCCCTAAATACATAATAGGGGTGTACATCTTCTTTTCTTGATTCAAAGAGTATACAATGATGATTGTTCACATACCGAGGTTGGCGAAAAATCTAACCCGATTCCAAAAATAGGCTTGGCAGCCCAAATATACAAAAATCCAAAAATACCCTTTCTCCCAAGCCTAGTGAGAATGAATAAAAGCCAGAGTGTGAATAAAAACATGAGAGTTGTGCCCTGAATAAAGATAACTGATAAAGGTCTTTCCCGGCCGGTACATTAGCTGCCCTCATAAAGGCAGATGTGTCGTGACCGGTAGTGAGACCCTAAGGATCCAAAAATAACCTCCTTACCTCCTCTCAAGAGGTAAAATATCCCAAAAGCCTTAAGCCAACCTATACACACTTCTGAGTTACCTTTAGAAAAAAAAATCGGGTGTAAGGCTAAGTCAACCAGAGTTGTGCATAAATCATTCAAAGTATCTCGATGAGTCAACTAATAATAAGAGTCCCGATTAATCAGAGGAGAGACTCTTATCTCTTGATCATACCCCCATTCTCTCTTTTTTTAACACCAGTGACAGATCATATGCATTTTGTTGATTCGATGGGTCTTTTCAAAGTCTCACAAAACTCTTAAACATGACCGATACAACAGAGAGTGAGAAGGAAATACTTCAGTGAAGTGAACTCAGAAATGAGGATATCATAAGATGTATTCCATGATCTAAGAAAGCTTTGATGCTGTATCGATCTGAGCCATGAACAAAATTACGATATCACAATAGGATGAGGCAATCACGAGATGAATGATTTCATTGGCGACTGTGTTAAGTTTTCTGTTTCTCGGGACGAGCAACGCTTAAGTTCGGTGTGGCGATGAATCCTCCAGACTCATCCTCAGTCACCAATTCAAAGGATTTCTGACGTCTTTACCCTAATTTCGTTTTGCCTTATTTTCCTTTTCTCTTTTTTTTTTGAAGCTGAGGTAATTACGAGACCAACATGCATTAGTTTCGACGACTGTCTTGGGCTTTTTTGTTCCTCAGGACGAGCAACGCTTAAGTTCAGTGTGGTGATGAATCCTCCAGATTCACCCTCTCATTCGCCAATTCTAAGGATTTTATGCCGCATATCGACTGATCTACCCTCGCTTTGGGTTTACTTTAAGTATCTTTTCAGTCTCGTGTAAATAGTGCATTACTAGCTCAAATTACCCTAGTTTCCAGCTTATTTGATCTCATTTTCCCCTACTCACGTTCTCTCTCCTCTGCAGATCATCCTCAACTATCACCAACGGTCAGGACCCCTACAACACTGACTCTAGCGGTCTCAAGACCGTTTGAGCCCATGCGGTCTCAAGACCGTTTGAGTTCATGCGGTCTCAAGACCGTTTGAGTTCATGCGGTCTCAAGACCGTTTGAGTTCATGCGGTCTCAAGACTGTTTGAGCCCATGCGGTCTCAAGACCGTTTGAGCCCATGCGGTCTCAAGACCGTTTGAGCCCATGCGGTCTCAAGACCCTTTGAGTCCATACGGTCTCAAGACCGTTTGAGCCCATGCGGTCTCAAGACCGTTTGATTCCATACGGTCTCAAGACCTTTTGAGCCCATGCGGTCTCAAGACCATTTGCTGCGATTGTAAAGACCGAATGAGCAGCAATGTTAAGACCTTTTGAAGGCCGCGTAGACCGTTTGCTCGTTTCCGCGTAGACCGAATGGTCGCGTATGCAGCAAAACTGTTTGAAATACTGGCTGGGATCCAAGACCGTCTCGCTGCTGTGAAGACCGTTTCGCTAGTGGAGAATCAAGATCGGAACATCTACGTGCATGCAAGAAAGCATGCATGCAAAACAACAAACTAGTATGCAAAATCATTAGTCCGACAAGGCAGTGTTTCCATTTCACGTATGCAAACTAGTGTGAGCTGATTGGTAAAGTCAAATCAAGTAGAAAGACAATCAAAGCAAACCGCATGGATTTGCTGCTGCCATATGGAGTCCGTGAGCAATGATCACGTGGATAATAGCATCATGCAAAGCACAAAAGGAACCGCATGAAGTAATCACTGGAAACCGCATGGAAAAGATATTTTTGGTAAAGGATGCAATACATCTACCAAACCGCAGGAAGGAATTAGCAAAGATCGTTTTTACCAATCTATCTTGAGACCGTGAAGAGTACTGCTGGGAAGCGAAACCGCATGAGTCCATGTGACTCAGCTAGATGAATGGAACATTGCATTACGGCCACGTGAAGTTGCCAAGACAGGATATTGATTATTCACGAAACCGCATGAAGGCAAGACTAGTAGTTGTCCACGTGAAAATCACAGCACAAGACCGTGAGAATGAAAGACCGCATGCAATTGTTGTATGTTACCAAACCGAATGAGTACACGTGAATGAGAGAGGCATGAAGACCGCATGCACGTGAATGAGGCTAGCAGCTATCACGCCCTCACCAAGACCGGCTGCTGATCTGCCATGCAAACCGCATGGGCAATTGCGGAGCAAACCGCATAAGCAACCAGACCGCATGGAGCACATTAGAAAGACCGCATGGCCGGTTGCCTATGCAAGACCGAATGGATAGCGACGACCGTTGCGAAGACCGCATGAGCTAATTGCTTTCTAAGACCGCATGAGCCAATTGCTTTACAAGACCGCATGGAGCGCTGTAGCTGAAACCACTTGAGCTCAAATGTATGAAACCACATGGTACAAAAGGACACGCACAAAGTGTGACTCCTTGGCCCAAGATATTTTAGCAAGCCTATAAATAGAAGGGTAGAGACATGTTCTAGGGGATCCCCATATCACTACGGCCCAAGGCTATCGGACTGGGACTAGTGCCGGGACGCCGCCAGAATGCCCGGGCACCGTTTCCAACCAAACTTCACCCACAGCCTCAGAATCCCGGCCTGAGTCCAGATCCGGTGTGCTGCCATACTGGGGACAGATCTAGAAGGTTGTTCCATCACCATCTCACCTCTATCACCTCACTTCTACCATTGTTCTACCTCATTCTACCCGTGCAATCCCGGAGGTAGACACGACGATCGAGGCGGAGAGACGGACGACATCGACCACGACGGAGCAGTCCCGGAGATTGTGACGATCTACACCGGGCTGTCACAGATCTACTCTTCTGCTCCGACGATGCTTTCTTTCTCTCTCTTCTCTTTCTTTGTTGCTCCCTCTATGAGAAGCGAGTAGTTCCATCCACTGGGGCGTGGAGACTAGCCCCGCTGCCCGTGTCTTGTATCTTGTACTAAAAAGATGTTATCATTCCGATTCAATACTAAATTGTTTCATACATGCTTGAATGTTGGCCGCGTTCTTGTATGCATTTATTGTCTTTCATTGTGGTTTGTCTACGACCGCTCTTGAGACTCAAATACCAATTTAGTATTGGTTTCTGGTGTGTGTATCCACCACGCATCCGTTTCGGTATCTAGGAATGTTTTCCAAGGAGTGGAGTAAGCTCACCTCCATCGTTGTACTTTTGTACTATGAAATGGAATCAGTTGACATACAAAAGTGCAACCTTGACAGGTCGAGGAACACACTCTGAGGAGAGAGTGGTGCAAAGTACTTGACCATTCATTCGGGAATGGCTAACGTTGCAACACTCTCACGTTTCTCATAGCTATATCCTCAAAAGAGGGATAGTCTATAAGGATACTAATCGATTTGGTAATTATCGCTCGCTTGTTAGTTTTCTGATGCACGTTTCACGAGGTTGAGTAAGATTTTCTCTTCAGAGACTACATATCTTCATTGACACGTAGATACGTACCGAGTGAGAGTTACTCAACCCGTGAAGGATGTGTGCATTACTCTTGTCCTATAAGACATCGGTATTGTACAACATCCATGTATCTTGCTTACAAGTCTTGCTATGTTTGGTACAAGTACAATTCATGTGTAGTGGTGGTGAATACCCGCATCACCCCAGTGATCCATCATCATTTGCTAATCTTAGTTTTTAATCCTTAAACTAGTTTTTATTCTTGCCTTTACTTTTGCATGCTTTAGGTTAAATAACTCAAATCAAACTTCTGGTCTTAGATGATTAACTTAGATTGATACGAAACAAGAAAAAGACACTCAGATTCTTAACGTTGTCCTTTGGGTTCGATCCTAAATCTGTACTATGATAAGGCTTCCACACTCTTGTGGGGTTGGAGCATTTATCTAGCACCAGTTGTAGGTAAACCTAGAGAGAACATCAACTCTCTAGGGTTTTTGGTGCATATTAGGACTTCCATTGGAAGAGTAATCTTTTGGTGTAAGTTTTAGCTCCATCAAAAAATGGCGCCGTTGCCGGGGACAACGGTATAAAAATCATCTTTTTTGAATTCTGTGTCGATTTAGGTTTCTCTAGGGTTTTTCATTTTCTTTTCAAAAACCTAAAAAAAGTGAAGGGCTTAATCTCACATATCTTCTTGGATTTGAAGTTGTTTGTCAAGCCTGATAAACTCTTTCCTTGATTTCAGGTACCAACTCTCTCCAAGATGAAGCAGTCAACACCACCAATCGTTAGATGTCAACTATGTGGTGACTACTCTCATGCATTGATTTACTGCTTCAATGTCCCTCCTCTCTACGTAATGGCTCTGTGTCAGATAATCATGAATCAGATGGCTAGGAAACTCAAAGCGGCCTCATCATACAACTATGGATATAACACAAGTTATAATCCGTATCACTCTGGAGGCTACTACGAAAAACCTAACTATGGTGGATTTCAAGATGTAGACTGCAATGAAGGAGGGAACCTGGAATACAATGTAAATCAATACTATGATGAGGAGAGTTGTTATCAATATCAACCCAATAGGCGCAGTGAAGAGCCCTTTCATGAAGATCAACGCACATCGATAGAAGAACTACATGCTTTACAGACGTCGATGGATCAACAAATAGCTGATCAGACAGCCGCAACTAAGAAGTTGATAGCCGATCTTGATCAACTTATGCAACCTGTCAACGCTCCTAAGCAACATGTAGAACAACCACCTATTTCAACTAAGCACATCCCTAGTCCACATGTTACAATCAATTACGATGATGATTATGAAATCATATGGGATATGCCTTTCAATGATCTTCAAGAATCAGTGGAAGGTGAGGAATCATCTTCAGAATTAATAATTGAACCCAAGGACGATTTCTTCATAACATTACAAGAGAAAGAATCACCTTTCGAGCCAAGACCTGACTCGGAAAGTGATTCCTGCACTATGCCCTTAGGTGAAAGATGGAATAACCAATATGAGGATTTTCTACAGTCAGGAGGTCAATGGGGGATGAACTTCAATACCTACCCACCTTCTGACTTCATAGACTCAAATCCAACCATTGAAGAGCAATCAGCGATAATCGATTCCCTCAATGACAAGATCTTTTCAACTTCAGTTGTCTCATCAATAAAATCCGTAAAAGAAGGATTAATGTCGCAAGGACTCTACACTCCTTCATAGTCAGACTCAGATAGATATGTGACCAATTCAGATAAAGATATGTCTTTCATGCATGAGAATCAAATATCTCCATTTCTGGAACAAGATCTGAATTATCCTTATGAAGAAATTTCTAATCATTCGGCTGATCTAGAGACAAAATTTAAGGATAGAACTGATCAAGATCTTGATTCAGAAATGGACCATACCACCCTCACTAATGAAACAGAATCAAGGAAGGATGACAGGCCTCAAGATGACAATCCTATGATAGGTCCTATTCATGAGATGATGTTACCGCCACAACAAGAAGTCCAGACGGAGCCAGTCCTCGAACAAGAGCATGATCTTTCTATTGAAACTACTCCTAGTCACTTGAATGAGTTGATAGTGCACTATGAAGAGAAACATGAGCCATCTCTTGACTTTGGAAAGGATTACGATATTACCGTAAACTCTTGTAATGACAAAAAGGACCCTTGGGAAGATATCAAGTCACAAACCTATCCCTCTATAGTCACTCATCCCAATGAAGAAGCCCCTCCTGATATTCAGGAAACTGAGATATGTCGATTACCTGAGCTAGGTTCCATTCCTCTCATAGAAACTCCTCCCGAGCACTCAATAGAACTGGAGGAGTGTTATGAAGAAGAATTGGAACAACAATATATTAGCCCTAATATTGAAGGAATGGGTTCATCAGAGGATTTTAGCCCTCAAAACGATATGTCATGGACTAATCCCTCTCATGAAGATACATCATTGGAACCTCTATCTCAGGACCCCATGATTTCCTTACCCGAGCAAGAGTTCATTTTACCAGTCAAATCCTCTTCTAGTTACTTGGATGAACTAAGGATGTTCTACGAGGAAAATCCTGAACAAAACCTTGAAAAGAAGAATGACGCTTTTACCAATTTCAACATTGATAAAGATGATGATACTTCTCAAAATAACTTCTATGATGAAGAAACGTCATCCTGGCTACCATATCCCACACAAGAAAAGCTAGGTGATGAAATGAAGCCGGAACCGGATCCACCACCTGATCCTAGACAGGAGAAAGTTCAAGTGGCTGAACCTCAATCAACTGCCCTAGATTTTGAAGAAAGCTGTTTTACTTTGAACTTCGAGGGCGAGTCACAACTAGAGGGCACAAGTGGGCATAACCTTGATTTCTCGCATAGTCCTCCAGTTTCGACTGCTTATATTTCACCTCCCTCACTGATGGGGGAAGGTCTCTGGATTCTTCTAGACAGACAATGAGGTGTAAGAAATGTGCATCCAAGTCATCCAGAAGACTTGTTCGAGTTGCCACAACCACCCAGTCAACAGGTTGTTCGGGTCACTTCCTCGTTCTCGGCACCAGCTATCGCGAGACATCTTTGCCGCACCTTCTTCCAATTACGAGGACCGCCTGGTTAACATTGTGCAACCCTTCCCCTCCACCTCGAACCTAATATTTGTTCAGAAAAGAGCAAATTCATGAGTTCAAGTTGGATGGCGGGTGGTATGACTTTCACTCCACCCTCTATCTTTATTGCTTCCTGTTTTTCCATTCTAGTTTCTTTTTCATAATTTTTCTACCTTTCGGTAGTCTTCCAAAAATAAAGCCTTTATCTAGTCGGCTTTTTGTTTTTCGAATCTGTGATCATCACCTCTTTTCGTTGCGAATTTCCAAGAAAATAATGCTTAAAACTAGCCAATGCGTGTTTTTCATCTTGAATAGTCTATGAATCCTAATGTCATACCCTCAAATGGGAAAAGATGATACATTTCAATACGACTGAGATAGATCAAATACATCATGCCTTTATCTGATTAATGGATCTGTTGTATGGATTTCTCATTTGATGTTTAATCATGTCTCTTTTTTAGCAAAGTGTGATGGAGAAAAGAGACCCGTCGCATGGAATCACTAAGCAAACTGCATCATGATCCGAACTCTCTTCTACACTTCTTCCTTCATTTTCATACCCCTCTGTTCACAAACCATGCCAAAGTTTTAAGTTCGGTGTGGCACGCCACACTCCTTTCTAGTGAAAACTAGAACATTGCCGAACTTTAAGTTTGGTGTGGTAAACCACACCTCTGCAAAACTCTAAGTTCGGTGTGGTACACCACACCCCTCTTTCCACTACCGCTTCTTCCATACCCCTAAATACATAATAGGGGTGTATCATCTTCTTTTCTTGATTCAAAGAGTATACAATGATGATTGTGCACATACCGAGGTTGGTGAAAAATCTACCCCGATTCCAAAAAGAGGCTTGGCAGCCCAAATATACAAAAATCCAAAAATACCCTTTCTCCCAAGCCTAGTGAGAATGAATAAAAGCCAGAGTGTGAATAAAAACATGAGAGTTGTGCCTTGAATAAGGATAAATGATAAAGGTCTTGCCCGGCCGGTACATTATCTGCCCTCATAAAGGCAGATGTGTCGTGACCGGTAGTGAGACCCTAAGGATCCAAAAATAACCTCCTTACCTCCTCTCAAGAGGTAAAATAGCCCAAAAGCCTTAAGCCAACCTATAAACACTTCTGAGTTACCTTTAGAAAAAAAAATCTGGTGTAAGGCTAAGTCAACCAGAGTTGTGCATAAATCATTCAAAGTATCTCGATGAGTCAACTAATAATAAGAGTCCTGATTCAATCAGAGGAGAGACTCTTATCTCTTGATCATACCCCCATTCTCTCTTTTTTTAACACCAGTGACAGATCATATGCATTTTGTTGATTCTATTGGTCTTTTCAAAGTCTCACAAAACTCTTAAACATGACCGATACAACAAAGAGTGAGAAGGAAATACTTCAGTGAAGTGAACTCAGAAATGAGGATATCATAAGATGTATTCCGTGATCTAAGAAAGCTTTGATGTTGTATCGATCTGAGCCATGAACAAAATTATGATATGACAATAGGATGAGGCAATCACGACATGAATGATTTCATTGGCGACTGTGTTAAGTTTTCCGTTTCTCGGGACGAGCAACGCTTAAGTTCGGTGTGGCGATGAATCCTCCAGACTCATCCTCAGTCACCAATTCAAAGGATTTCTGATGTCTTTACCCTAATTTTGTTTCGCCTTATTTTCCTTTTCTCTTTTTTTTTTGAAGCTGAGGTAATTACGAGACCAACATGCATGCGTTTCGACGACTATCTTGGGCTTTTTCGTTCCTCGGGACGAGCAACGCTTAAGTTTGGTGTGGTGATGAATCCTCCAGATTCACCGTCTCATTCGCCAATTCTAAGGATTTTATGTCGCATATCGACTGATCTACCCTCGCTTTGAGTTTACTTTAAGTATCTTTTCAGTCTCGTGTAAATAGTGCATTACTAGCTCAAATTACCCTAGTTTCCAGCTTATTTGATCTCATTTTCCCCTACTCACGTTCTCACTCCTCAGCAGATCATCCTCAACTATCACCAACGGTCAGGACCCCTACAACACTGACTCTAGCGGTCTCAAGACCGTTTGAGCCCATGCGGTCTCAAGACCGTTTGAGTTCATGCGGTCTGAAGACCGTTTGAGCCCATACGGTCTCAAGACCGTTTGAGCCCATGCGGTCTCAAGACCGTTTGAGCCCATGCGGTCTCAAGACCGTTTGAGCCCATGCGGTCTCAAGACCGTTTGAGCCCATGCGGTCTCAAGACTGTTTGAGGTCATGCGGTCTCAAGATCGTTTGAGCCCATGCGGTCTCAAGACCGTTTGAGCCCATGCGGTCTCAAGACCGTTTGAGCCCATGCGGTCTCAAGACCGTTTCAGTTCAAGCAGTCTCAAGACCGTTTGAGTCCATGCGGTCTCAAGACCGTTTAAGCCCATGCGGTCTCAAGACCGTTTGATTCCATGCGGTCTCAAGACTGTTTGAGCCCATGCGGTCTCAAGACCATTTTCTACGATTGTAAAGACCGAATGAGCAGCAATGTTAAGACCTTTTGAAGGCCGCGTAAACCGTTTGCTCATTTCCACATAGATCGAATGGTCACGTATGTAGCAAAACTGTTTGGAATACTGGCTAGGATCCAAGACCGTCTCGCTACTGTGAAAACCGTTTGACTAGTGGAGAATCAAGATCGGAACATCTACGTGCATGCAAGAAAGCATGCATGCAAAACAACAAACTAGTATGCAAACTCATTAGTCCGGCAAGGCAGTGTTTCCTTTCACATATGCAAACTAGTGTGAGCTGATTGGAAAAGTCAATTCAAGTAGAAAGGCAATCAAAACAAACTGCATGGATTTGCTGCTGCCATATGGAGTCTGTGAGCAATGATCATGTGGATAACAGCAGCATGCAAAGCACAAAAGGAACCGCATGAAGTAATCACTGGAAACCGCATGGAAAAGATATTTTTGGTAAAGGATGCAATACATCTACCAAACTACAGGAAGGAATTAGCAAAGATCGTTCTTACCAATCTATCTTGAGACCGTGAAGAGTACTGCTGGGAAGCAAAACCGCATGAGTCCATGTGACTCAGCTAGATGAATGGAGCATTGCATTACGTTGACGTGAAGTTGCCAAGACACGATATTGATTATTCACAAAACCGCATGAAGGAAAGACTAGTAGTTGTCCACGTGAAAATCACAGCACAAGACCGTGAGAATGAAAGACCGCATGAAATGGTTGTATGTTACCAAACCGAATGAGTACACGTGAATGAGAGAGGCATGAAGACCGCATGCACGTGAATGAGGCCAGTAGCTATCACGCCCTCAACAAGACCGGTTGTTGATCTACCATGCAAACCGCATGGGCAATTGCCGAGCAAACCGCATAAGCAACCAGACCGCATGGAGCACATTAGCAAGACCGCATGGCCGGTTGCCTATGCAAGACCGAATGGATAGCGACGACCGTTGTGAAGACCACATGAGCTAATTGCTTTCCAAGACCGCATGAGCCAATTGCTTTACAAGACCGCATGGAGCGCTGTAGCTGAAACCGCTTGAGCTCAAATGTATGAAACCGTATGGTACAAAAGGACACGCACAAAGTGTGACTCCTTGGCCCAAGATATTTTAGCAAGCCTATAAATAGAAGGGTAGAGACATGTTCTAGGGGATCCCCATCTCACTACGGCCCAAGGTTGTCGGACTGGGACCAGTGCCGGGATGCCGCCAGAATGCCCGAGCACCGTTTCCAACCAAACTTCACCCACAGCCTCAGAATCCCGGCCTGAGTCCAGATCCGATGTGCTGCGAGACTGGGGACAAATCTAGAAGGTTGTTCCATCACCATCTCACCTCTATCACCTCACTTCTACCATTGTTCTACCTCATTCTACCCGTGCAATCCCGGAGGTAGACACGACGATTGAGGCAGAGAGAAGGACGACATCGACCACGACGGAGCAGTCCCGGAGACTATGACGATCTACACCGGGCTGTCACAGATCTACTCTTCTGCTCCGACGATGCTTTCTTTCTCTCTCTTCTCTTTCTTTGTTGCTCCCTCTATGAGGAGCGAGTAGTTCCATCCAGTGGGGCGTGGAGACTAGCCCCACTGCCCGTGTCTTGTATCTTGTACTAAAAAGATGTTATCATTCCGATTCAATACTAAATCGTTTCATACATGCTTGAATGTTGGCCGCGTTCTTGTATGCATTTATTGTCTTTCGTTGTGGTTTGTCTACGACCGCTCTTGAGACTCGAATACCGATTTAGTGTTGGTTTCTGGTGTGTGTATCCACCACGCATCCGTTTCGGTATCTAGGAATGTTTTCTAAGGAGTGGAGTAAGCTCACCTCCATCGTTGTACTTTTGTACTATGAAATGGAATCAGTTGACATACAAAAGTGCAACCTTGACAGGTCGAGGAACACACTTTGAGGAGAGAGTGGTGCAAAGTACTTGACCATTTGTTCGGGAATGGCTGACGTTGCAACACTCTCACGTTTCTTGTAGCTATATCCTCGAAAGAGGGATAGTCTATAAGGATACTAATCGATTTGGTAATTATCGCTCGCTTGTTAGTTTTCCGATGCACGTTTCACGAGGTTGAGTAAGATTTTCTCTTCGGAGACTACATATCTTCATTGACACGTAGATACGTACCGAATGAGATTTACTCAACCCGTGAAGGATGTGTTCATTACTCTTGTCCTATAAGACATCGGTATTGTACGACATCCATGTATCTTGCTTACAAGTCTTGCTATGTTTGGTACAAGTACAATTCATGTGTAGTGGTAGTGAATACCCGCATCACCCCAGTGATCCATCATCATTTCCTAATCTTAGTTTTTAATCCTTAAACTAGTTTTTATTCTTGCCTTTACTTTTGCATGCTTTAGGTTAAATAACTCAAATCAAACTTCTGGTCTTAGATGAGTAACTTAGATTGATACGAAATAAGAAAAAGACACTCAGATTCTTAACGTTGTCCTTTGGGTTCGATCCTAAATCTGTACTATGATAAGGCTTCCACACTCTTGTGGGGTTGGAGCATTTATCTAGCACCAGTTGTAGGTAAACCTAGAGAGAACATCAACTCTCTAGGGTTTTTGGTGCATATTAGGACTTCCATTGGAAGAGTAATCTTTTGGTGTAAGTTTTAGCTCCATCAAAAAATGGCGCCGTTGTCGGGGACAACGGTATAAGAATCATCTTTTTTGAATTCCGTGTCGATTTAGGTTTCTCTAGGGTTTTTCATTTTCTTTTCGAAAACCTAAAAAAAGTGAAGGGCTTAATCTCACATATCTTCTTGGATTTGAAGTTGTTTATCAAGCCTGATAAACTCTTTCCTTGATTTCAGGTACCAACTCTCTCCAAGATGAAGCAGTCAACACCACCAATCGTTAGATGTCAACTATGTGGTGACTACTCTCATGCATCGATTTACTGCTTCAATGTTCCTCCTCTCTACGTAATGGCTATGTGTCAGATAATCATGAATCGGATAGCTAGGAAACTCAAAGCGGCCTCATCATACAACTATGGATATAATGCAAGTTATAATCCGTATCACCCTAGAGGCTACTACAAAAAACCTAACTATGGTGGATTTCAAGATGTAGACTGCAATGAAGGAGGGAACCTGGAATACAATGTAAATCAATACTATGATGAGGAGAGCTGTTATCAATATCAACCCAATAGGCGCATTGAAGAGCCCTTTCATGAAGATCAATGCACATAGATAGAAGAACTACATGCATTACAGACGTCGGTGGCTCAACAACTAGTTGATCAGACAGCCGCGACTAAGAAGTTAATAGCCGATCTTGATCAACTTATGCAACCTGTCAACGCTCGTGAGCAACATGTAGAACAACCACCTATTTCAACTAAGCACATCCCTAGTCCACATGTTGCAATCAATTACGATGATGATTATGAAATCATGTGGGATATGCCTTTCAATGATCATCAAGAATCAGTGCAAGGTGAGGAATCATCTTCAGAATTAATAATTGAACCCAAGGACAATTTCTTCATAACATTACAAGAGAAAGAATCACCTTTCGAGCCAAGACCTGACTCGGAAAGTGATTCCTGCACTATGCCCTTAGGTGAAAGATGGAATAACCAATATGAGGATTTTCTACTGTCAGGAGGTCAATGGGGGATGAACTTCAATACCTACCCACCTTCTGACTTCATAGACTCAAATCCAACCATTGAAGAGCAATCAGCGATAATCGATTCCCTCAATGACAAGATATTTTCAACTTCAGTTGTCTCATCAATAAAATCTGTAAAAGAAGGATTAATGTCGCAAGGACTCTACACTCCTTCGGAGTCAGACTCAGATGGATATGTGACCAATTCAGATAAAGATATGTATTTCATGCATGAGAATCAAATATCTCCATTTCTGGAACAAGATCTGAATTATCCTTATGAAGAAATTTCTAATCATTCGGCTGATCTAGGGACAGACTTTAAGGATAGAAGTGATCAAGATCTTGATTTAGAAATGGACCATACCACCCTCACTAATGAAACAGAATCAAGGAAGGATGACATGCCTCAAGATGACAATCCTATGACAGGTCCTATTCATGAGATGATGTTACCGGCACAACAAGAAGTCCAGACAGAGCCAGTCCTCGAACAAGAGCATGATCTTTCTATTGAAACTACTCCTAGTCACTTGAACGAGTTGATAGTGCACTATGAAGAGAAACATGAGCCATCTCTTGACTTTGGAAAGGATTACGATATTACCGTAAACTCTTGTAATGACAAAAAGGACCCTTGGGAAGATATCAAGTCACAAACCTATCCCTCTATAGTCACTCATCCCAATGAAGAAGCCCCTCCTGATATTCAAGAAACTGAGATATGTCGATTACCTGAGCTAGGTTCCATTCCTCTCATAGAAACTCCTCCCGAGCACTCAATAGAACCGGAGGAGTGTTATGAAGAAGAATTGGAACAACAATATATTAGCCCCAATATTGAAGGAATGGGTTCATCAGAGGATTTTAGCCCTCAAAACGATATGTCATGGACTAATCCCTCCCATGAAGATACATTATTGGAACCTCTATCTCAGGACCCCATGATTTCCCTACCCGAGCAAGAGTTCATTTTACCAGTCAAATCCTCTTCTAGTTACTTGGATGAACTAAGGATGTTCTACGAGGAAAATCCTGAACAAAACCTTGAAAAGAAGAATGACGCTCTTACCAATTTCAACACTGATAAAGATGATGATACTTCTCAAAATAACTTCTCTGATGAAGAAACGTCATCTTGGCTACCATATCCCACACAAGAAAAGCTAGGTGATGAAATGAAGCCGGAACCGGATCCACCACCTGATCCTGGACAGGAGAAAGTTCAAGTGGCTGAACCTCAATCAACTGCCCTAGATTTTGAAGAAAGCAGTTTTACTTTGAACTTCGAGGGCGAGCCACAACTAGAGGGCACAAGTGGGCATAACCTTGATTTCTCGCATAGTCCTCCAGTTTCGACTGCTTATATTTCACCTCCCTCACTGATGGGGGAAGGTCTCTGGATTCTTCTAGACGGACAACGAGGCAAAAGAAATGTGCATCCAAGTCATCCAGAAGACTTGTTTGAGTTGCCACAACAACCCAGTCAACAGGTTGTTTGGGCCACTTCCTCATTCTCGGCACCAGCTATCGCGAGACATCTTTGCCGCACCTTCTTCCAATTATGAGGACCGCCTAGTTAACATTGTGCAACCCTTCCCCTCCACCTCGAACCTAATATTTGTTCAGAAAAGAGCAAATTCATGAGTTCAAGGTGGAGGGAGGGTGGTATGACTTTCACTCCACCCTCTATGTTTATTGCTTCCTATTTTTCCATTCTAGTTTCTTTTTCATAATTTTTCTTCCTTTCGGTAGTCTTCCAAAAATAAAGCCTTTATCTAGTCGGCATTTTGTTTTTCGAATCTGTGATCATCACCTCTTTTCGTTGCGAATTTCCAAGAAAAGAATGCTTAAAACTAGCCAATGCGTGTTTTTCATCTTGAATAGTCTATGAATCCTAATGTCATACCCTCAAACAGGAAAAGATGATACATTTCAATACGACTGAGATAGATCAAATACATCATGCCTTTATCTAATTAATGGATCTGTTGTATGGATTTCTCATTTGATGTTTAATCATGTCTCTTTTTTAGCAGAGTGTGATGGAGAAAAGAGACCCGTCGCATGGAATCACTAAGCAAACTGCATCATGATCCGAACTCTCTTCTACACTTCTTCCTTCATTTTCATACCCCTCTGTTCACTAACCATGCCAAAGTTTTAAGTTCGGTGTGGCACGCCACACTCCTTTCTAGTGAAAACTAGAACATTGTCAAACTTTAAGTTCGGTGTGGTAAACCACACCTCTGCAAAACTCTAAGTTCGGTGTGGTACACCACACCCATCTTTCCACTACCGCTTCTTCCATACCCCTAAATACATAATAGGGGTGTATCATCTTCTTTTCTTGATTCAAAGAGTATACAATGATGATTGTGCACATACCGAGGTTGGCGAAAAATCTACCCCGATTCCAAAAAGAGGCTTGGCAGCCCAAATATACAAAAATCCAAAAATACCCTTTCTCCCAAGCCTAGTGAGAATGAATAAAAGCCGGAGTGTGAATAAAAACATGAGAGTTGTGCCCTGAATAAAGATAACTGATAAAGGTCTTGCCCGGCCGGTACATTAGCTGCCCTCATAAAGGCAGATGTATCGTGACCGGTAGTGAGACCCTAAGGATCCAAAAATAACCTCCTTACCACCTCTCAAGAGGTAAATTAGCCCAAAAGCATTAAGCCAACCTATACACACTTCTGAGTTACCTTTAGAAAAAAAAATCGGGTGTAAGGCTAAGTCAACCAGAGTTGTGCATAAATCATTCAAAGTATCTCGATGAGTCAACTAATAATAAGAGTCCCGATTCAATCAGAGGAGAGACTCTTATCTCTTGATCATACCCCCATTCTCTCTTTTTTTAACACCAGTGACAGATCATATGCATTTTGTGGATTCTATGGGTCTTTTCAAAGTCTCACAAAACTCTTAAACATGACCGATACAACAGAGAGTGAGAAGGAAATACTTCAGTTAAGCGAACTCAGAAATGAGGATATCATAAGATGTATTCCGTGATCTAAGAAAGCTTTGATGCTGTATCGATCTGAGCCATGAACAAAATTACGATATGACAATAGGATGAGGCAATCACGAGATGAATGATTTCATTGGCGACTGTGTTAAGTTTTTCGTTTCTTGGGACGAGCAACGCTTAAGTTCGGTGTGGCGATGAATCCTCCAGACTCATCCTCAGTCACCAATTCAAAGGATTTCTGACGTCTTTACCCTAATTTTGTTTCGCCTTATTTTCCTTTTCTCTTTTTTTTTGAAGCTGAGGTAATTATGAGACCAACATGCATTAGTTTCGATGACTGTCTTGGGCTTTTTCGTTCCTCGGGATGAGCAACGCTTAAGTTTAGTGTGGTGATGAATCCTCCAGATTCACCCTCTCAGTCGCCAATTCTAAGGATTTTATGCCGCATATCGACTGATCTACCCTCGCTTTGAGTTTACTTTAAGTATCTTTTCAGTCTCGTATAAATATTGCATTACTAGCTCAAATTACCCTAGTTTCCAGCTTATTTGATCTCATTTTCCCCTACTCACGTTCTCTCTTCTCTGCAGATCATCCTCAACTATCACCAACGGTCAGGACCCCTACAACACTGACTCTAGCGGTCTCAAGACCGTTTGAGCCCATACGGTCTCAAGACCGTTTGAGCCCATACGGTCTCAAGACCGTTTGAGCCCATGCAGTCTCAAGACCGTTTGAGCACATACGGTCTCAAGACCATTTGAACCCATGCGGTCTCAAGACCGTTTGAGCTCATGCGGTCTCAAGACAGTTTGATTCCATGCGGTCTCAAGACCGTTTGAGCCCATGCGGTCTCAAGACCATTTGCTGCGATTGTAAAGACCGAATGAGCACCAATGTTAAGACCATTTGAAGGCCGCGTAGACCGTTTGCTCGTTTCTGCATAGACCGAATGGTCACGTATGCAGCAAAACTATTTGGAATACTGGCTGGGATCCAAGACCGTCTCGCTGCTGTGAAGACCGTTTGGCTAGTGGAGAATCAAGATCGGAACATCTACATGCATGCAAGAAAGCATGCATGCAAAACAGCAAACTAGTATGCAAAATCATTAGTCCGGCAAGGCAGTATTTCCATTTCACGTATGCAAACTAGTGTGAGCTGATTGGAAAAGTCAAATCAAGTAGAAAGACAATCAAAGCAAACCGCATGGATTTGCTGCTGCCATATGGAGTCCATGAGCAATGATCATGTGGATAATAGCATCATGCAAAGCACAAAAGGAACCGCATGAAGTAATCACTGGAAACCGCATGGAAAAGATATTTTTGGTAAAGGATGCAATACATCTACCAAACCGCAGGAAGGAATTAGCAAAGATCGTTCTTACCAATATATCTTGGGACCGTGAAGAGTACTGCTGGGAAGCGAAACCGCATGAGTCCATGTGACTCAGCTAGATGAATGGAGCATTGCATTACGGCCACGTGAAGTTGCCAAGACAGGATATTGATTATTCACGAAACCGTGAGAATGAAAGACCGCATGAAATTGTTGTATGTTACCAAACCGAATGAGTACACGTGAATGAGAGAGGCATGAAGACCGCATGCACGTGAATGAGGCCAGCAGCTATCACGCCCTCACCAAGACCGGCTGCTGATCTTCCATACAAACCGCATGGGCAATTGCGGAGCAAACCGCATAAGCAACCAGACCGCATGGAGCACATTAGCAAGACTGCATGGCCGGTTGCCTATGCAAGACCGAATGGATAGCGACGACCGTTGCGAAGACCGCATGAGCTAATTGCTTTCTAAGACTGCATGAGCCAATTTCTTTACAAGACCGCATGGAGCGCTGTAGCTGAAACTGCTTGAGCTCAAATGTATGAAACTGCATGGTACAAAAGGACACACACAAAGTGTGACTCCTTGGCCCAAGATATTTTAGCAAGCCTATAAATAGAAGGGTAGAGACATGTTCTAGGGGATCCCCATCTCACTACGGCCCAAGGCTGTCGGACTGGGACCAGTGCCAAGACGCCGCCAGAATGCCCGAGCACCGTTTCCAACCAAACTTCACCCACAGCCTCAGAATCCTGGCCTGAGTCCAGATTCGATGTGCTGCCAGACTGGGGACAGATCTAGAAGGCTGTTCCATCACCATCTCACCTCTATCACCTCACTTCTACCATTGTTCTACCTCATTCTACCTGTGCAATCCCGGAGGTAGACACGACGATCGAGGCAGAGAGACGGACGACATCGACCACGACGGAGCAGTCCCGGAGACTGCGATGATCTACACCGGGCTGTCACAGATCTACTCTTCTGCTCCGACGATGCTTTCTTTCTCTCTCTTCTCTTTCTTTGTTGCTCCCTCTATGAGGAGCGAGTAGTTCCACCCACTGGGGTGTGGAGACTAGCCCCGCTGCCCGTGTCTTGTATCTTGTACTAAAAAGATGTTATCATTCTGATTCAATACTAAATTGTTTCATACATGCTTGAATGTTGGCCGCGTTCTTGTATGCATTTACTGTCTTTCGTTGTGGTTTGTCTACGACCGCTCTTGAGACATGAATACCAATTTAGTGTTGGTTTCTGGTGTGTGTATCCACCACGCATCCGTTTCGGTATCTAGGAACGTTTTCCAAGGAGTGGAGTAAGCTCACCTCCATCGTTGTACTTTTGTACTATGAAATGGAATCAGTTGACATACAAAAGTGCAACCTTGACAGGTCGAGGAACACACTCTGAGGAGAGAGTGGTGCAAAGTACTTGACCATTCGTTCGGGAATGGCTGACGTTGCAACACTCTCACGTTTCTCGTAGCTATATCCTCGAAAGAGGGATAGTCTATAAGGATACTAATCGATTTGGTAATTATTGCTCGCTTGTTAGTTTTCCGATGCACGTTTCACGAGGTTGAGTAAGATTTTCTCTTCAGAGACTACATATCTTCATTGACACGTAGATACGTACCCAATGAGAGTTACTCAACCCGTGAAGGATGTGTGCATTACTCTTGTCCTATAAGACATCGATATTGTACAACATCCATGTATCTTGCTTACAAGTCTTGCTATGTTTGGTACAAGTACAATTCATGTGTAGTGGTGGTGAATACCCGCATCACCCCAGTGATCCATCATCATTTGCTAATCTTAGTTTTTAATCCTTAAACTAGTTTTTATTCTTGCCTTTACTTTTGCATGCTTTAGGTTAAATAACTCAAATCAAACTTCTGGTCTTAGATGATTAACTTAGATTGATACGAAACAAGAAAAAGACACTCAGATTCTTAACGTTGTCCTTTGGGTTCGATCCTAAATCTGTACTATGATAAGGCTTCCACACTCTTGTGGGGTTGGAGCATTTATCTAGCACCAGTTGTAGGTAAACCTAGAGAGAACATCAACTCTCTAGGGTTTTTGGTGCATATTAGGACATCCATTGGAAGAGTAATCTTTTGGTGTAAGTTTTAGCTCCATCATGGTCCAGTTTAGGTCGATGTCTGTATACCGCGATCACGGTGGTCATCTTCTTGGTCATTGTAACATACCAGACTTTAGACCCTACCCTAGAATTTTTTCCTTTTTAGTTTGATCAAACACGATTGAGGTTAGAGTGGTCCTAATAATTTAATGCATGAATAATGTAGTCTAATATGTCATATAATTCATTTGGTTGTAATAAGAAATTGGATGCATAATGATCTAATAGGCCATATGACAAAACTCATATAAGAAAGCCTCAAAATAAAGAATAGACTTCAAATTCGTAATCTACACATTAAAATAAGTTTACGTGTTAATTTTCATTTAATTTGGACAACCTGGGAATAATATAGTAAGATTAGGAGAGAGAAACTGTCTAAAATGATGTAAGTAATAAATAAAAATAATATCTGACTCCAAAAGAGGAAAATATTCTTAGATTCGTAATCTACATAATAAATATATCCTTTGGGTAAATTTTCATCCAATTTGGAGAAAGTTTGCTTAAAAGGTGAAATTTGGAGAGAGAAAGTGTGTAGAACCTTTAAAATATTAAATAAATACCTAAACAACTCCAAGCTATAACATTGATGGCAAATTCGTATTCAACACATTAATTATGACTTGTGGGTCAAGTTTCATAAAATTTGGATAATCCTAAAGCCATTAATGAAGGATGAAAGAGAAAATATGATTTGATTTATTTGAAACATTAAAAGTTCTCAAAAGGAAAATCTAATTATATATTTGGATTCCTCATAACAAAAATAGGCTACATATCAAATTTCATTAATTTTGGGATTCGTTTGCACCCTCAAATGAAGAAAGAGAAAAAGAGAAATAAATGCATTGCCACTTTAATCGAATTTGTTTTGGATAATGTTTTTCGTTCAATTTCCTTGTCATGGGTTATCATTACACGACTTCTTTCGACCATTCAATTCCAATCTAATGGAAACAAAGACATCTCCTACCTTGAGTAGGAGACTGACTCGTGATGCACAATAAACCCGGATTTGTCGCCGACTTTTCTCACTGCTCAGAGCACGATTCTTTAAGATTTCATTTTCTTTGATTTCCTTGCCCTTTTCCACACTAGCCAAGCCCTTATATAATGGGGTTTGTTGCTCCAATCAATCGGTTGGCTAGGAGGGTTTCGATGCTTCCCTATTTTCTATCTTCTCCACCTTTTCTCACATCTCCAGTCTATCAGATTCAATTCGTGCTCTCGGTGATCTCGTGTGGGACTTTCCCTACCTTCTCTCGCACTCCTAGTTCATTGGGTTTATATTTGGAGGGTGTTTTCTCTGACCCAGCTAGACTCCAACGAGCCCTTGGGCTTGGGATGGTATCTCAGGTCTTCGCGGTATCGTTGGGCGGTTGCTAAACTTTCTATGGGTCGCCTTGGTGGTGTGTGACCCTCCAATTAGTTTGGCTACACAGGTATGCCGTTTTCCCTCTTTTTCACCTTCTTCACAGGGCTTTCCGGCATTAACATGGTGATGGTCGTTTCTTCTGTGAGTTTTGGTTCTTTGAGTTCGTTGGGGCATGAGGAGGACGATGAGAACCCCCATTACCTTCATTTCGTTGCGAGTTGCCGTGTTGATTCTCGCCTAGAGCTGCTTCTGCTCTTGTCTTTGTTTATGCAAAATGAAGAAGATGGTTTGTGCTACTTTGTCTACCTTACCCACGTTTCTTCCTTGTTTCTATTTTTCTTATTAGGGGTAAAACCATCTTTGTGACTCATGTTTCCTTTTCTATGGGGCAAGTCAAACGATCGAGCCTTTGACCCACTGACCCGACCATTCATGATTGGGCCATGTAAGCTGGACCCGGTCTCTTCTCTCTCTCACCCATGATTTGCTGAGTTGGCTTTTCTGAAATTTCCTATTGGTGGATTTTGTAAAATTAATAACTAATACTACACTGATCAGAAAAATATGCATAAACACTCGTTGGAATCAAAAAAATACTATCCAACTAATGGTACATGTTTTGATAACTAAATCTAAAGATTAATAACATGTGTTGTCAATAGATCTAATTAATGATGAATTAACTTCTAAAATACATAAGTAATTATCTGCAAGTAAAAAAAAATATGAAAAAATATGTTTTGGACTCCTAATGACATATACTAAAATATGGAATGGTTTTGATAACCTAATTTACATGTTAATAAAAAGGCAATTTTTAGGGTTTCGAATAATTTAATGGAAACCTAACCCTAATTCCACATATATGCATAATAGGTTCTCTGGTTGCCTAGGTTTGTACCTAAATGTGACTTTGGATCATTTGACTCTGAAGATGAGGTATGTTTGCATCCCCGGTTATTCTTGTTGAGCAATTAGCCTATTTTTATCTTACTTTTGGTCCTATGGACATTAGCCTACACATTGTCTTGTTCTTTTGAAATCATTCTTCATGTGAAGTATCTTATTTTTTTATTGATCTTATAATCACGGATATTCTCTCGGAATCTTATCTTGTTCCTTGGTGCAAGTTGGACTTTTGATATTATATTCCCACTGCGATGTGGAAGTTACTTGTTGATATATGCCCACTGTGATGTGGATTTTTCGATATCTTTTTCCCACTTACATGTGGATGTATGTGTTGTCCATTGTATGACGGCAACATTGTACAATTTTGACTATACTTCTTACTTGCCTCTACATTTTACATGCTATGTGATTCAGTAGTACTAGAGTAGTGTAATTACATTGGTTTTTGGGCAGTAATCCCCTATTGATTATTAAGGAGGGTGGAAGTATACCATTTCTCTATACTCGAGTGTGGCAGTAATCCATACTCAACTTTATATGATGGGAGATTGGCAGTATTCCTTTCTCTATCAGGATCAAGTTTGTGCTTGGCCGCCAATTGTGTTTATATTGTTCTAGGGCTATGTTTATCTCACATGCATGCAGGTTTGATGACGTTTGTGGGGTGTGTGCCCTACTACCTATCTACGTGTTTTGTTGCACAAATTTTTATTGTTTGGTTTTATGCCAAGTATCCCTTTTGTTATGATCTTTTCTCTTGATACCCATTTGGGTGGTACTTATCTCTTGCATGGGAAGCCTTTTATTTTGATGTCCCTTATTCCTTATAAATTGCTCAATTTTCTATTTAGTATGCACATATCAGCCTTTGCTTATGTCTCCTATTGTTTCTGTTTTGCTGGGGTATGCTTTCGACCCTAGGTGGAGGACAAGGAAGGCTTGACATGTGGACCTGGACTTAGATTGAGAAGTTGAAGCTTGGAGACAATCTTGAGGTGGTTTAGATTTCCTCTACATGGATCCTTATGATGTAAGTTGTAACCCTTTTGTTTTATAATTGAATATAGTCATGTTTTTATTCCGCTGCTATACTTTGGTCTTTTGATTACCATTATATAAAGATTTGAAATTTTTACACCCACTCCATAATGCCTTCTGAGTATGTTTGGACTAGATGTTTTGTTATTCGAATTTTTAGTAGAGAAGTGGTTTTCGCTTCTTTACAGCATGGTATCAGAGCCCATGGTAGTCAGAATCTAACTATTTCAATTTTGTCTCCCTTTAGAACCCTTGACTTAGTTAGTTACCTCTGTGAGATGTTGACCCTAAGTTTGATCAATGATAATCCTCATATGCAATGAGGTTTGGTATGAGGATAAGAACAGGAAGTATCATTATGGAAATTGTGACTTGGTTTCCGCCTTGATTTTGAGCTCACCTTTGTTTCATATCTCATGATTCTTCGAAGAAAAATATATTTTCAATTATACTACTATATGTACACAAATTTTCTCTGATTTATCGATGTTTTCTCTAACTAAGTCACAATGAAGAGAAACCCTAGAATTAGTTGATTAGAATCTAACCCTAGTTTTGTGACTGGGATGGATATAAAGGTGTAGTTGACCTACCCTGTGACTTTTGGATGTTCATATAGGGTGATAGGTTAGAGACATAAGGACCTAAAACTCAACCCTAGATGGTGACTTTAGTTGGATACATGAGAAATATAAATCTCTAAAACTTTCACAACTAAGATATGTAGGTAGCCCTAAAAGCTGTTTAGTTTGACTTGTTAGGTTGAACCCCTTAAGGGGTGGAGAATAGTTGATAGTTGATGTTTGGATCTTTCGATTTCGAGGACGAAATCCTTTTAAGGGGTGGAGTGTTGTAACATACCAGACTTTAGACCCTACCCTAGAAGTTTTTCCTTTTGAGTTTGATCAAACAAGATTGAGGTTAGAGTGATCCTAATAATTTAATGCATGAATAATGTATTCTAATATGTCATATAATTCATTTGGTTGTAATAAGAAATTGGATGCATAATGATCTAATGGGCCATATGACAAAACTCATATAAGAAAGCTTCAAAATAAATAATAGACTTCAAATTCGTAATCTACACATTAAAATAAGTTTACGTGTCAATTTTCATTTAATTTGGACCACCTTGGGATAATATAGTAAGATTAGGAGAGAGAAACTGTCTAAAAGATGTAAGTAATAAATAAAAATAATATATGAATCCAAAAGAGGAAAATAATCTTATATTCGTAATCTACATAATAAATATATCCTTTGGGTAAATTTTCATCCAATTTGGAGAAAGTTTGCTTAAAAGGTGAAATTTGGAAAGAGAAAGTGTGTAGAACCTTCAAAATATTAAATAAATACCTAAACAAATCCAAGATGTAAAATTGATGGCAAATTCGTATCCAACACATTAATTGTGACTTGTGGGTCAAGTTTCAAAAACTTTGGATAATCCTAAAGCCATTAATGAAGGAGGAAAGAGAAAATATGATTTGTTTTACTTGACACAATAAAAATTCTCAAAAGGAAAATATAATTATATATTTGGATTCCTCATAACAAAAATAGGCTACATATCAAATTTCATTAATTTTGGGATTCATTTGCACCCTCAAAAGAAGAAAGAGAAAAAGAGAAATAAATGCATTGCCACTTTAATCGAATTTGTTTTGGATAATGTTTTTCGTTTAATTTACTTGTCACGGGTTATCATTACATGACTTATTTCGACCATCCGATTCCAATCTAATGACAACAAAGTCATCTCCTACCTTGAGTAAGAGACTGACTCGTGATGCACAGTAAACCCGGATTTGTCACCGGCTTTTCTCGCTGCTCAGAACACGATTCTTCAAGATTTCATTTTCTTTGATTTCCTTGCCGTTTTCCATGCTAGCCAAGCCCTTATATAATGGGGTTTGTTGCTCCAATCTATCGGTTGTCTAGGAGGGTTTTTACGCTTCCCTATTTTCTATCTTCTCCACCTTTTCTCACATCTCCAGTCTATCATATTCAATTCATGCTCTCGATGATCTCGTGTGGGACTTTCCCTACCTTCTCGCGGTCCCAGTTCGTTGGGTTTATCTTTAGAGGGTGTTTTCCCTAACCCAGCCAGACTCCAGCGAGCCCTTGGGCTCGGGATGGCATCTCAGGTCTTCGCGGTATCCTTGGGCAGTTGTTAAACTTTCTATGGGTCGCCTTGGTGGTGTGTGACCCTCCAATTAGTTTGGCTACGCATGTATGCCGTTTTCCCTCTATTTAACCTTCTCCGTAGGGATTTCCGGCATTAACATGGTGATGATCGTTTCTTCTGTGAGTTTTGGTTCTTCGAGTTCATTGGGGCACGAGGAGGACGATGAGAACCCCCATTACCTTCATTTCGTTGCGAGTTGTCGTGTTGATTCTCGCCCAGAGCTGCTTCTGCTCTTGTCTTTGTTTCTGTAAAACGAAAAAGATGGCCTGTGCTACTTTGTCTACCTTACCCTCGTTTCTTCCTCATTTCTATTTTTCTCATTAGGGGTAAAACTGTCTTTGTGACTCATGTTTCCTTTTCTATGGGGCAAGTCAAACGAGCCTTTGACCCGCTGACCCGACCATTCTTGATTGGGCCATGTCAGCTGGGCCTAGTCTCTTCTCTCTCTCGCCCTTGATTTGCTGCGTTGGCTTTTCTGAAGTTTCCTATTGGTGGATTTTGTAAAATTAATAACTAATACTACACTGATAAGAAAAATATGCATAAATACTCATTGGAATCAGAAAAATAATATCCAACTAATGGTACATGTTTTGATAACTAAATCTAAAGAATAATAACATGTGTTTTCAATAGATCTAATTAAAGATGAATTAACTTCTAAAATACATAGGTAATTATCTGTAAGTCAGAAAAATATGATAAAATATGATATGGAATGGTTTTGATAACCTAATTTACATGTTAATAAAAAGGCAATTTTTAGGGTTTTGAATAATTTAATGGAAACATAATCCTAATTCCACATATATGCATAATAGGTTCTTTGGCTGACTAGGCTTGGACCTAGATGTGACTTTGGATCATTTAACTCTGAAGATGAGGTATGTTTGCATCCCTGATTATTCTTGTTGAGCAATTAGCCTATTTTTATCTTACTTTTGGTCCTATGGACATTAGCCTACACATTGTCTTGTTCTTTTGAAATCATGCTTCATGTGAAGTATATTATTTTGTTATTGATCTTGTAATCACAGATATTCTCTTGGAATCTTATCTTGTTGCCTTGGTGCAAGTTGGACATTTGATATTATATGCCCACTGCAATGTGGAAGTTTCTTGTTGATATATGCCCACTGTGATGTGGATGCTTTGATATCTTTTTCCCACTTACATGGGGATGTATGTGTTGTCCATTATGTGATGGAAACATTGTACAATTCTGACTATACTTCTTACTTGCCTCTACATTTTACATGCTATGTGATTCAGTAGCACTAGAGTAGTGTAATTACATTAGTTTTGGGGTGGTAATCCCCTATTGATTATTAAGGAGGGTGGCAGTATATCACTTCTGTATACTCGAATGTGGCAGTAATCCATACTCAACTTTATATGTTGGGAGATTGGCAGTATTCCTTTCTCTATCAGGTTCAAGTTTGTACTTGGCCGCCAATTGTGTTTATATTGTTCTAGGGCTATGTTTATCTCACATGCATGAATGTTTGATGATGTTTGTGGGGTGTGTGCCCTACTACCTATCTACGTGCTTTTGTTGCACAAATTTTTATTGTTTGGTTTTATGGCAAGTATCCCTTTTGTTATGATCTTTTCTCTTGATACCCATTTGTGTGGTACTTATCTCTTGCATGGGAAGCCTTTTATTTTGATGTCCCATATTACTTATAAATTGCTCAATTTTCTTTTTAGTATGCACATGCCAGCCTTTGCTGATGTCTCCTATTGTTTCTCTTTTACTGGGGTATGCTTCCGACGCTAGGTGGAGGACAAGGAAGGCTTGACATGTGGACCCAGACTTAGATTGAGAAGTTGAAGCTTGGAGACAATCTTGAGGTGGTTTATATTTCCTCTACATGGATCCTTATGATGTAAGTTGTAACACTTTTGTTTTATAATTGAATATAGTCATGTTTTTATTCCTCTCCTATACTTTGGTCTTTTGATTACCATTATATAAAGATTTGAAATTTTTACACCCACTCCATCATGCCTTCTGAGTATGTTTGGATTGGATGTTTTGTTATTCAAATTTTTAGTAGAGAAGTGATTTTTGCTTCTTTACAGCATGGTATCAGAGCCCATGGTAGTCGGAATCTGCTATTTCAATTTTGTCTCCCTTTAGAACCCTTGACTTAGTTAGTTACCTCTGTGAGATGTTGACCCTAGATGTGACCAATGATAATCTTCATATGCAATGAGGTTTGGTATGATGATAAGAATAGGAAGTATCGTTATGGACATTGTGACTTGGTTTTCTCCTTGATTTTGAGCTCACCATTGTTTCATATCGCATGATTTTTCGAAGAAAAATATATTTTCAATTATACTACTATATGTACAAAAATTTTCTCTAATTTATTGATGTTTTCTCGAACTAAGTCACAATGAAGAGAAACCCTAGAATTAGTTGATTAAAATCTAACCCTAGTTTTGTTACTAGGATGGATATAAAGGTGTAGTTGACCAACCCTGTGACTTTTGGATGTTCATGTAGGGTGATAGGTTAGAGACATGAGGATCTAAAACGCAACCCTAGATGGTGACTTTAGTTGGATATATGAGAAATATAAATCTCTAAAACTTTCACAACTAAGATATGTGGGTAGCCCTAAAAGTTGTTTTGTTTGACTTGTTAGATTGAACCCCTTAAGGGGTGGAGAATAGTTGATAGTTGATGTTTGGATCTTTCGATTTCGAGGGAAAAATCCTTTTAAGGGGTAGAGTGTTGTAACATACCAGACTTAAGACTCGACCATAGAAGTTTTTCATTTTGAGTTTGATCAAACACGGTTGAGGTTAGAGTGATCCTAATAATTTAATGCATGAATAATGTAGTCTAATATGACATATAATTCATTTGGTTATAATAAGAAATTGGATGCATAATGATCTAATTGGCCTCTAATGGGCCATATGACAAAACTCATATAAGAAAGCCTCAAAATAAAGAATAGACTTCAAATTCGTAATCTACACATTAAAATAAGTTTATGTGTCAATTTTCATTTAATTTGGACAACCTTGGAATAATATAGTAAGATTAGGAGAGAGCAACTGTCTAAAAAGATGTAAGTAATAAATAAAATAATATATTACTCCAAAAGAGGAAAATAATCTTATATTTGTAATCGACATAATAAATATATCCTTTGGGTAAATTTTCATCCAATTTGGAGAAAGTTTGCTTAAAAGGTGAAATTTGGAGAGAGAAAGTGTGTAGAACCTTCAAAATATTAAATAAAAACCTAAACAACTACAAGATGTAAAATTGATGGCAAATTCGTATCCAACACATTAATTATGACTTGTGGGTCAAGTTTCATAAAATTTGGATAATCCAAAAGCCATTAATGAAGGAGGAAAGAGAAAATATGATTTGATTTATTTGACACATTAAAAGTTCTTAAAAGGCAAATCTAATTATATATTTGGATTCCTCATAAAAAATAGGCTACATATCAAATTTCATTAATTTTGGGATTCGTTTGCACCCTCAAAAGAAGAAAGAGAAAAAGAGAAATAAATGCATTGCCACTTTAATCGAATTTGTTTTGGATAATGTTTTTCGTTTAATTTCCTTGTCACGGGTTATCATCACACGACTTCTTTCGAGCATCCGATTCCAATCTAACGACAACAAAGTCATCTCCTACCTTGAGTAGAAGACTGACTCATGATGCACAGTAAACCCAGATTTGTCGTCGGCTTTTCTCACTGCTCAGAACACGAGTCTTCAAGGTTTCATTTTCTTTGATTTCCTTGCCCTTTTCTGCGCTAGCCAAGCCCTTATATAATGGGGTTTGTTGCTCCAATCTATCAGTCGGCTAGGAGGGTTTCGACACTTCCCTATTTTCTATCTTCTCCACCTTTTCTCACATCTCCAGTCTATCATATTCAATTCGTGCTCTCGGTGATCTCGTGCGGGACTTTCCCTACCTTCTCGCGGTCTCAGTTTGTTGGGTTTATCTTTGGAGGGTGTTTTCCCTGACCCAGCCAGACTCCAGTGAGCCCCTGGGCTCGGGATGGCATCTCAGGTCTTTGCGGTATCCTTAGGCGGTTGCTAAACTTTCTATTGGTCACCTTGGTGGTGTGTGACCCTCCAATTAGTTTGGCTACGCTGGTATGTCGTTTTCCCTCTTTTTCACCTTCTCCGTAGGGCTTTCCGGGATTAACATGGTGATGGTCTTTTCTTCTGCGAGTTTTGGTTCTTCGAGTTCGTTGGGGCAGGAGGAGGACGATGAGAACCCCCATTACCTTCATTTCGTTGCAAGTTGCCATGTTTATTCTCGTCCAGAGCTTATTCTGCTCTTGTCTTTGTTTCTGCAAAATGAAGAAGATGGCATGTGCTACTTTGTCAACCTTACCCTCATTTCTTCCTTGTTTCTATTTTTCTTATTAGGGGTAAAACCGTCTTTGTGACTCATGTTTCCTTTTCTATGGGGCAAGTCAAATGAGCCTTTGACCCACTGACCCGGCCATTCATGATTGGGCCATGTCAGCTGGGCCCAGTCTCTTCTCTCTCTCACCCTTGATTTGCTGAGTTGGCTTTTCTGAAGTTTCCTATTGGTGGATTTTGTAAAACTAACAACTAAAACTACACTGATCAAAAAAATATGCATAAATACTCGTTGGAATCAGAAAAATATTATCCAACTAATGGTACATGTTTTGATAACTAAATCTAAAGATTAATAACATGTGTTTTCAATAGATCCAATTAATGATGAATTAACTTCTAAAATACATAAGTAATTATCTATAAATCAGAAAAATATGATAAAATATGTTTTGAACTCCTAATGACATATACTAAAATATGGAATGGTTTTGATAACCTAATTTACATATTAATAAAAAGGAAATTTTTAGGGTTTTGAATAATTTAATGGAAACCTAACCCTAATTCCACATATATGCATAATAGGTTCTTTGGCTGCCTAGGCTTGGACCTAGATGTGACTTTGCATCATTTGACTCTAAAGATGAGGTATGTTTGCATCCCTGATTATTCTTGTTGAGCAATTAGCCTATTTTTATCTTACTTTTGGTCCTATGGACATTAGCCTACACATGTTCTTGTTCTTTTGAAATCATGCTTCATGTGAAGTATCTTATTTTGTTGTTGTTCTTGTAATCATGGATATTCTCTTGGAATCTTATCTTGTTGCCTTGGTGCAAGTTGGGCTTTTGATATTATATGCCCACTGCGATGTGGAAGTTTCTTGTTGATATATGCCCACTGTGATGTGGATGTTTTGATATCTTTTTCCCACTTACATGTGGATGTATGTGTTGTCCATTGTGTGATGGCAACATTGTACAATTCTAACTATACTTCTTACTTGCCTCTACATTTTACATGCTATGTGATTCAATAGCACTAGAGTAGTGTAATTACATTGGTTTTGGGGCAGTAATCCCCTATTGATTATTAAGGAGGGTGGTAGTATACCACTTCTCTATACTCGAGTGTGGCAGTAATCCATACTCAACTTTATATGTTGGGAGATTGGCAGTATTCCTTTCTCTATCAGGTTCAAGTTTGTGCTTGGCCGCCAATTATGTTTATATTGTTCTAGGGCTATGTTTATCTCACATGCATGCATGTTTGATGATGTTTGTGGGGTGTGTGCCCTACTACCTATCTACATGCTTTTGTTGCACAAATTTTTATTGTTTAGTTTTATGGAAAGTATCCCTTTTGTTATGATCTTTTCTCTTGATACCCATTTGGGTCGTTGACCGGCCTAAATCGAGCGTTCGAAAAGTGGAGCGGATTTGAAGTAGTCGGACTTTTAAATATATAACCCGAAACCTTCTAGGCCCCCGCAACTTTGTTCACGGGGTCAAAGTAGATATACGGGGTCGAACACAGGGACAAGGGTGGTAGTTTTGAGAATGCAGAATCGACACGTTACACTCCGATAAGGGCTAGGAGATGATAAAAGTTCCCCAAGGGAACAACAGGCTAAGATCGATAAAATAGAAGAAGTCTATCTCCAACTGGAGCTACGAGGAAAAATAGGTTTTAAGCATTTATCAGTTTTTAAGGTTTTCGTGCAACGGAAATAGAGAGATAATACTATCGCTTTAGCAAGGAACAAAGGAGAAAACTTTGGTAAAACAAGCGGCAGAAGAAAACATCATGTATCCCTCCTCTCAAAGTGGGTACCTCTAACTAAGCGTCAACACCCCTCTCGAGGTTGCTGGACTTAATTTAGAGTGGAAAGGTTACTATGACAACTCCGATCCTGGGCACTCTCGTACTCCAGTATCGGAACAAACACTAGAGCTACAACACCTCTCTCGAGGCTGTTGCAATGGGAAAACACGATTCGGTAGCTAATCGAAACGGGATCCAAGCGTACAAGCTAGAGTTCAGATGTTAAACATAGCAATCATCCAACAAAAGGGACCAAACATAAAGCAGCAGATAATTAAGGCTCTTCTATTTCCATTAACAAAAAGGGTCTGATTACATTGCATAAGTAAAGAAAGTAAATGACTGAAATAAGTAAAGATATATGTCGCCTTCTTGATTTAGAAGGCGACAGGCAGTAGCAGATCCTCCAGCCCGATACAGGGCAGGGACCTTGCCCGATACGCCCGTGTCGGGCGGCACACCACTCAGGTGACACGCTCATGACGGGCAGACGTCGAGCGCGACGCCCTTGCCCGATACGATCGTGTCGGGCGGCACCCTCTCGGGCGACACGCCACGACTGGCGATGCGTATCGGGGTTCGGTATCGTGTCGGGTCAGAGTGTTGCTTCCAGTATCGGGTACTCTTGTTGGCCGATATCGACCTGTAGTGGTGCCCGGGACGACCCTAAGTGAACCATTCCCTCCCTCTCGGGACGGGGAAGTGCTCACCTAGAATCACCTGGCACACCTCTGAGGCAGAATACACTAGCTCTTGAAGCTTTCCTAAGTTGGCTTTCGAGGTTTTTCCACCCGTCCCATCAGAGTCATGTAGCTACTATTTATAGGTAGCGGTTGGGGGAAGTTATGGTTCTCGGGACGCCACGTGTTCTTCCTTCAGCTCCATTACTGCGGCTTCAGGGACGCGCGATATGTACATCGCTCGACACAAGGATGTCGGGCTGTCAGTCATCGAGATGAGTGGCGCCTGCCGGTGGGTAGCCTATATCGCGCGACACGCTTCAGTTGTCATGGCGAGCCCGGCTCCCTGTCGGGTAAGTGGCGTGTCGCTCGTTCGTTCCTTCTTGTGCGACATCTTTGTGTCACGCGGTATGGTATCACACACCCGTGTCGGGCAGCAAGCGTATCGGCTGGCCAGTTGGTAAGAAGACCGATGTAGGTGGAACATGTTCGTGGGCCGGGACAAGCCTTTTTGTTGCTAAATGAGTTCAAAAATGAGGAAAACTTTAAAGAAGATGATAAAATTGAGTTAATAGTGTAGTGTGGCCTATTTATTCAAAAACATGACAAAAGAGAGAGGAAAATAGTTAAAAGGGGCAGTTTTGATAATGAAATAGGGGCCAAAAACATCACAAAATTTGGTGTTATCAACTCCCCCAAACATAGCATTTTGATTGTCCTCAATCAATCTTTAAACTTTGTTTTGTGATGCTTCTTCTTGACTGGTATAGTTTTTAGACTATGGGTTGAGCGAGCATTGACATGTCTCACAGAGAATGCGGTCTGATCATGAACAACAGGCTTTATTTTCTCCTTCCTTATTTAAGAAAAAAATTTCTCTACAGCTTCAGCGAGACTTGGGTGCATGATTCAAAGTTAGCTTTCACACCAAACAACTTTTGGGGGCAGAAAGTTGTGTGCTTGTGTAGGCTTAAGGCTTTTTGGGTTTTTCTTCTTGTTTTCCATCAGTCCATCTAGGTACGGGTCCGTTAGCGGGAGAGTGGTCCCTGCAGTCCAAGCCAGTTGGCTTTAGAGCAGTGATTTCACATCCTACGTACCACTGCCCCGGATCTACCATGCCTATAGATGGGTACTTTTGGAAAACAAGTGTGTATATGTATTTTTTTCTTTCTTTTCATTTGGCACATCTCTCATGCTTTTATTCACTCTCATAAGGCTATTCTCTTTTTTTTTGAGATTTTGTTGGTAAAGGGAAACAAGAGGAATTTTTGCTGTTTGGGCATCTTTTTCCTTCTGCATACACGTCTCTTAGCTGTTGCGAGATTATTTTCCAAAATTTTTGGCGTGGAAAGTCGTAGTCTTTTGTTGTTTGAGGCTGCATTATCAGAAAGACATAACAAAACTTGCATCTCCTTGGGCGCATAGAAAGCAAACCGGTAAGAAGTCGTATCAGGTTTTTACTATGCAGTGTCTTTGTACATATGTATGGAGACATAATAAGCAAAAATTTTCAAAAGTTTGTCAAAATTTTTATATGTACACATGATATAGAAGAAGAACAAGAAAAACAAAAAGGGGTGGAGTTTGAAGAAAAATTTTTATACCTCCCTCACTGGTACATGGTACCCCCCCAAACTTACTCCACACTCTGTCCTAGATTTGTGAAGTAGATAAGGTAGGGTAATGTTAATATAGTGAGGGATTAACCGGTGAGCGCGTCTGTGCCAGATAGAAGCTCTCACACATATTCTCCTCGTTTGTTGTGGTAGACGGTGTGGTGGAGCTGGTCAGGCGTCGCTTCATTTGATATCCATTCCAAGACGAAGATGTCGCAGTCGTTGGATAGAGGAATTTGTTGTGGACTGCAGTGGAAGAAATGAAGCTCGTGCCATTTTCTTGTTGCCGTCTCCAGGAATGGTTGTATCAGCGCTGGCATCTCGTCATAGTATTTTCGTACTAAGTGCTCGAGGGATGTCAACGCCGTCGACGTATACTGCAGTGGATGATCTTTGTTGCTGTCCGAGCTGTTATAGAAGATTCTTGCTCGTTGGCGAGTGTACATCGTCAGGAGCGTCCAGTGGTTGTAATGTAGGATGGGCATGAAGATTGTGCATGGAACCTCGTGCTCCAACTCTGCCATAAATGATTGCTTTGCTCCTGTTTCATCAGCGAGGCAGATGTCATTGAACAACATTGGATGAGCAATGTATGCGTGTTCGAACTTCGTTTGTAGTGTCTGGATGTAGGCGGCCGCCACAGATATCGCTAAGCATCCTCCATCTTTTACCATGTCCCTTAAGTCATCAAACGGGACTACGACACTGCTTGCCTCATAGATGACATCTGTCGGGGTAGAATCAACTAACTTCAGAAGAATTTCATTAACCTGCTCCTACGTGAGTGTAGAGCACGAGAAGCGGTCAAAATTGTTGATTAGTTCTTCTGACGTTCCAGGCAAAGCAGGGTCTTCGAATCCGTGTACTTCCCGCAGGATCTCTAACTGCTTGCCTGCCCTGTAGGTGTCTGTTCCTAACTCAACTTCTTTCTATGGAGTGTTGCTGGGCTGCAAAGATTTGTTTTCTAGGTCGCTGTCCAGTAGTCTCTCTGGTACCCCTGCGTCATGGAAATAACACCTGTCTTTGATCAGCAGCAGGGCGTATATGCTCCTGAGGTGGTAAAAGTTTTATCCCTGGAGATGCCTCATGTATCCAAATATGTTAAGCAGCTCCATGGCGACGATGAAGGCACTGTTCCTGCTTCCCTTTTCTGCTTGGACGGGGAAGTCTCAGATAGAAAAGAAGTTCCAAATGTCGTTGTGACGTTTGACTCCTTGCTTTATAGCTCATAGAAGACGCAGCAGTAGAATCCTCAGGTGTTTGTCCTCCGGGCAACTGAAAATAAGCCCGAAGCATGACACCTTTTTGTTGCTGCAGCTCAGCAGTTGGACGTCGTGGTTCCTGAGGTCTTCCACATAGAGGAACCATATGTTGCGGTGCTTGTACGGGGCCAACACCATGTTCATGTTATTCTTTTCGATGTGTTGCGGCATGTTGGCTACCGCAATGGAGTCTGGTACTCCCATCATCAGTCTTCTTGCCAAGGTCTGGGTGGCGTTGTAAATTGTTCTCTGACATGTCCCAGTGCTGATATTCTCTATTATTGCACCTTCTAGGACCCTAAACAGCTTTTTGCCAACGATGACTGGTGAGCGGAATATTCTTCTGAGTGCTCCCCGTCGTACGGAGAAGTAGTCGTCGCTCCAGACGACGTCTTCTTCATCTTCCTGCGACCTCAGGACCTTGTTCAGCAATTTCTGGTCCCTGATCGATAGGTAGTCGATGGCCCTTCTGTCGAAGTCGGCCATCGCGAAAGAGGGTAGCTCTGATGGTGCGTAGAATGCATTTGTCGTCGAGCATCTTCCTCTGGGGGGGTGCCTTTCATTGGCGGCGCAGATGTCCCCCCCTTCTTCCTCTGATTCATTAGAAGAGTCCTCCCCAACGCTAATGTCTTCGTTGTCATCTTCAACTTCATTCAGGGGGACTGAGGGAGCTATTTCTTCTAGGCCGTGGGAGCTTGCCTGTCCTACTGGAGCTCTGTTGGCCGATCTTTGTGGCGTCCCTTCCTCGGGTGTTGTGGATGGCCCACTGGAGGAGGAAGAGGACGATGATCTTGAGGAGGCCGCTGACGAGGAAGGTTGAGAGCTTCAGCTAGGAGGCAACGAGGACATTCTTGGCTGCCTTCGACGTGGATGGTCGTCTCCTCTGTTTAGCCTCTCTTCGATCAGGTCCAGGCGCTGGAGGGCCTACTGAAGCGTGGCGTTGAGTGCCTCTAGTTGGCCAGGAAGGCCAACTAGAGTCAGCAGCTCCCGTTCCTGGCTATTCAGCCTCTACTAGAAAAATGAAAACTTGTGGGTTAGAGAAGTAAATGTAGCCGAGTGACTCTCTGTTACCTCCCGCAAGTGGTCGAGTTCGTGACCCAACATTTTCCCAAGTGAAGGAGGGGCTCTTGTAGATCTCCCTCTCGTCCTCTCTATACTCCATTCGCGTGAGGGTCTACCTGACGAAGTAGACCTTATCTTGATCATTTGCAAGGTGGATGCTGCTGGGCGAGGCATCAGTGCCCTTGCGGTCGTCACTGCCTCACCTTCTTGTCGTGGTGGAGAAGGTCGCAGTGTGGATGGATGCTGCTCCACCTCTACATTGTCGATGATCTCTTCAGTAGTTGCAATAGGGGACACCCGCGGCAGTGTCGGTGTTAGCAGTGCAGCCCCGAGCTCCATCTCTAGGATCTCGGTGAACACCTCATTACTGGCGTCCGACTGTGCTTCTTCTTCTACCTCTATAGGCATCACAGAAGCTTCGGGAGCTGTGACTGTCTCTTCCGCGACAGCTCCCTTCGGGGCCTGCTCTGTTGTTTCTGCCCCGGTTGTCCTGGCGACCTCGACGATCGCCGGTTCTTTTCAGCCACGGTAGGTGTCGTTGTGATTGTGGCCGGTATGGTAGGAGTGACGATAGCTTTATCAACTGCTGTAGTCGGTGGCTCTGGAGTGGCGGCTGGCTTGACGAAGGTCGTTGGAGTTTTGTCCTGCCTTGGGTCAAGAGGGATTGGTTCTCCTCTCGCATCCTCCCTTTCTTGAATTCTGGTGGTGGCGGCGTAAGATGCTCCTACTGCCACAACTTCGATTTCTGCTGTGGTGAAGACCAGCTTTTCTACGTCGTAGGCGGCGCAGTGGGGGGTGGTGGAAGGAGGGTGTTCGTCCTTGCGAACTTGTAGAAATAGCATCTCCCCTCCTTTATAATGTTGGCCCTCATGAGGTACTTGAGGTCGATCAACTCGTCGCCCCTTGTCCTCGCAAGACTGTGCGGCTCCCGTGGGTACCTAAGCCCAGCCGCGATCAGGTTGACGATACCACCCATGCAATATTCTTTGGTGGCATCTTTTATTGGGTGCAACCTGTTCAGCAAAAACCGCCCCATGTTGATCACTCTGCCCTCCATCATGTGCCACATGACGTGGAGTTCTTTAGTGTAAATATTGGTGGACTCGTTCTTAGTGAATAGAAGGCACGCCACCAGCTTGTATACTATTCTCCAGAAACATGAGTGCACCGCCACCACTTTGCTTCCCGGCTTGAACGATGACATGCCAGTCAGCCTTTTCCAGAGCTCCATGGGGTTGAACCTGTCTCCTTCGGTGATTCTCTCACCATTATTCAACAGCTTCTTCTCCTCCTCGCTGGAAGAGAAGATCTCATTGAGCAGCTTTTCAGAGATGACGTGCTCTGAGTTGTACATCCGCCCTTGCAGTCTATCTGCTCCACCATATTCTTCAACGTCCTCAGTAGAATTTTTCACCCGACAGAGAGATGACATGAACTCCCTCGTGAGTTCGGTGTAGGAGGCAGAACGGCTGAGGTAGATCTTCCTCAGTCCTGCCACGGCGCGGACATTCTCCAGTCTTTTAAAAAATCCCCAATTGAATGAAGGATGACTGGTGGCAGAATCTGCTCGGCCTATAAAGTTTAGTCACCAATTCTGAGTACCGGCGTCCATGCTCATCATCTCTTGGCACGAACCTTCCTGGTGTGTAATCTAGAGATTCTGCCATTGCGATTGGAGTTGTGGTTGGACCTGTCACTTCTCCCGTCCTTGTTCTCTTTTCACCTGTTGATGGCCCCGCTGCCTCGGGATTCGGGCGTTTCTGCCTGACCGTTGTTGCTTCAGATGCGGCCTCAGTGTCGATTCTTCTGCCGTGTTCGTCAACTTGAACGACGGTTTGCTTTGTACAGGCCATCTATGTTATCATTAAACCAGTTCATTAATCAATTAATTGTGCCGAGATTAGGTAGGCAGAACTAAAAGTTGATACTGGCGTTTAAGAGAAAAGCTGAATGCACGATAAAATTTGGCCTGATACAAAAATTACCCGACACCACTGTATCGGGTGATACGAAACTTTCAAAGATGTAGGCTCGTACCTGATATGAGACCTGGGTATCGTCCATCAAAAGAACATCTTAGGCGATACATAATTGGTCGATACGGAGAAAACTGCGTGTCAGGCTCATTGCCCGACATGGGTGTGTCAGGCGATACAGTCACGAGAAACAAAGTGCCCGATAGGGCCTTCCTGATAGAAAAACAATGTGTCGCCCGACAACAAAAGAAGCGAGGCGGCATAAGGATGGGCAACACGGTTACCGCCCGATATGGTGTATCGGGCAAGCGCGTGCTAAAGGCGTGTCATGCGACACATGTGTCGGGCGATACAAGGAAATTAACCAAAGTCGTCAGCCCGATATGTTATGCCCGATAGGAAGGTTGTGTCGGGCAAGCCAGGATGATACAACTGTCGGGCTATACCTTTGCTGTTTGAAGCTACTTTGTGTGACACGAGAGCAAAAGCTAGTTGGACGACACACGAGTAAAGGGAGAAATTACTACACGATACGGGTAGATGAAAGAGTAAAAGCAGTAGCCCAATATAGTAAAACCTCTGTACTATTTATAGCAATCCCAACCGGGGGAAAATGGGTAAATCTGGGATGCGTGTCGGTCGTTGAGGCAGGCCATGCCCGAGATGAGAGCGTTTCGCGCGCCAGTTGAGCTGCTACCCGATACGATCAGGGAAAGGGGATACTTGCCCGATACACGGTATTCAAAACAAAATCAAGATGAAAAACCCAAAAAACAAAGCGAAAGAAAAAGCGATTGATGGGTAAAACATCATTGGCCTAAGGTTAAGTTCCCGGCCTCAGATAGTATTACCCATTAAAGCCCATAAAACAGAGCGGTGGCCATAAAATAGAAAAGTCAACGCACGTGGCGCATACACTGACTCGAGCCTTATTACAGACCAAATGTTCATAATGTTTTTCGTGCAAGAAAGTAAATAACATCCTATTCTAGGAAAAATAAAAGCTCGGGCTACCTCCTGAGGAGTGATGTAGTTTGCGTCGACATCTTGACGGCTCCAGGTTCTTCACTTTTAGCCTCAAGCATCATCCATATCTTGCAACTCGATCTCTATCTTTCTTGATCACAGCCCTGCCTTTTTGGCAGTTTTGGTGTTGGAAGGTATTTTGCCCAAGGGATTCTTTATAAATTCGGCCATCTGAGCTAATTGCTGATCAATTTGGCATTGATACGTCTGCATATCCACCATCTGAACTTGCAGTGAGTTCAGAACCCCCAAATTTGAAAGTGCACTCTGCGCTAGCTGGTTATTAATTGTATCTTGTCTTTTTACAAAATAAAACAATTGTCCAACCACGTCTGATTGGTTTGAAACCTTGTCTTGTCCATGCTCTTTGGCTTGACCTTGTCCTTGAATGGTGTTTGTCGCTTGGTGGCCTTGGTATTTACCTTGTCCTTGGAAATTTCCTTTGTTTGATAGGAAGGAGGTGTTTTTGGCGAATTGACTCTGTCCTCCCCTTTTCTCAAAAACTTGAGGTGGCTTGGAGGAGTTATGCAGCTGATGTGAGTTTTCAGCTGCATCTATGTTGCCATAACTGAAACCAAGATGATCTAGCCTCTTGAAATTTACAAAAGAGACATTCCCAGTCGCTTCAGCCTCAGAGTCAGTTTTGCTTGATTCGTCAGGTCAGGTGTAGATATAGTTATCTACCTCGTGTCCACCCTCTCCACAGGTGACACACTTCATGACCTTTTCTACTTGCTTCTTTCCCTTCCCACCTGATTCTTTCAGCTACTTTACATCAGTTCCTATCCTCTGGATCTAAGAGGTGATAGTCTCTAGAGCCTTGGATTCAAAGGAAGGTCCTTCACTAGCCTTCTTAGCTTGTCCCCTGTCGGATCTATCATAGTCAGTGCCAGCTTGCAGCTCGTCCATGTTCTTGATGATCTTCTCAGACCTGCTCAGCTTCTTCCCCAGAAAGTCACTTCCTGCTGCTGCATTCAGTGAAACCCTTTCCTCAGGGGTTAGACCATTGTAAAAGGTAGTTATCAAGAAACCTTTCTTGTAGTTGTGATGAGGGCAGTCCCTCTGATATTTCTGATATCGCTCCCAGGCATCATGGAGATTCTTGCTTGGCTTTTGCATGAAAGATGTAATCCTTTTCCTGCTCCGTACAGTCTTCTCAGTAGGATAGAACTTGTTCATGAAGGCATCTTCCAGTGCACTCCATCTGTTCAGAGCTTGGTAGGACAGCCCCAGATACCATGATATAGCCTTATCTTCTAAAGAAAAGATGAAGCCCTTACAATAGATTACCTCTTGGGGGACTCTCCGCATCTTAATGGTGTCGCAGATGTTTTTGAAAGCATCCAAGTGGTGATAGGGATTGTCATTCTTAGAACTCCCTCTAAAGCTTTTGTTTTGAATCATGGAGATGACTGATGGCTTGAGCTCGAAATTAGTGGCGTTGAATCGCGGGATGATGACAGGGCATCTGGAATTGTTAGCCTTTGTGGAAGCTAACTCCCTTAGAGTCTTTTCTTCTTCATCTGAATCGTCATTGTCGCTTCCTCCCTGGTGTTGTTCTTGGTTATTGTGATTTCTTCTGTGCCTCTGGTGATGACGACGTCTATCATGGCGATGGTCATCCTCGAACTGCTCCATTTCTAGATCTTCAGGCTGATTATTACCGTCATAGCGGTCGTTATCTTCAGGCGGGGGCGAGTGAGGTCTAGCTCTCCCTTGGCGTTCACCTTCTGAATGGGGTGGTTCAACACGAGGCGGCATGTTTGATGGTGTTTTTGCTCAGTTGGGCAGAACTCCTTCCTCTGAGTACCTATATAGTATGTAAAAACCAAGTTAGAAATCTTTTATTAATAACACGAATTATTCATTTCCGGTTAAAATATATATATAAAAAGGAAAAAGAGAGTGTTGTCAAGCTTATTTCTAAGCTTAAGGAACTAGAGTGTAGTTAGTGGATTCGGGTTCGTCAACAGTACCGTTTTGCCTTGTCCCCGACAACGGCGCCAAAAAGTTGACCGACCTAAATCGCGCGTCTGAAAAGTGGAGCAAATTTGAAGTAGTCGGACTTTTAAATTTATAACCCGAAAATTTCTAGGCCCCCGCAACTTTTTTTACGGGGTCGAAGTAGATATACAGGGTCGAACACAGGGACAAGGGTGGTAGTGTTGAGAATGCGGAATCGACACGTTACAGGGACAAGGGTGGTAGTGTTGAGAATGCGGAATCGACACGTTACACTCCGGTAAGGGCAAGGAGATGATAAAAGTTCCCCAAGGGAACAACAGGCTAAGATCGATAAAACAGAAGAAGTCTATCTCCAACCGGAGCTACGAGGAAAAATAGGTTTTAAGCATTTATCAGTTTTTAAGGTTTTCGTGCAACGAAAACAGAGATATAATACTATCGCTTTAGCAAGGAACGATGGAGAAAACTCCAGTTAAACAAGCGGCAGCAGAAAACATCTTGTACCACCTCCTTTCAAAGCGCGTACCTCTAACTAAGCGTCAACACCGCTCTTGAGGTTGCTGGACTTAAGTTAGAGTGGAAAGGTTACTATGGCAACTCCGATCCTGGGCACTCTCGTACTCCAGTATCGGACCAAACACTAGAGCCACAACACCTCTCTCGAGGCTGTTGCAATGAGAAAATATGATTCGGTAACTAATTGAAACGCGATCCAAGCGTACAAGCTAGAGTTCAGATGTTAAACATAGCAATCATCCAACAAAAGGGACCAAACATAAAGAAGTAGATAATTAAGGCTCTTCTATTTCCATTAACAAAAAGGGTATGATTACATTGCATAAGTAAAGAAAGTAAATGACTGAAATAAGTAAAGATATATGTCGCCTTCTTGATTTAGAAGGCGACAGGCAGTAGCAGATCCTCTAGCCCGATACCGGGTAGGGACCTTGCACGATACACCCGTGTCAGGTGGCACACCCTCTCGGGCGACACGCTCATGACGGGCGGACTTATCGAGCGCGACTTCCTTGCCCGATACGATTGTGTCGGGAGGCACCCTCTCGGGCGACACGCCGCGACTGGCGATGTGTATCGGGGTTCGGTATCGTGTCGGGTCAGAGTGTTGCTTCCAGTATCGAGTACTCTTGTTGGCCGATATCGGCCTGCAGTGGTGCCCGGGACGACCCTAAGTGAACCATTCCCTCCCTCTCGGGATGGGGAAGTACTCACCTAGAATTGCCCGACACACCTCTGAGGCACGATACGCTAGCTCCTGAAGCTTTCCTAAGTTGACTTTCGAGGTTTTTCCACCCGTCCCATAAGAGTCCTGTAGCTGCAATTTATAGGCAGCGGTTGGGGGAAGTTATGGTGCTCGGGACACCACATGTTCTTCCTTCAGCTCCATTACTGCGGCTTCAGGGACGCCCGATATGTGCATCGCCCAACACAAGGATGTCGGGCTGTCAGTCATCGTGACGAGTGGCACCTGCCGGTGGGTAGCCTGTATCGCGTGACACGCTTCAGTTGTCGTGGCAAGCCCGGCTCCATGTCGGGTAAGTGGTGTGTCACTCGTTCGTTCCTTCTTGCGCGACATCCTTGTGTCGCGCGGTATGGTATCGCGCACTCGTATCGGGCAACGAGCGTATCGGTCAGCCGGTTGGTAAGAAGGTCGATGTAGGTGGAACACGTTCGTGGGCCGGGACGGGCCTTTTTGCTGCTAAATGAGTTCAAAAATGTGGAAAACTCTGCAGAAGATGATAAAATTGAGTTAATAGCGTAGCGTGGCCCGTTTATTCAAAAACATGACAAAAGAGAGAGGAAAACAGTTAAAAAGGGCAGTTTTGATAATTAAATAGGGGCCACAAACATCACAAAATTTGGTGTTATGAGTCATACTTATCTCTTGCATGGGAAGCCTTTTATTTTGATGTCCCTTATTCCTTATAAATTGCTCAATTTGCTTTTTAGTATGCACATACCAGCCTTTGTTGATGTCTCCTATTGTTTCTCTTTTGTTGGGGTATGCTTCCAACCCTAGGTGGAGGACAAGGAAGGCTTGACATGTGGACCCAGACTTAGATTGAGAAGTTGAAGCTTGGAGACAATATTGAGGTGGTTTAGATTTCCTCTACATGGATCCTTATGATGTAAGTTGTAACCCTTTTGTTTTATAATTAAATATAGTCATGTTTTTATTCCGCTGTTGTACTTTGGTCTTTTGATTACCATTATATAAAGATTTGAAAATTTTACACCCACTCCATCATGTCTTCTGAGTATGTTTGGACTGGATGTTTTTTTATTCAAATTTTCAGTAGAGAAGTGGTTTTCGCTTCTTTACAGCATGGTATCAGAGCCCATGGTAGTCAGAATCAGACTATTTCAATTTTGTCTCCCTTTAGAATCCTTGACTTAGTTAGTTACCTCTGTGAGATGTTGACCCTAGATTTGATCAATGATAATCTTCATATGAAATGAGGTTTGGTATGAGGATAAGAATAGGAAGTATCATTATAGAAATTGTGACTTGGTTTCTGCCTTGATTTTGAGCTCACCATTGTTTCATATCGCATGATTCTTCGAAGAAAAATATATTTTCAATTATACTACTATATGTACAAAATTTTTCTCTGATTTATCGATGTTTTCTCTAACTAAGTCACAATGAAGAGAAACCCTAGAATTAGTTGATTAGAATCTAACCCTAGTTTTGTGACTGGGATGGATATAAAGGTGTAGTTGACCTACCCTGTGACTTTTGGATGTTCATGTAGGGTGACAGGCTAGAGACACGAGGACCTAAAACTCAACCCTAGATGGTGACTTTAGTTGGATACATGAGAAATATAAATCTCTAAAACTTTCACAACTAAGATATGTGGGTAGCCCTAAAAGTTGTTTAGTTTGACTTGTTAGGTTGAACCCCTTAAGGGGTGGAGAATAGTTGATAGTTGATGTTTGGATCTTTCGATTTTGAGGAAGAAATCCTTTTAAGGGGTGGAGTGTTGTAACATACTAGGATTTAGACCCTACCCTAGAAGTTTTTCCTTTTGAGTTTGATCAAACACGGTTGAGGTTAGAGTGATCCTAATAATTTAATGGATGAATCATGTAGTCTAATATGTCATATAATTCATTTTTGTTGTAATAAGAAATTAGATGCATAATGATCTAATGGGACTCTAATGGGCCATATGACAAAACTCATATAAGAAAGCCTCAAAATAAAGGATAGACTTCAAATCCGTAATCTACACATTAAAATAAGTTTACGTGTCAATTTTCATTTAATTTGGACAACCTTGGAATAATATAGTAAGATTAGGAGACAGAAATTGTCTAAAAAGATGTAAGTAATAAATAAAAATAATATATGACTCCAAAAGAGGAAAATAATCTTAGATTCGTAATCTACATAATAAATATATCCTTTGGGTAAATTTTCATCCAATTTGGAGAAAGTTTGCTTAAAAGGTGAAATTTGGAGAGAGAAAGTGTGTAGAAACTTCGAAATATTAAATAAATACCTAAACAACTCCAAGATGTAAAAATGATGGCAAATTCGTATCCAACACATTAATTATGACTTTTGGGTCAAGCTTCATAAAATTTGGATAATCCTAAAGCCATTAATGAAGGAGGAAAGAGAAAATATGATTTGATTTATTTGACACATTAAAAGTTCTCAAAAGGCAAATCTAATTATATATTTGGATTCCTCATAAAAAAATAGGCTACATATCAAATTTCATTAATTTTGGGATTTGTTTGAACCCTCAAAAAAAGAAAGAGAAAAAGAGAAATAAATGCATTGCCACTTTAATCAAATTGGTTTTGGATAATGTTTTTCGTTTAATTTCCTTGTCACGGGTTATCATTATATGACTTCTTTTGACCATCCAATTCCAATCTAATGGCAACAAAGTCATCTCTTACCTTGAGTAGGAGACTGAGTCGTGATGCATAGTAAACCCAGATTTGTCGCCGACTTTTCTCGCTGCTCAGAACACGATTCTTCAACATTTCATTTTCTTTGATTTCTTTGCCATTTTTCACGCTAGCCAAGCCCTTATATAATGGGGTTTGTTGCTCCAATCTATCAGTCAGCTAGGAGGGTTTTGACGCTTCCCTATTTTCTATCTTCTCCACCTTTTCTCACATCTCCAGTCTATCAGATTCAATTCGTGCTCTCGGTGATCTCGTACGAGACTTTCTCTACCTTCTCGCGGTCCCAATTCGTTGGGTTTATCTTTGGAGGGTGTTTTCCCTGACCCAACCAGACTCCAGTGAGCCCTTGGGCTCGGGATGGCATCTCAGGTTTTCACGGTATCCTTGGGCGGTTGCTAAACTTTCTATGGGTTGCCTTGGTGGTGTGTGACCCTCCAATTAGTTTGGCTACGCAGGTATGCCATTTTCCCTCTTTTTCACCTTCTCCGTAGGGCTTTTCGGCATTAACATGGTGATGGTCGTTTCTTCTATGAGTTTTGGTTCTTCAAGTTCGTTGGGGCACGAGGAGGACAATGAGAACCCCCATTACCTTTATTTCTTTGTGAGTTGTCGTTTTTATTCTCTCCCAGAGTTGCTTCTGCTCTTGTCTTTGTTTCTGCAAAACGAAGAAGATGGCCTGTGCTACTTTGTCTACCTTACCCTCATTGCTTCCCCATTTCTATTTTTCTCATTAGGGGTAAAACCATCTTTGTGACTCGTGTTTCCTTTTCTATGGGGCAAGTCAAACGAGCCTTTAACCCACTGACCTGACCATTCATGATTGGGCCATGTCAACTGGGCCCGATCTCTTCTCTCTCTCGCCCTTGATTTGCTAAGTTGGCTTTTCTGAAGTTTCCTATTGGTGGATTTTGTAAAATTAATAACTAATACTACACAGATCAGAAAAATATGCATAAATACTTGTTGGAATCAGAAAAATAATATCCAACTAATGGTACATGTTTTGATAACTAAATCTAAAGATTAATAACATGTGTTTTCAATAGATCTAATTAATGATGGATTAACTTATAAAATACATAAGTAATTATCTGTAAGTCAGAAAAATATGATAAAATATGTTTTGGACTCCTAACGACATATACTAAAATATGGAATGGTTTTGATAACCTAATTTACATGTTAATAAAAAAGCAATTTTTAGGGTTTTGAATAATATAATGGAAACCTAACCCTAATTCCACATATATGCATAATAGGTTCTTTGGCTGCCTAGGCTTGTACCTAGATGTGACTTTGGATCATTTGAATCTGAAGATGAGGTATGTTTTCATCCCCGATTATTCTTGTTGAGCAATTAACCTATTTTTTATCTTACTTTTGGTCCTTTGGACATTAGCCTACACATTGTCTTTTTCTTTTGAAATCATGCTTCATATGAAGTATCTTATTTTGTTATTGATCTTGTAATCACGAATATTCTCTTGGAACCTTATCTTGTTGCCTTGGTGCAAGTTGGACTTTTGATATTATATGCCCACTGCGATGTGGAAGTTGCTTGTTGATATATGCCCACTGTGATGTGGATGTTTTGATATCTTTTTCCCACTTACATGTGGATGTATGTGTTGTCCATTGTGTGAAGGCAACATTGTACAATTCTAACTATACTTCTTACTTGCCTCTATATTTTACATGCTATGTGATTCAGTAGCACTAGAGTAGTGTAATTACATTGGTTTTGGGGCAGTAATCCCCTATTGTTTATTAAGGAGGGTGGCAGTATACCACTTCTCTATACTCGAGTGTGGCAGTAATCCATACTCAACTTTATATGTTGGGAGATTGGAAGTATTCCTTTCTATATCAGGTTCAAGTTTGTGCTTGGCCGCCAATTGTGTTTATATTGTTCTAGGGTTATGTTTATCTCACATGCATGCAGATGACGTTTGTGGGGTGTGTGCCCTACTACCTATCTATGTGCTTTTGTTGCACACATTTTTATTATTTGGTTTTATGGCAAGTATCCCTTTTGTTATGATCTTTTCTCTTGATACCCATTTGGGTGGTACTTATCTCTTGCATGGGAAGCCTTTTATTTTGATGTCCCTTATTCCTTATAAATTTCTCAATTTTCTTTTTAGTATGCACATACCAGCCTTTGCTGATGTCTCCTATTGTTTCTCTTTTGCTGGGGTATGCTTCCAACCCTAGGTGGAGGACAAGGAAGGCTTGACATGTGGACCCGGACTTAGATTGATAAGTTGAAGCTTGGAGACAATCTTGAGGTGGTTTATATTTCCTCTACATGGATCCTTATAATGTAAGTTGTAACCCTTTTGTTTTATAATTGAATATAGTCATGTTTTTATTCCGCTGCTATACTTTGGTCTTTTGATTACCATTATATAAAGATTTGAAAATTTTACACCCACTCCATCATGCCTTCTGAGCATGTTTGGACTGGATGTTTTGTTATTTAAATTTTTAGTAGAGAAGTGGTTTTCACTTCTTTACAGCCATGGTTGTAACTGGCCATCGAAAAAGCGGGACCACCGTCCCCCACACATCCTACACCGGAACACATAGTGCGATGTTCAATTCTACAATAGAGGCAAATAGATTTGATCAAAACTCTAAATAATGATATGGAACTGAGGAAAACTGGATATGAGCATGTTCAAGGGGTGAATATTAGCATTCAGTGCAAAACTGGGCCAATGATGGTGACTAAAACTAAGATGAATATGCATTCATCACAGATCTTTCCTCTTCATTTGACCATCATGCCACATCTTTGTACACTCCTTGTAGATGCATGCATTTTTATATCTAGTCATTTGTAACTCTTGGGGTTCTTGAAGTTGAAGTAGGTGGTTCTCTTTCACTACATGGAATTCAAGGTTGAGCCGCTTGATGACCCATTTATCTTTGTGTTGAAGCTCCACCGATAAATGACAAGGCTACCCATAAATCAGTCAAAAAGTTGTAGTGCTCAGGGAATTCTTGTAGGCAGTCTTGTATGCCCAAAGTGTGTTATTCAACTTGTTAGCCCAATCTTGCCTTGCCCTACTAACCGTCCTTTCAAAGACACTTTTGATTTGACAATTAGAAGCCTCCACTTACCACTCGTCTGAGGGTGGTATGGTGCCACATAATGATCACGACATACCCATGAAGAAGAGATTCAAAGCTACATTTTAAATTGTGTGATCCCGCATAAAAAATGACAATGTGGAATGATAATATCCTTCAACAGTTTAATCACTGGATTGAAGTCATTGGACTTTATGGGGATGGCATCAACCCACTTAGAAACATAATCAACACAAATGAGGATGTATGAGAACCCATAAGAAGAGGGAAATGAACCCATGTAGTCCACACCCCAAATATCAAATATTCCAACTTCTTGCCAAATATTGAAGGGCATATCGTCCCTCTTAGAAATATTATCAGAACACTGGCATTTTCCACATGACTTAACATATCAATGACCATCCTTGATGATATAAGAATAGAAGAACCAACATTGAAGGACATTGAAAGTAGTCTTTTGGAGATCATGTGGCCCCCAGTTAAGCCTGAATGACACTATTTGAGAATAAGAGGGGCTTCCTTTTCAGAAATGCATTGGTGATAGAGTGCATGTATGTATAGTCAGAAGAGATAAGGTTCATCCCAATAGTCATAGATTATGGCATACATGAACTTCATTTTATCATTCCCAATGAAATGTGAATGAAGGACTCTCGTGGCTAGATAAGTCACCAAATTAACATACCACGAGGTGAAAGTAGTTATCTTGGACAAGTTGTCATCTGGGAAGGAGTCATTGATGGGGACTATGTCACTATCTTGGATGAGCAACCTACAAATATTGTCAGCAACAAAATTTCAAATCTCATTCTTATCCTTGATTTCCATATCAAACTCTTGCAACATTAAGATCCATTTGATCAACCTTGGTTTCACATCCTTCTTTAACATCAGATGTTTGATAGCAGCATGATCAGTGTGCACAACCACTTGCGCGCCAATCCGGTATGAGAAAAACTTGTCAAAGTCATATACAATGGCAAGAATCTCTTTCTCAGTTGGTGCATAGTTCTTCTATGCATTGTCCAGCGTATCACTTGAATTGTAATGATGTGATGTTTCTTGTTGACACACTGCCCCAGAACTTCTCCTACAACATAGTCACTAGTGTCACACGTGTAAATTTTGTATAAAATCCCACATGTCCTAAGATTGCCCAAACTTCTTTGATAGTGGTTAGTGGAGATAGTTTATCGATCACTTCTATCTTAGATTTATCAATTTCAATGCCTCTAGAGTTGATAGAGTATCCTAGAACAATGTCTTCCTTTACCATGAAGTGGCATTTTTTCCAATTAAGAACCAAATATGCTTCCTCACAATGTTCTAGGACCAAATATGGGTGATGTAGGAAAGATTCAAAAGAGTATCCATAGATTGAGAAGTCATTCATGAAGATTTCCATTATTGTTTTAGTGAGCCCAGAGAAGATGGAAACATACAATGTTGAAAAGTGGTAGGCACATTGCACAGTCTGAAAGGCATCAGCCAGGAAGAATATGTACGAAAGGGACACATGTATGTCATCTTTTCTTAATTGTTGGGTTGGATGGGTATCTGTTACAAGATAGCGTAACCATCCAGGTAGCATAAGAAGTCATGGTGTGGAAGTCACTCCATGACTTGATCATGGAATGGGAGTGGAAAGAGGTCTTTCTATGTCGCATTGTTGAGCTTTTGATAGAATATGCACATGTGCCACCCGGTATAGTGAGGGTTGGGATGAGATCATTCTTCTCATTAAGAAAACTTGTAGTGCCAAATTTCTTTGGCACTACTTGCACGGGACTCACCCAAGGTGAATCATAGATGGGATAGATGTTCCCATAAATTAGTAGCTTAATCACCTCCTTGTGCACAACCTCCTTTAGGATAATGTTCAGCTTGCATTCAGGATTTATGGAGGGCTTGTAGTTTTCAACCATGTTAATTCAATGGATGTAAAGGGCTTGGTTTGCTTTGGTAAGATATGTCATTTTGTAGCCTAATGCCTTCTACCTTTTTCACAATTATGTTAACAACTTGTGTTCTTGCTCAGGAATGAGATTTGAATTAACAATGACTGGGCTGACTTTCTTATCATCAAATAAGACATATTTTAGCTTTTCAAGTAGAGGATTCATCTCTTGTGCAGTAGGTTCCTTGTCTTCTTCTTTGATGACATGGACAAACTTTAGATCTTCAAGCTCAGCTTTAGGGTGTTCCTAAGTAGAGTTTAAGAGGAGGAGAACTTTTTCCACATGTTCATCATTCAACTCATGAGAATCAACATTGATGAGTGTTGTTTCTAGAGGGTCTTTGGAAGTATGTTACTCCTACTGTAGCTTTTCATGAATGTAGTCAATAAAGTAAAATCATTCTTGGAAGGATGGTCCCTTAAGACTCTCAAAGACCTTGAAATGAATAGTGTCTATCCCAAGTCTCACTGTCAGCATTCAAATCTCAACATTGATTAAGGCTCTAGAAGTTTATTTGAATGAGTATCCAAATATAAGAGGACACTAAAGATCCTCCTTGATGTCAATGATGAAAAATTCATAGGGGCAATAGGATTTAGGACCCACTCGCAAATGGATGTCTTCAATGATACCCATAGGGGTCGTCATAGAAGAATCAACTAGTAGAATTATGATGTTAGTAGGGAGGATGCCAGTGGTGAATCCTAGTATCTTTCACAAGTTGTAAGACATGATAGAGATGCTTTCCCCATGATCAACTAGATCATTTCCACATGTGATGTCCCCAATAAAGCTAGAGATGCCAAAAGATCCCATATAATTAAGAATATTGGGCATCTTACTCTGGACTTTATATGTTATCTCCTGTTCTAGTTTCTCTATATTGACCTCCTTTGTTAAGTATTTGCAAGTGATGAGAGTCTTGAAGAATTTGGTCTAGCATGGGATTTTTTCTAGAGCTTCAAGGAAGGTAATATCAACATTTCATTCTTCATTGCTTCCTTGAACTTCATGAATCTTGATTACATCCATGTCTCGACAAGATGAATCTAGTAAGGAACTTAGTATTTGTAAATGGGAACTACTAGGATAGGAGGAGAGGTTGGTGTGGTTTCTGGTGCCTTCTTATGTTTGTGCGATCTACATGTCACTGGAAATTCATCAACTAGTTCTACTACATGGCTATTGGTATAGCCGTTGGAGTGGGTTTTTCATCTTCCAATACCAGTTTGTTCTTGTTGTTGATGGGGGTTGATGGTTCTGGTATCACACGCATAGAATGTGTTGTCAGAACTTTGAATAAACCTTATGATGCTTAGGGTTACCCTCAGGTTGACTGTCAAATGATCTTGTTGGAGGATGAATGACTACAATTATGTGTGCAAGTTGTGCCTCCATGGACTTGTTGTATGCATGTTGTCTTGCCATTAACTTCTCATTGGTAACCAGGTGACTTTGGTCATTTGAAGCATGTACACTTGGTTGGCTTCCTTGACATAATAGAAGTTCATCTTGTTGATTGTAGGGTTGTTGTCTCAAATTGTAACTATTGAGATATTGTCTAGAATTGTAGTTACTCTGACAATATTATTGTTGTTGTTGGAAACCAGGAGGACTTCAAGCTTGATTTTGGATAGGTCCTTGCTGGATTTGTTGTGCATTTACTTATCCATTCAGATTTCTATATTGGAAGCATGGATTGTTTCCTGGCCTGCCTGTTGTGTTTGTAGTGTCCCTGTCCATGAATGGAGTTGACAACATTGACTTTTTCAATGACTACAATGTTGTCAAATATAGGTTGACGCATGTATAAGGCATGCCCTGGTAGAGATGATTACATTGTAATATCATGTGGCCTTTTGTACTACAGACCTGACAGACTTTTGGGGGTATCCCAGCTTGAAAATAGGATTCTCCTCTCTACCCATTCCTCAAGATAGATGACTCAAGGCTTTCTTTCTTGAGAGTGAGCATCTTTAGAGATTTAGCAATGGAATTCAACTTGGATTTATCTTTTTCCATTGCCACCCCAGAGAATGTCTCACTTGTAGGATGAGCACCACATGGCTTGGTTCTCAGCTCCCTTACTTACAACCTTCCATGCATCATAGAGGATCTACCTCATGAAGTCTCCATTAGAAATGGAATCAAGGAAATTCTTGATATCATCAATTTCTGAATAAGTTGTGAAGGGAGAATATTGTGATGAGGGCATTTACACAAAAACTCTTTGAATTGTTCCTAGGCTTCAAAGAGAGTCTTTTATGGATCCTTCTTGAATTGGGTGATTTCCCCTCTGGGTTAATAGGTGAGTGAGGGTATATAGAGCTTCTTAAGGAACTCGTTCTAAAATTCCTCCCATGTCCATATGTTTCCATCATTTAGGGACTTGTACCACACCCTAGCTTGTTGGTGAGGGATTAATATTATAGACTCAACTTCATGGATTCCTCTGACATGCCATCTTACTTGATTAGTTCACAGAGGTCAATTAACTTCTAAAGATGGTCATGGGTATTATCACCAGTTCATCCTACAAAATAGTTGTTTTGCATTTTCATTGCCAATTATGTCTTTGTTTTGAAGGATTGAGGTTTGATGGTAGGTTGTATAATAGGGTTGCGTATATATGCATATGATAAGGAGAAATATCTTAGTCCTCTCTATCATTTGGCTTCCTCAGTTGTTTGGAGCTCATCCTGCACAATGGCTCTGGCTTCTCCCAGAAGTCTGTTTATTTGAACCATTATTGTTGCTTCAACTCTACGATTGATCTCCTCTTTGGACATCTTATCTTGGTGAGCATGAAGAAGCTTGTGGTAGGTTTTTCAATGTTAGGATCATAATATAGTATTGGAATGAGACTAGAAGATTATCACATGCACTAGATATGTTCTTAAAGAAGAAATACTATGTTACGTCCATATATTTTCAACTCATTGACCTCATGTGTGTTGTCCAAATTGAAACCCTGACCTCAATGGGAATCCCAATTTAAACACTGCACATTAGGTGAAGAAGAAAGGAGTCAGAAGAAACAAAAGTAGCACATGAATATGAACAATAACAAGTCATAGAACACAAGCTCACCATTCAACATATAATTATAAAATGAATTTTTACAACATTTTATATGACACATTGAATAATAAACTTTTATATATGCACATACTACATTATAAAATAGGATCTTTGAAACAATAGGTCCACCTATACATCTACTCTTCACCCAACTCCCAACTATCAATGTCTTCAATATCATATGTCCACATCACCTCAACAAAATATTACAAGTGGTACATGTCATCACAATATACTAAAATATTGTGTTGTGTACATTATGTGATTCATATAACTCTTTAACACTATGACATGGAAATAAGATCAAAATATACTTGAACAAAGATGTTTATTAAAAAAATAGAACATGACTTGTCAGCACATTTTCCATTATATCATCCATGTGTTTACTACCTGAGATTTGAATGCACTCAAGGCCTTATGATCGTAGAAAAAAGAGTTGGATCATAAGTGTTTCTATATAATGGAGCATATATATTAGGTTTCATGTGTTCAATACTATATATATAGAAAATCAAGCAAGGTAGTATACAAGAAAAATAATTTCATCCAATATCATGTGCCTGGTATTTTTACACATAATACAACCATAATAAATATTAGGGAAAGTAAGAGGTAATGTGTACCTTAAACTGAGATAATATATACCACATTCCTGGTGTCAACTATAACCTTGGTCAAGTCGTGGTTAAGACAAGGTTGCATGAACCATCATTAGATACTTGTCATTTACCCTAGTCTTGTGTCATTAGGGTTTAACTTAGTTCATTAGTAAATTTCCATCATTACTTGTCTTATCTTCTTGGAATTAGGTTATTGGTCTTGGATGTAGAGCATTGACACCATATCTTGTATTGAAATAACTTTATGAACGTTAGGCTCCATGTCCTTTTTTTATTATATGTATGAACCTTATTACTAGAAGTATTAATAAACTTAGGGTTTCATACCATGTATTATGAGTCATCATCATTTAAAATGAATTTTATGCATAAGATCGATATATTGGTTATACATGATGTTTCATATATTGTTATGAACATATTATGTACATTCCAATATTAATTGAGGATAAACATGTTAAATATATTTTATTTAGGGTTATCATCCATAATTAGGCATAATAAGATAATTACTTCATTGCGTGCTAAAACATCATAGTGTCTGACATTTTATGGATTATATATATATATATATATATATATATATATATATATATATATCATATTTTTATGTCCATCATTGAATATTTATTAATCATCAAATGAGAAATATATACTTACATGATATCATCTATATTTATGCATCAAACCTTTGAAATTACTATTCAATGTTATTCTACCCATTAGTCTGATGATATTGATACTTCATGTTTTTTTGACAATCGTGCTAATTATTGTGGATTATACAAGCTATAGGGTATTTAACCGATTTTGATGTATTATTTCCTCATAGTCCAATAAACATCCGCCACATGTGCATTAAGTGTCACTTGAATCAGTTGGTTCACATTCAGTCTGGTTGAACTCCTGCTCCTCTCTGTCATTCTCTCTTTCTTGTGTTCGTCCAGACTCTCAATTCCTATGTGCGCTTCTGTTCCATTTCTAGAACAAGTTTCACCTCCTGGGTTGGCTCTGTTAAGGAACCTTGAGCTCCTTAGAACTCCTCACCTTCTGATTCTCCTTGATTAAAGATTGATGTCATCTTGTGATCCTCGACGACTACATGGATCCTCATATGAGGCTCTAGGTCTTTGTCTCAAAGAGCATGTCATTGTGGTTGCTTCCATGGCGGAGCATAAAGGGCCTTCTTCACCACTAAGATCCATTTCTAAAACTAGAACTCTAGGGGGCTCCTTAATGCTTCTAAAAACTCGTCCATGACCTTGATCTATGTTGGTATGCATCTCCTCAAACTTGTTTTTCTTCTTCTTTAAGGTCTACCTTTTCAACCACAAAAAATTTCATGGTAGCTGACACAACCTTCTGCCTTCGACTCCCTTAGACTCACACTTCATTGTCCTCTTTTTTTTTCATTAGAACTACCTTCAACCCCTCTTTTCTTATTCCCTTCACCACTAGCTCACCGTAGTGGAGAGCCAGTGGAAAACATGGGTTTGTTCTACCTACTAAGGTGGCATCATAGTTCATTCAAGGGATAAAAGCATGCTTGTACCAGACGAAACCAACCGCTCACTCCAAACAATGCCTCGACCCACATATACGACTTGTAGTGGTATGAAGATTGCGACATGTACCAGCTCTACTACCTTGTTCTAACCACATGGTAGGAGAGGACTTGATAACCTTTGATCTGAAATGTAAGGGTCTAGAATCATTTTACACTCACACAAATGCCATAGCTGCTAGATTTGAGATCCAAGACCATATCTAAGAAACACAACCTATCTAGAAATCAAAGAGCATGCAACACATCATATATTAATAACTTAGGCTAAATAATATACCACCTTGGTCCAAAATACCCCAATATGCACATTATTTGATTATTTTCAAGCCTTAGTAACTTCTCTAGGATAATCAAAACATTATGAAACTTTATACATAGCTTTATCAAAACTCAAACCTCATTATATTATTATTTCACGCCAAAAATCATCTTCTTGACTTGTCAATTGAATATCGCAAGAATACATAGAATTAGGGATGTTAATCAAAAAATTACAAGGGCATGCATTCTCAAAACTTCACCAAATACTTGGCACTCCAAAATAACTCAAATACATGAATTTGTTCCCTCATAGATTTTGAAAGACCTAAAAGTACACTCCATTGGAAGGCAAAAACTCTAGGCAACCATTGTGGGTTGTATCATAATATCCTTTAGAAGGAGAGTAGGGTCACCATTAGAAGATGCCTCTAGATCTCCTTTGGTAGGTGTAGTAGGGAAGCCATTGACTGATGAGACATTGGAAGCAAAACCCTGGCTTCCTCCAGTTATCAATCGAATGAGGGACACAATTATGAAATCTGATGGCTTCATAGAAGTGTGAGAATCAAAGGAAGGCCTCCATCAGTAGTCAACTGATGGAAAGGCATAATGATGCAAAACCACCCCCTAGGGGGTTTTGGCATGAGGACAAAGGCATGTGTCGATGGAGCATCAACTAAAGGTTCCATTAGTTGATGGTGTGATAGATATATGAGAACTAGTGGTTTGACAGATGCACTACAAACTGATGGAACTTCATCAACTGATGGAGGATTTAATCATAAAAAATATGGTCCATTTCATCAAAAATTTATGGGGACACTGCCTCCTATACTTCCTCATGCAATGAAGTTCAAACCTGTCACAAAAACTAGGAATTTGTTTCAAAACCTTTTACATTATATAAAATTAAGAAAATCTTAATGAAAGCTAGTTGTTAGCTAAAATGATGGAGATAAATGCAAAACTAGGCTGAAAATGTGACTAGGTCTAGTACGAATATTCATTCATCAGAGCCCTTAGATACAATGATCTTAAAATGAATGTTTGGACTACCCATATCACCAAGATGCATCTCTTTTTCATGGAGCTCATCAGCAAGAACTATGCAGTTAAGTGTGCTTAGCCTAGATTATTATAATTATGGGTGACCTTCCAGGTAGTAGATCACGAGTTGTACATGAGTGAGGACAAAGAGTGCATCCAAGTCTAATGATGGTATGTGGGCCCAATCATTATTCATAACTCTTCGAGAGCCTTGGGTGGTGAGCCTGTGCATTAAAAGTGGTATTAGAGTCAAAACCCCTTTAGTAGGTGGGGCCACCATGGGCTTGTGGCATGCTGATCTTCAATCATACAGTCTGAGCATGTGTGAAAATGGTTATCCATGGGAATGCATCCACCCTTACACCACTATCTATGATCGGGAGCAGGGTGCACATGGGTCGTTTTGGGTGTGCACTAAAATGGGAAATATTGTGATGATGTATAGTTGAGGCTCATCAAGAGTTTAAGTGGGAGATATTGTAACATACCATGATTTCAGGCCTTAGATAAATGATCTTAAAAGGAATGATTGTACTACCCATATCATCAAGGTGAACCTCCTTTTTAGATAGCTGATCACCAAGAGATTTATAGTTAAACATGCTCAACCTAGATAAGTACTAGGATGGGTCACATGTCGGGAAGTTGATCCCAAGCTATGCATGAGTGAGGACAAAGGACACATATAATGCTACTAGTAGTCTATGGTGTTAATCGTCATTTTTGAAAATCTACTAGATCCTTGAGAAGTGGAATTGGGCATTACACATACATAGATATATCTATACAACAAGGGGTATATGTTATCACTGATACAAAATGCAAATCAGTTTTAATGTTGTCGAGGTTATATGATAATATAACATGTTTAGACATAATAGTAATAATGTTACTTAAGTTGAGGAATTGAAACATAGGACCGAAACACTTACCTAATTATCATGTGATCAATGATCAATCAATGTTTTGGTCAACTTCTTTCTCTTCTATACAACTTTCCCTTCCACGTCCAGATATCAAATTTTCTAGTTCCTTTGTAATCCATTGTCTTCATTTCCAAGAGGTTCAAAAAATTGGGAATAGTTTGAGGTCTGGTATGTTAGCAAGTTATTTGGACTTGGTTGGAAGCTAACCATCAATAAATTGGTTCAAGGGGTGATGACAAGTCTTCTACACTTGAAACACATGTGTTCATAGATCTTCTATATAAAAATGTAGACACTTTATTGGAATTTAGGTTGTATCAAAGAGAATATGAGGTGGTTTTCCAAGTAATTGCCTTGTCACTATAGCTAGTTGAGGATTCTAGGAAGAGGTAGTTTAGAGGATTCTATATATGCAGACCAGATGACATTAATGTCGCTCAGTGTTGTAGGGGGTAGTCAATATTTAAACTTATTTCCTATCAATAAGGCGATGGTTTCTCCACTCATTGACTCTACTTGAGTCCTAGAAGAGGTGAGCTATGGTAGGGAAGTAGTGTTCAGTAATGTCATCTTGTTGTGCAGTCATCAGTTTAGGACCTTACCTCATTAGCAAGGAGGCAAAATGGAATAGAACTGGTTGTAGGTAGTCATGGAGGGTGAATGCTTGCTTCTGCGATATGGTCAAGGTTTGAGTAGGTTTTCACATTCAAAGAAGAGAGCCTAGGAAGATGTTCATGCTTTGTTGTAGATTGACAAAAGGTGAAGTTTAAGGGTTTGTTACCTCTAGCATTAGTATAAGTATGAGATAATATAACCAATGAACGAGAGGCTAGGTTTTTGTGGAAGCAAGGAGGGGTTGTCAATTGGTCATGAAGAGGTGGGACATTAATCAAGAAATTCGTGTCTATCATTTTCCAATTCACCATATAGAAAATATAGTCATGAAGGGATTTCCTAGTTTCATGTTTTCAAATCAGATAGAGACAACTTGGATTTGTGCACGCATGATCCCTGGTCATGCAAACTGTGTTGTAGTTTCCCCCATAACAGTTAGGATTCAACTTGAGAAGGAAGGAGGAAGTCTTTTACTACCATGATGATTCTAGTTCATATTTAGTAATAACTGTTGGGTTAATCACAATCTTTACAACTTATAAGCGATAGTCCAACAACTCTTAGATTTCAATTAATAGTCCACCTTAATTTATTCAAATTTCTTAGTATTTAATACTTCAACGGATCACCCAAGACCCATCTTTACTCTCCCTCTTACTTAATGTAAATATTAATGAAAATTATTTCAAATTGTATTTTGGTGTGATTCTAATGCTAATACTCCATAAATAGGTCCAGGTATTCAAGTGTGGGGCCCAAATAGGACCAACTGATTAAGATGAAGCAGAATTTCATTTTGTACTTGAAGTTCAAAGTAATTTAAAAACATAAGAACATTAATGTTGATTTATCAATAGATATTTAAAGAGAGACAATTATGAAAAGTGGCTCAAGATAAAATCTATTACTAAGGTGTAGTATGTTACAACTCTCCACCCCTTAAAGTGGATATCATCCTTAAAATCAACACATTTATGGTCTAGTCAGGTACAATTATTCAACCCTTATAGGATTCAACTACAAATCTAAGAGGTGTAAATGGTATGTCAACAAAATTGTAGTAACCTACACTTTCTCTTAATCATTATCCTACACCAAACTCTAATTTCTTTGGTTTTCCCCCTACCTACTCAATTGTGACTTAGCTCAAGCAATCATCATAAATTCCAAAAATCAATTTTCTTTGTAGGTATTACAAAGAAAATAGTTTCTCGATAGGAAAAACTTTTTATTCTTACCTTAAATGGCCTAAGACAAGGCGAGATCCAAATCACACTAGCATCTTAGTTACATGCTACTTACTAATACTCCACCGTACTAACTACTTGACAAAAATGTAAAAATAAAATCTCCATGGAACTTGAAGGGTTACTAGAGTACCGTTACTAATGTCATAGGGGAGAATGATATGATTCTAGAATTCTAGGATATGGAACATCATCCCGCTTTTCATATTGTCTTATTCTCAATCTAGTCAACTATTAACTTGATCAATAGTTATAATTACATACTCTTTTCTTTAGTACACATCTTTTGGTTTGTAGTTGGATTACTCACTTTTCTAAGGTGTTCAAGTGTCATAGGTCAATAAACCAATATTTTTTATCTGATCATCCTGAATTAACCCTATTTTAGGTTTCTTTTTTATACACTATCAGTTTACTATAATTTATACTTTATGAATGATTAGTCATCTACAAGATCTATCATTTCATTTTCCCCTACATATCCTAAGTTGATTTGAAAATTCTTTCAATGATTAAGATATCTCCCATTTAATAGGTTTGTTTTGGTCATGCCGGTTTGTAAAGTATGGAAAGGAACCACTACCAACATGAACTGAGAGTAATAAATCCAGAACTTTCGTTACACAACTCATTTCATATCCACTAAGGCTATGTTTAACAATATTGTGTAAGACTATTTTCAAATTATTTCCAAAATTCTATTTAAAATTTATCAAATCTAAAGTAAGAATAAACAAATTGATTAAATTATGATTTATCCTATGTATTAATTCTATGTTTCTATATTATAAATAACTATAAGTGCCCAAACTAGAGGAAAACCTAGTGTACATACATGACCACCTAGGATTTTCTTTCAACTACCTAACCAACATCCACCATTCTACTTGTATTTTCTTAATGCTATCTTTTCATGATATATGCATGAGTGTGAACTTATGATGGCTCTTATACCATGTTGTAAAGACCCGATATTTACAATTGTCTTTTTACAAAATTATTTCAAAATGTATACACAAATCTTTTTACATTCAACATTTTCATAGAGTTGACAGAAGCCTATAGACATGGCCTGAAAATTAAATTATACATGGATCCTATCTACTCTTCAATCCATAAAGTACATATCATGCATGTATCTTCTATGTCATATTTTTATCAAATGTCCATGAGTTCTCATAGGTCACAAATACAAACATTGACCAAAATAAATGTTTGGGTCAGCAAAGATGCTATGAAATCTTATTATTGAGATATTTAAAAAGATATGCAAAAAGATGAGATTCATTGCATTTGCATATTAGGTAATGACTATTTGGTAGACTAAGGTCAATAATTTAAGGATTTCAAGGATGCAAGTTTGTAATATATAATTTCCAAGGCTATTCAAAGATCAAATTTAAAAGACTATTCACAAAACAAAGATGTATTCAAGAGTATCAATAATTCAAAATATCAGCATATCAAACTTTTCAAATTTATCGAACTATCCATTGTGAATCTTTTCAAATATTTTGTCTAATCCAAGGCTAGGTTCCTACTACAATTCCCTATATGAGAGAATGACACTTTCACCTGTGGGTGTAACCAATACTTAGGACCTATATTTCCACTATCCACTAAGAAGGGTTGGGGGATATGACGCACCATATCAACGGGTCGTATCTATAGCCAATGGTTGATTTTTGTGGCAATGTCAAAATCTAGTTTATTCAACATTCAACAATTTAGTGATGACCATGAAGGGGCTAGATATGATATTTTTTAGTACACCACTTCACAAGATTCCATTCATGCAATTTAAAGAGGAATATAAAGAGTTTAGTAATTAAAATAGAGAATTTGGCACCTCAAGACTCCAAAATTTGTGCAACCAACAATTTGTGTGACTCCAAAATTTGATGAAGACAAAGCTACAAATTAGGAAATATTTTTATAATTAGTCTTCGAGTCAATTGTTGTTCAATTTTATTTGTATTATACATTTTCTATATAGGACCATTATTCACATATTTTCCCATAACTATGATTTTGGTACTTCTAGTTGGGTTAAATATTATCAATGTTACATAGTAGTTTATATAAGCATGACATCATCTTAACATATAAATATTACTTACATTAATATCTCACTATGATGCCACTGTATGTTTCCAATCACCAGATGTTTGCTCTAGTTTTTAGGTCTAACATTGTTTCTCTTTAATAACCATCATTCAATCTTATACAAATCAATCTAAATTGATATGCATCCTAGATCTTTATGTTTGTCTGATAGGCCGTTATATATATGTACACATTGATTCACTAAAATACTTACATTGGCTCAATGACCTTAATATTGTAAACTACTAAAGCTACTAATTCCTGTTTCACCCTATTAATGAAAATTCACACACACAACACACACACACACACACACACACACACACATATATATATATATATATATATATATATATATATATATATATATATATATATATATATATATATATATATATATATATAGATATATATATAATGTATATGTGTGTATATGCTAGTATACCAATATGACATGTATTAGTGAAATCAAACTTGTGATTTATCTTATTATCATTACCTATATTATGGCCCTGACTGATATTTAGGGATTTGATTTATTTGTGTCATCATATAGTAATTCCATATTTATCATGTACTGCTCTTAGTATCCTGAAGTACATGTAGATACATATATCTATACACTAAGGGGTATGTATCATGTATCACACTCCTCGTATGAATGGTGGATATTGAAAAGAAATATTGGGGGGGGGGGGCATAATGTACTACGAAGTAGTTGAGTCTATCCATCTCATAAATTCAAAAAACTATAAGTCAAAATAATTTTTCTTTACTTCAAGTTTAATTTTATATTAGATTATAAAAAAATATAATAAAATTAATGACATAATTTAATTCTAAAATTTTTAAATATTGCATTTTTCTCTTTAATGTTCGTGAAGTCCTATATAATAGAATCATTATCGAATAATTCTACAGTCTCTCTTTTAATGTGGAAAATGAGATTATCAGTGAGAAATTCATTTTCATTTTGTTGCGTAATTTTATCTTAATAAGTTTCATCACTGAGAGTGCTTTCTTGATCAAACAATTTGTTGATTACAAAATGAATCATGAGGTTTTGTAGTAGTAAGTAATGCAACTATGATGCAAAGTGAATATAAACAAATTTTCCTCAATATAACTTTCAAGTTAAGCACACCGGGCTAGGGCTCCGGGAGATTGTGATGTGCGCATGAGAGGTGGAGGCATCAGCGGTCGTGGAGGCCGCGATGCAGGCCATGGTTTCTTCAACAATCCTCACCTGCGTGCTAACCAAGGGTGGATTAACTCTAAGGTTGACGATCTGTCGTTGTTGGAAGGCACAGATGATCTAGACGCCGCCAAAGCCATGGACGAGGGTGACCATGCTGACGGGTGAAATCCCAGTTCGGTCTCCTAACGTGATATCATCACAGGAGGTGTTAAGCCGCCGGCGATTAAGCCGGTATCCCCTGATGCCCTAAAAGCTTCTGACATCCATGTTGATGGAGGTGGAGTCCTCCCTAACTTCCAAATCGACCCAAGTTCCCTACCGCCGCTCCTGGAACCCTGGAGGTTTGCTGTGATGGTGAAGGTGGTCGGCATCAACGTCAGCTTCACCACACTTGTCAATCGCATCATGTCCCTATGGAAGCTCACTGAGCAATTCCGTGTTATTGATTTGGAGATGGGCTACTTTATTATCCAACTCAACAACAAGGAATACTTTGAGCGAGCCATGACTGAAGGCCCTTGGATGATCTTTGGAAACTACTTGTCAGTCCAATCCTGGTTGGCTGAGTTCTGCCCCATTGACCACATCCCCAAGAAGCTTATGGTTTGGCTACGAATCCCTGAGCTCCCGGTCTATCTGTACTAGTATCAACTCCTAGAAAGTATTGGTGACGTCATTGGAAAAATGATTAAAGTTGACACTACCACACTGTCCGGCCATCGTGGCAAGTTTGTACGACTTGCAGTAGAAGTTGACACCCTAAAGCCCCTTCTACCGGCCATCTATCTTAATGGAGAACACTACAGACTAGAATACGAGAATTTTCCCTCCGTCTGCATGAAGTGCAGCAGAGTCGGGCATGATGACAAAGCATGCACTTTTGTCTCTCCCTTCTCCCCTACTGATCCCTCTTTGACGTCGGGCCCCTCTCTTTTGAAGGAGGTTCAATACATGTCTCAAATCCATGTTAAGAAGCCAGAGAAACGCGCACCTTCCAACAAGAAGGGCGCGCCACCGCAGACTGAAGACAAGACGAAGGTGGCGACACCCTCTCATGAGCAGGACGACGCTGCTAAGGAACAATCACCGTTGTCCACACTAGACATTCAAGAGACGTCTGAGGAGGATTGGCACACTGTCCAATCAAGGAAATAAAAGAAGAAGGTGAAATCTAAGTTTCAAACATAATCCAGTGCAGGAAATGCCGCACCACCCAAGCACCCAGCGGCGGGTGAAACCAGCACAAATCCAAACAACACAAGCGTCACACTGTTGAATGATGACACTTGTGCGGGAAAAATGAAAGAGATGGGGGCAGACCCTCCTTTCCAGTTTGCAGCCACACATACCATCATCCATGCTGACTCCCATCGCCTATTCCAATGGGGTGCTAAAGGAGGAGGCAGTGGAGTCCTACTCAGAAACAAGAAGGTTGTATACCAAACTGTTAGCCCCGGTAGGGAAAGGAAAAAAGGGAAACTTTCTCAGCTAGTTGGCAACCTAAACCAAGGCTCAGATGCTAAATGTTCCATTGATTTCAACAATGAATCAGTGCCACCGCCAGATGATGAAATGGTCGGCGATGATCAGTCTATCAGTCTCTATGCGGAAATTGCCTAGTTGCCCACACCCTTGCCTCTCTCTGTCTTAATGTTGAACATCCTCTGCTAGAATATACAGGGTGCCTATTTCAAGAATTTTTTTTGTCTTCTCAAAGATCTCAAAAGGAGACATAAGCTTCATATTATGGCCATTGTTGAACCACGTATTAGTGGGTCCAAGGCTGACAACGTCATCAAGCAACTGGGTTTCCCTTCCTCCCACCGTGTTGAGGCCATTGGTTTTCTGGTGGCATTTGGGTGCTGTGGGATGATGCACACTGCTCCATTAACTTCGCCCTTAACCACTGACAGTTCATCCACTGCTGCATTGATGATACTTGGTACCTGACTTTCATCTATGGTGCTCCTAACCCTTGTAGATGAGACCTTCTCTGGAGTCATTTACAAGACATCTCTACTTCCATTTCTGGCGCATGGGCAGTTCTCAGGGACTTCAATACCATGATGGACACTTCTAAAAAGCATAATGGGTGTTCCTTTGATTGCCGCTCTAGTAGGAAATTTAACTCTCTTCTCATGCACACCGGGCTTGCGGAAATCAAGGCTAATGGCCCCTTCTTCACTTTCAAGCGGCTTCAGTTATTGGAAAGGCTTGACAGGGTCATTGCAAATGACAACTGGCTTACTATGGCCAATAATACCTCAGTTACTGTGCTTCCTCGCCTCTATATAGATCACAACCTGATCCTTATTCATGATTCCTTGTACTGGAAAAATCGACCCAGATCCTTCCACACTAAGGACAGCTGGTCGCTGACTCCAACCTTCAAAGATATTATTCTCAAATCTTGGGACTCGTCGAAAAAATTTCTTGATGCTCTTCCTGCCTTACGCGCTGCCGCCATTGCTTGGGACTCCAAACTTCAAGATTCCAACAGCAAGCACAAGAATAAGATCTTGCGTCAAATTAATAATCTCCAGGTATCTGCTAGCACTCTACCCCATGTTAATTTTGACCTCACTATGGAACATTTGCAAGATGAATACATCAGCATCCTCCTGCAAGAAGAGGTTGATTGGCGTCAGCGGGCTAACATTAACTGGCTTAGCCTCAGGTGATGTGAACAGAAAATTTTTCCACACCTATGTCAAAGCTCGCCGCCTGTTCAACAAGATCACACGTCTTAAAGATGAGCACAGTAACTGGGTGGAGGACCCAGCGTCACTGTGGATGCTTGTGCGGAGATTCTTCCTCGACCTGATGTCTTCCCCGCACCCCAACGCACGTACCAACACTGCCATCGTTGGCTTCAATGGCACCTTCAATCACCCGTCCGATGCTTTACATAGTGCTATCAGTGCACTCCTTTCTACTGATGAGATAAGGCACATCATGTTTACGATGGCACCCAACAAAGAACATGGGCCCGACAGCATTTGTAATTCATTTGTCCAAAAGAATTGGGACGTTGTTGGCCCCTCGTTCATCTACACTGTCCAAGACACCTTCTGTCACACCCCAATTTCACATTAGCCACAAACCACGAAATTAGGGCACGACAGGTGGGATTTACACACAACCAACCATTCATTACTTTTTTTTTAACAATTAAAAACAGTTAAAAGATAACCAAGTTTAAGCTGTAAACAGAAATTAAGCAAACTGCAGAAACTTCTCTATTAAACTGATAGAAGATACAAGCAAAGTCTACAGCATAATACATTGATTAACATAAAGAAAGCATACCATTAATTTACATCTTTGTACACATTCTCTCTCTCACTCACACCTTGTCCCGAGGATCGAGGGGAATGGACTAAGAGACCTCTAACTAGACTAACAACAAACCTTCTATCGACTAAGCGTTAGGGTGAAACGATCCTTCCGATTCCTGATGCTGATGCTGACCTAAAAATGTTTGAGTAGAGGGATGAGCCTACTCGCTCAGTGAATAACATTTCACTTAGCTATCACTAAACAACTCGTCAGGTTTATTAACTGAAAATAAACAGGTATACAGTTCAAGCAGGGCAGTTCTATTGACATAGCAGATATACAGATAATAATCACATTTCTAAGCATCAACCGGTATTTCAGGTAAATAAACAGTTATGTAAATTTACTGTGTCCTACATGATTACTTATTCATATTATTATTAATATTATGCCCTAAATATATGCAGTGTACTCTGCATATAAAGATCCGCAGCAAGTTCATGCTACGATCCCACCGTACAAGACTTAGCGACACACCCGGGAAATGCTAAGTCTGACTGCTGTCCTGGTCTGCTACAGGACTCTCAGGCTCACACGGCCTCACTGCACTCTCAAAGAGTGTACTCTAGACTCCTCCTCTAACCTGAGCACACAGGCGGAGAGTCTGGGTTACCACCATGACACACGCATAGATTATTGTTGAATAACCCCTTTATACACCAGTGCCACCGTGACACACGCACGGATTATTGTTGAACACTGCCTTTCTGCCCTCGTGCCACCGTGACACACGCACGGATTATTGTTGAACACGAGTCACCGACCATCTAGACACACGCTAGTAGGTCGTTTCACCCCAAGGTGAAGACCTCTCGAGGGGTTCTACGGTGTTAGGGCACCTAAGTTTGTTAACTGATTAACAAATAAACAATTAAACATGAATATTACATAGCAACTGTAAGATATAGAATTTCCTCTTTTTCATCTTTCATATCACGCATTTCAAGTTCCAATGAACTTATCATACTAAAATGTACATGCTACACTGTTTAGGAGTCATATCAACTGATACTGAAGCAAATAAGCATTTAAAATGAGTTTAATAATGATTTCTAAATGAACTGCCACTCACTCTTGAAACTCGGCCGATCACTATGGAACTCGGCCGAATACTTCCCAGAATCTGAAACTCGGCCGACCAACCTCGGCCGACCAACAGGAAACTCGGCCGATCCTCTGGGGAACTCGGCCGACCGACACACTGCTTTATATACCTACAAGGAAACTCGGCCGATCAGGACCAAACTCGGCCGACAAAAACGTTGTTCGTTTATCTAAATAAGAAACTCGGCCGATCGAAGACCCAAACTCGGCCGACAAAAACACCGTTCAATTGCCCTAAAAAGAAACTCGGCCGACCGAATAAGAACTCGGCCGAACCGCGCACAGGAAGAAAATAGAAACGACCTGTAAGAGTCGATTTCTCTCGAATCGACGGGCAAAACTCAAACAAACACCGCCAAATGTTCGCAATCGATGCATACCACCAAAACAGACCTGAAGGGGGAAGAGAAACGAGCTAGGGCTGCTCCTTGCACCCCAATCCTCAAGCCGTTTCCCTGCAACCGTAGCTTCAGCTGCGAATCCGAATCAAATTGATGGAGAAGATGATCAACGGAGGGAAGAGGACGAGCTGCAGCAGCTGATCGGAGCAAAACGAAGCTCCGACGTCTCTCCCTTCACAGCTCCCTCTCTCTCTCTCTCTCTTTCTCACGCGGAAGAAGAACGCTGCTGCGTCCCTTTGTTTCTGAGAAATGAAACGAGATAAGGAAGAGAGAAAGGATAAGGAGGAAAACTTAGGGGCCTAAACGCAAAGTTCAAAAACTACAAATGGGTCCCTATAAGCCCAAAAACATGCAACTTTTGACTCGAAGGTCGGATTCGAACGATTTCTCTGGCAACGCTTCAAGCGTAAGGTCCTACACGCTTTAGAAGCTAGAAAACACACTAAGCACATGTCTTATCCGTTTTAAACATTATTAACAAAAACAGGCTTAAACTTAGCACATCAGCTAATCACATGCTTAACAGCATACTTACGGGATAAGCTCGACGCGGGTCGTAACAATCTCCCTCCCTTATAAGAATTTCGTCCCGAAATTCCTAGAAGAGAAAAGGAAACTTGCCACGCATCTCAGACTCTAGTTCCCACGTAGCTTCCTCAAGATTATGGTTTCTCCACAAAACCTTCACTAAAGGAATCTCGCGGTTCTTAAGCTTTTTGATCCGATGATCAACTATCTGCACTGGTCCTTCAACATAGGATACATCTGTTTTAAGATGCACCGGTTCTGGATCTAAAATCTTTTCTGTACCAGGATGACACTTTTTTAGCATAGACACATGGAAGACATCATGAAGATTTGCCAACTCAGACGGCAAATCCAACCTGTAAGCTACAGGTCCAATCCTCTCAACGATAGGATATGGACCCATATACCTAGGGGTCAACTTACCCCTTTTGCCAAACCTCAGTACTCCTTTCCACGGTGAAACCTTCAAATAAACCTCGTCACCAACCTCGAACTCAAGAGGTCGACGTCGTCTCTCTGCATAACTTTTCTGTCTATCCTGAGCAGCTTTCAACTGATCCCTGATCACAGATATCTTCTCTGTAGTTACATCAACTAGCTCAGGTCCAAGAATTTCTTTTTCACCAACTTCATACCAACAAACTGGTGATCTACACTTCCTGCCATAAAGAGCTTCATATGGGGCCATTCTAAGACTAGAATGGTAGTTGTTATTATATGCAAACTCCATTAGGCTTAAGTGTTCTTCCCAGTTACCTCTGAACTGTAGCACGCATGCTCTCATCATGTCTTCAAGGGTCTGAATGGTCCTTTCAGATTGACCATCTGTCTGTGGGTGAAACGCTGTACTGAACTTCAGCCTTGTGCCCAACGCACGATGTAACTGATTCCAGAATCTAGATGTAAACTTTGGATCTCTGTCAGAAATAATGGAAACCGGAATCCCATGCAACCTGATTACTTCATCCACATAAACTTTGGCCAACTTTGAAACATCAAAGGTCGACTTGACAGGAAGAAAGTGAGCAGACTTAGTTAGCCTATCCAAAATCACCCATATCGAGTCTGAACCCTTAGGCGTCCTGGGTAATCCTACCACAAAGTCCATCGTGATGTGTTCCCATTTCCATTATGGTATAGGAAGCGACTGCAAAATACCAGCAGGTTTCTGATGCTCAGCCTTAACCTGCTGACATACTCCACATTTAGCCACATATTCAGCCACATCCTTTTTCATGCCAGACCACCAGTACAGCTCTTTGAGGTTCCTGTACATCTTTGTGTTACCTGGATGCATAGCATACATAGAAATATGTGCTTCTTCAAGAATTTGCTCTTTCAACTCACTGTTCCCAGGTACACACAACCTATCATGAAGATACAACATGCCTTCATCAGAAAACTTGAACTATGTTCCCTTACCTTCTGACATTTCCTGCATGATTTGCCACAACTCATCATCACTCTGCTGCAAATCCTTAATCTGATTATAGAAAGTAGGTCTGACTTGCATCTGTGCAATCAACCCACTCTGTCCAGTCACATCCAAGTCTAAGTTCAATTTTCGCATATCTACAAGCAAGTCTCTCTTAAAACATGCCATAGAAAATGCATTTGCTGTTGAACTTGACTTTCTACTCAAGGCATCAGCTACAACATTCGCCTTACCAGGATGGTAATCGATTGTCACATCATAGTCCTTGATCAGCTCAAGCCATCTGTGCTGTCTCAAATTCAAGTCCTTCTGAGTGAAGATATATTTCAAGCTCTTATGGTCTGTAAACACCTGACATGTCTCACCATACAAGTAGTGATGCCATGTCTTAAGAGCATGAACTATAGCAGCTAACTCCAGATCATGAACAGGGTAATTCTCTTCATTCTTCTTAAGCTGTCTAGATGCGTAAGCCACAACTTTGCCTTCTTGCATCAGTACACAGCCCAAACCTCTCCTGGAAGCATCACAGAACACTGTATAGCCTTTTTCTGCTTCAGGCAAAACCAACACTGGTGCTGAAGTCAACTTTTTCTTCAAAATCTGAAAACTTTTCTCACAGTTATCAGACCAAACAAACGGTGTATCCTTCCTCGTCAAGCGTGTCAAAGGTGATGCTAATACACTGAAGTTCTTTATAAACCTTCTGTAATAACCTGCCACACCTAAGAAACTTCTGATCTCAGTAGGAGTCGTAGGCTCTTCCCACTGAAGCACAGATTCAACTTTCTTAGGATCCACACTAACTCCATCTTTCGAGATAACATGTCCAAGAAATGCTACCTCGGCCAACCAGAACTCACACTTCCTAAATTTAGCAAACAACTGGTGTTGTCTCAACAACTGCAACACTACTCTCAAGTGTTTCTCATGTTGTTCATCGTCTCTGGAATAGATCAGAATATCATCTATAAAGACTACAATAAACTGATCTAGGAATGGTTTGAAAATCCGATTCATCATATCCATAAAGGCTGCTGGGGCATTGGTCAGCCCAAACGACATGACCAAAAACTCATAATGCCCATACCTGGTTCTGAAAGCTGTTTTAGGAATATCAGAAGCCTTTATTCTGAGCTGATGATATCCAGATCTCAAATCAATTTTAGAAAAGATCGTCGCTCCACGCAACTGATCAAACAGATCATCTATTCTCGGCAATGGATACTTGTTCTTTATAGTGATCTTGTTCAGTTGCCTGTAATCTATACAGAGACGCATGGTACCATCCTTTTTCTTAACAAACAGGACTGGAGCACCCCACGGTGAAGAATTGGGTCTAATGAAACCCTTATCTAGCAACTCCTGCAACTGCACCTTGAGTTCCTTCAACTCAGCAGGTGCCATTCTATAGGCTGGCAGTGCTACTGGATGACTACCTGGATATATCTGAATCTCAAAATCAATGTCTCTGATAGGAGGTAAGCCTGGTAACTCTTCTGGAAAAACATCAGAAAACTCACGAACCACAGGCACATCATAAACACTGGCGGTGCTCTTCTCTGCTCTGGTGTCAACCACATGAGCAAGGAACGCTTCACATCCTTTCTGTAACATCTTATCAGCTACAACAACTGATATTATGCACATAGGCAGAACTTTCCTGTCTCCAGTAAAGACACAAGAAAATTCACCTAGTTGAAAGGTAGCTTCCTTCTTCCAACAATCGAGTTGCACTCGATATGTCTCAAGACAATCCATACCCAAGATGACTTGAAAGGTATTTACATCCAAGGGTATGAGATTAGCAGCAAAGGTGAAACCTCCAAAAGATAACAAGCATCCGGGATAAGACTTGGATAAAACTGTTGGTCCACCTAGTGGAACCCTCAACACTAACTCATCTGCCAACTCTTGAGTTAACATATTAAGTTCACCAACTAAAGAGCGTCATATAAAAGAGTGCATAGCTCTCGGATCTATCAAAACTGAAACTGGTGTACTATTAAACAAAAGCATCTCTCCTGTAACAACTTGTGAAGAGATTATACCTTCTTGAGGTGTCAAAGAAAAGAAACGTGTTGAAGCTCTCCCTCTGCCACGCTGTCCTCTTTGACCACTCCTGCCACTAGACACTCCACCACCTCTAGAACCAGAAGCCACAGAAGAACTCGGAACATCATGGTATTGAGGCTGGAAAGCTTGTGATGCTGCATGCCGAAGTTGAGGACATTCCCTTTTGATATGTCCTATCTGTCCACAGTGGAAACATCCTGTATAATCTAAACCCCAACATTGCCCAGAATGAGATTTTCCACAGGTATTACATACTCGCATTTCCTGCCTCTGTGGACCAGTCACTGAAGTAGATGATCCAGAAGACTGTCCACTAACGGCACTGCTCCATCTTCCTGGGTTGTATCCTCCTCTGCCTCTAGAAGTAGTGACATCCTCAGATCTCTGCCTGCCGAAAAAACCAAAGCCACGCCCAAGTTTAGAAAATAAGCCTCTACCTCCACCTATGTATCCACTACTGGACTGCCCTCTGCTGAAATCTACAGATCTCTTCTTAGACTCGGGCACCCTGTCAGCATTCACAGATTCTTCAACCTGTCTGGCAGCGTCAACAAATTTGCCAAAGTTCTCTCTGTTCCTCCTGCTAGTAGCAGAAACTGTATGCCGAATCTCTGGCCTTAGCCCTTCCTGAAACCTTCTGCATCTTTCTATGTTGTCGGGAACAAGCTGCGGATAGAAGTTAGCTAACCGTGTGAAAAGCGCTTCATACTCTGTAACTGTCATGTTCCCCTGCTTAATATTTTGTAACTGCCTGATTTTCTCATTAAGAAAAGTGGGTGGATAGAATTTGAGATGAAACTCCTCAGAGAAATCCTGCCAGGAACGCTCTGTACCTCTCCTATTTTCTTCCACACCACGCCACCACAACTCTGCATCGCCTGTTAAAAGGTAGACCGCATGATTGATCTTCTTATCTTCTAGAAGCTCCATCAGACGAAAGACCTTTTCTATCTGTCTAAACCACTCATCAGCTTCAGCGGGATCTGTGGTGCCACTGAACTCTGTGCCACCAAGCTTCTTCACAAGCTCATAAGATCGCATCAGATCTTTACTGCTGGTAGAAGAAGATTCTCGCCTATCAGCCTTGTACCTTTCTTTGGTCTCCAGGAACATCCTGTACATCCTGGATGCTTCATCCACATTGTCACCACCACCTGGACCCAAGTACCGAGGATAAGGGCCAACATGGCTCTCAGCCTGATCATCACGATCAAAGCCTCTTCCTGCCATCTGCAATGATATAATAGAATATTTCCTATTAGAAAACTACAGATAGAAGAAAGACACTTAAACCTTAATCCTATTGGTCTCTTGTCGTCCCCTGATCTTAAGTAATTAAGTACTCAAACCTAAGCTCTGATACCAAAATTGTCACACCCCAATTTCACATTAGCCACAAACCACGAAATTAGGGCACGACAGGTGGGATTTACACACAACCAACCATTCATCACTTTTTTTTAACAATTAAAAACAGTTAAAAGATAACCAAGTTTAAGCTGTAAACAGAAATTAAGCAAACTGCAGAAACTTCTCTATTAAACTGATAGAAGATACAAGCAAAGTCTACAGCATAATACATTGATTAACATAAAGAAAGCATAACATTAATTTACATCTTTGTACACATTCTCTCTCTCACTCACACCTTGTCCCGAGGATCGAGGGGAATGGACTAAGAGACCTCTAACTAGACTAACAACAAACCTTCTATCGACTAAGCGTTAGGGTGAAACGATCCTTCCGATTCCTGATGCCGATGCTGACCTGAAAATGTTTGAGTAGAGGGATGAGCCTACTCGCTCAGTGAATAACATTTCACTTAGCTATCACTAAACAACTCGTCAGGTTTATTAACTGAAAATAAACAGGTATACAGTTCAAGCAGGGCAGTTCTATTGACATAGCAGATATACAGATAATAATCACATTTCTAAGCATCAACCGGTATTTCAGGTAAATAAACAGTTATGTAAATTTACTGTGTCCTATATGATTACTTATTCATATTATTATTATTATGCCCTAAATATATGCAGTGTACTCTGCATATAAAGATCCGCAGCAAGTTCATGCTACGGTCCCACCGTACAAGACTTAGCGACACACCCGGGAAATGCTAAGTCTGACTGCTGTCCTGGTCTGCTACAGGACTCTCAGGCTCACACGGCCTCACTGCACTCTCAAAGAGTGTACTCTAGACTCCTCCTCTAACCTTAGCACACAGGCGGAGAGTCTGCGTTACCACCGTGACACACGCACGGATTATTTTTGAATAACCCCTTTATACTCCAGTGCCACCGTGACACACGCACGGATTATTGTTGAACACTGCCTTTCTTCCCTCGTGCCACCGTGACACACGCACGGATTATTGTTGAACATGAGTCACCGACCATCTAGACACACGCTAGTAGGTCGTTTCACCCCAAGGTGCAGACCTCTCGAGGGGTTCTACGGTGTTAGGGCACCTAAGTTTGTTAACTGATTAACAAATAAACAATTAAACAGGAATATTACATAGCAACTGTAAGATATAGAATTTCCTCTTTTTCATCTTTCATATCACGCATTTCAAGTTCCAATGAACTTATCATACTAAAATGTACATGCTACACTGTTTAGGAGTCATATCAACTGATACTGAAGCAAATAAGCATTTAAAATGAGTTTAATAATGATTTCTAAATGAACTGCCACTCACTCTTGAAACTCGGCCGATCACTATGGAACTCGGCCGAACACTTCCCAGAATCTGAAACTCGGCCGACCAACCTCGGCCGACCAGCAGGAAACTCGGCCGATCCTCTGGGGAACTCGGCCGACCGACACACTGCTTTATATACCTACAAGGAAACTCGGCCGATCAGGACCAAACTCGGCCGACAAAAACGCTGCTCGTTTATCTAAATAAGAAACTCGGCCGATCCAAGACCCAAACTCAGCCGACCCAAAAACACCGTTCAATTGCCCTAAAAAGAAACTCGGCCGACCGAATAAGAACTCGGCCGAACCGCGCACAGGCAGAAAACAGAAACGACCTGCAAGAGTCGATTTCTCTCGAATCGACGGGCAAAACTCAAACAAACACCGCCAAACGTTCGCAATCGATGCATACCACCAAAACGGACCTGAAGGGGGAAGAGAAACGAGCTAGGGCTGCTCCTTGCGCCCCAATCCTCAAGCCGTTTCCCTGCAACCGTAGCTTCAGCTGCGAATCCGAATCGAATTGACGGAGAAGATGATCAACGGAGGGAAGAGGACGAGCTGCAGCAGCTGATCGGAGCAAAACGAAGCTCCGACGTCTCTCCCTTCACAGCTCCCTCTCTCTCTCTCTCTCTCTCTCTCTCTCTCTTTCTCACGCGGAAGAAGAACGCTGCTGCGTTCCTTTGTTTCTGAGAAATGAAACGAGATAAGGAAGAGAGAAAGGATAAGGAGGAAAACTTAGGGGCCTAAACGCAAAGTTCAAAAACTACAAACGGGTCCCTATAAGCCCAAAAACATGTAACTTTTGACTCGAAGGTCGGATTCGAATGATTTCTCTGGCAACGCTTCAAGCGTAAGGTCCTACATGCTTTAGAAGCTAGAAAACACACTAAGCACATGTCTTATCCGTTTTAAACATTATTAACAAAAACAGGCTTAAACTTAGCACATCAGCTAATCACATGCTTAACAACATACTTACGGGATAAGCTCGACGCGGGTCGTAACACCTTCTCTTCGGGAGTCATTGATGATCACATTGTTGATTCTTATATGTGTATGATTCTGAAGACTAGGCACCCTCAAACTTGTAACGACCTCCGTCCTATCTCCTTTAATAATACATGCTTCAAGTTGATATCCAAAATTATTGTAGAGCGCATCAAACCACTTATACATGGTTGGATTTATGAAACACAATCTAGCTTCCTCCCAAGTAGATGTATCACATATAATATCATCCTTGTGCAGGAGGTCATTCACACCATGCGTATGAAGCATAGTGGCAAGGCGCTAGCTTGCATTAAGTTAGACCTTGCTAAGGCTTTCGACAAAATGAGTTGGGATTTTATTCATGACACCATGGAGAGAACCGGTCTTCCAGAGCTGCTAGTTAGATTTATCATGCACATTATTACCAAGGGGTGTACTTCAATTCTCTGAAAAGGTTGTCCCTCAGAGCCCTTCAAAACTTCACAGGGCGTTCGTCAAGGTGATCCCATCGGCCCCTACATCTTTGTTCGGTGCATGGAACATATCAGTCAGGCTATCTCATTTTCCATTGGCCAAGGGGACTAGAAACCTATACGACTCTCACGGCATGGCCCACTTCTCTCACATGTTTTCTTCACTGATGATATTCTGCTTCTGGCTGAGGCTTCCTTCAGGCAAGCTCGTACTATCAACAGTGTTCTCCAAGCCTTTGCACGTGCATCTAGTCAAGAGATTTCCACGGCCAAGTTGCACTGCTTCTTCTCACCCAATACCTCACGTCAGATTCGAGATGCTTTCTATAGGCGATTGAGCATCCAGTACACCATGGATTTGGGTCGTTACTTGGGTGTCCCCATTCTCCATCATCGGGTAAACCGGTCTACTCATGCAACGATTGTTGATACTATGAAAGACCATATGACGAGTTGGTCAGCCCGACAGCTATCCCTTACAGGAAGGATTACTCTTGCAAAATCTACTATTTAGGCTATCCCCAATTATGCTATGTAGTCGGTACAACTCTCTCCTGCTTTGTGTGATGACATTAAAAAACATGTCAAGAACTTCCTCTGGTCTGGAAGCCGGTCACACCACAATATTTCCTTGGTCTCATGGAAGAAAGTCACCATGCGCAAATCGGATGGTGGTTTGGGAATCAAAGATGCACGCTCACAAAATCAAGCTCTTATGCTTAATAATGTCTGGCTCTTTATGAACAATAGACAAGTTCTATGGGTCTGTGTTATGCGAGACAAGTACATGCACAACGATACCCCTATTAAGAAACCATGCTCCTCTGTAGGGGCCTTTATTAGGAAGCATATGCTCTCCATTCAGCATGCCTCAGCAGTTACCATTAATAATGGTGAGTCCACAAATGTATGGACTGACAGATGGCTACATGGCCTATCCATCACGGACTTGGACCCCAACTTTGTGCCGCCAGCGGACCTTACTGGTCTCAAAGTATCATCCATGGGTATGGACGGTAATGGATGGGACTGGGTATTCTTCCACAACTACTTACCGAGCACCTCTTGGTTGCATATTCATCACGTCTACCCGCCTGACCCATCATCGGGCCATGATACTTGTCAATGGCCCTTGTCGCCACCTGGTCATCTCAATGCTAAATATTTCTATCAATGGCTTCACAAAGATATTATTTCCCCCATGCCTGATAAGTGGACTACTATATGGAAGCTACCCATTCCTCAGAGACTTTGTACCTTCCTATGGTTGCTGCATCATAGAGTGTTGCTCACCAACATAGAGAAGTCCCATTGTCATATCCCTATAGACGACACTTGTTCAGTGTGCTTGAATGCGTGTGATACACTGGTGCACTCTCTTCGTGACTGCAATACTAGCAAAGAGGTTTGGGTTGCATGCCAAATGGACCCATCCTTCTTCCTTCTTTCTGAGGATGACTGGATCACTGTAGTTTTGTCCTCCACGTGCACTGATATGGTCTCCATCCTACCCGTGGTCGCTTCTTGGGCGATCTGGTTACATAGGAATGTGTTCATCCATAATCAGAAGCAGCCACCTCTCAACCAACGTGTATCTTTAATCAAGGATAGGGCCCGAGCCATCCTTGCGCTCCCTGCATTGTCCGCTACAACCCCCACAGTGCACGCCCCCATCAGGAGCACCCCTGTGCTTAGGGATATTATCATGCTCGTCGATGCGTCTTACAATGCTAACTCCTCCCCTTCCAGGATTGGCATTCATGTTGTTGATAACCATGGCAGATTTCTCCTGGGCCACGGTTCGCCCAGCCATGCCTACTCAGCACTGGAAGCAGTGGTCCAAGGCATTATCTGTGCCTTGGAGCTTTACAAAATCATAGGATGGCGTGCTCGTACCATTCTGTTTGATGCTACCACATCAGTATCCATTACCACTGAGGATGCATCCACAACAACCATATTCTTCCCCCACATGCGTCGACTTCAGAAGCTTTATGAAGACGTCGACCAGCCTTCTATTTCATATATTTCTAGATTGCATAATAATGTAGCTGATTGCATTGCTCGCTTTTCTATTCATGCTAATTCTACATTTACTTTTCAAACTGATGTGCCTCCATGGCTTACCATCAATCTAGATGTTAACCTTGCGAATATTTGGCCCACAGTAGAGAGCAGGATGAATACAACCTAATCTCTACGTTGCTAAAAAAATAATATAAACCAATTTTCAACAGTTATAGAGGTAAATAAGTTATATAAAATCACACATATGATAATTAATAAATAAATTTAACGACAAGATGATTTATAATATGTGTCCGTCACTCCACAATATGTGGATGACTAATAATGAAAAAAATAGTGAAGAACTAGGCATAAGAATCAACTTTATTTCTCTTTGATCTGCGTTATTGTGCACACCTATATGTGTTCGAAAAAAGTAGAGACAACCCTCTAAAGCTTTTGATGGTCGCTTAAACAATATTCAAAGCCGCATTTGTATAGTGATATGGAACTATATATGTCCAAAACTATCCATACCTACTGATATCTAACATGTCATGTTGACGCTTGCTAACGAAATATAGAGTATGACACGTTCAATGTTGGAAGTTTATGGATTGATTTATTGAGTTCAACTGTTTCTTTTATTTATGATTACTATTTTAAATAATGATAATTATCAAAAGACCGGAGAAGGGAGAGAAAAATTACACTAAAAAATCAAATCATAATAGGAATTGTAATTAGCAATAATACCAAAAATCCTTTTCGCAATTGTAAAAACAGGCCAAACTGAAAAGGAGTCTAAAAGGGCATTAATTTAGGGAGTAATTGTTGGAGAAGAGTCAAAATGATATAATTTTTTTGTTGTATTATTTAACTTGGAAAGTATAAAAGAACATTAAATGAGAAATTCTTGGGAGACTTTTCAAATAAGAAATTGTCAACGCAATAAAGAAGATTAATTAACAACTTTCAATCCAACCATATTAATTAATTTTTAAAAATCAAAATAGAATAAAAATTGTAATAGGCAACAACACCAGAAATCCTCTTTGCAATTGTAAAAGCAACACAAACTAAAAAGGAATCTATGAATGTATTAATTTAGCGAGTAAATGTCATAAAGGAGTTAAACAATAGTGATTTTTTATTATATTGTTTAATTTGAAAAGTATAAAATAACCGTCTATGAAAAACTTTTGGAAAGGGAGGAGGGGGTATAAAATTAGAAATGGTCAAACACAATAAGGCAGATTAATTAACAACTTTTAACTCAATCATATTCATTAATTTATAAAAATCTTAAGACCCCTACCCACCTCATCTTACTAGAGATCCGCCACTGCCTCATATTAATTATATAAAGTGACATTAATTAAATGAAATATACTTTGTGTTTTAAGCTTTGAGCGACTTCTCTAGATGGATTAATAGACTGTTGTTTTCCACATAGCAATCTGATACAGCACCACCGACTGACTTCGCCATATAATACCAAAAAGAGTATTCAGATTCTTGATTTAGGATCATTCACCTTGTGAGTGGGAAGAAGGAATATTATGAAAATTAATAGGCGAAGTTTGAATTCTTGATCGTTTCATAAGTCGTCCTCTTCCGGTTATCAGAAACAGAACCGCCGACTCAATTTCGGCCCTTTAATCCCGACCAGAACACTCTGATTCTTGATTCAGAGTCAATCACTGTTTGTGTCGGACACGGAATAGTATACCCACTGCATATAACGGCCATCCTTCAGAAGTCATATATATATATCGATCAGAGCACAACAAACTACTCAGCCTAAACCAAAGCACTGCTTCTGATCCGGCGCAAGGAACCATGCGTGACAAGTACGGACCACGACATATTGAAGCCCCACCATTTGCTGTCCGGCTCGAGGAGGGGCACCAGGGGAGCGCACGGACCAACTCCGGTTGCAAGAAGTTTTGGACAGGAGTCTGCGTGCTCGGCGCATTCTTGCTCATTGCTGTCCACGTGGCCTACTTCTGCTTCGACTTGTTGGCGTCACGACCTGTGGTCTACGTTGACTCGGCGTCTCTCGCCCGCTTCAGTTTCAGCGACGACGGCCCTCTCATCGACTTCAACCTCACGGCCGACATCAGCGTCCGCAACCCGAACAAGAGCTACCACACCCGCTTCAACGAGGTCACGGCCGACCTTTACGGCGACGAGTTCATCTCCAGCTGGAGGCGCAACATCACCGAGATAAGCCAGGAACCAGGCAATACCACCGTGCTCCAATTGGCGTTCGCCGGGAAGTCTATGCCAGTAGATCCCATCAAGATCCGACACGTCTTCGAAGAGCAGAGAAGTCATGGCGCTTTTGATGTGGAGCTCAGGTTCACCGTTGATACACGCTACGGCCTGGTCGGGTACTATACCAACTCTTTGGAGGACCGGTTCAGATGTTTGCTGTCAGGCGTCAGGATTGAAACGGATGCGACCGCCAGCATCCACGCCACAGCACCTGCCGACGCTCAGATGATGCCGTCATTCCAGCGAACCATGTGTCATTGATCATGAGTCATGACCGCCATTAGCTTATTGACGATCCCAATCCTGCATGATTAATGAAAATTTCAGTTGTCGGCCTTTTCTTTTATCTTTGAATGGCGTCTGTTTCGCCTAATGCAGATTGTTTCCTATGTCTTCAGTTTCAGATTTGTTACTTGTATCATATCCGTAGCATATCTTATCTTCACAGGATAATCTGCTCCTTATCTAATGGGATTTCCAATATTCATTGTGGCATATGATGGAGTAATTATTCTCCTTGACAAAAGAAAATGCAATGAAGCGGCTATTAATCCAACCGTCTTTCTTGCACATTCAAGAAAACAACGCCCCAGATGTCGGCGTATAAAATTAAATGTTAAGCTAACTTAACTTTGTTTAAGATAGAGATCGTAGCTTGGAGATGAAGAGGCAGGTCATACTATTAATTTCCGAGAGCGTCCACTAAACCATCGGTTGTTCTTTCATGCTAGATAAAACTATGATGTTGTTCATGCCTAAATACTCTTAAATTCAACTAGGTAGTGAAATAAAGCCCTCGGGCCACTGCATTGTTGCGGATTTGGTTTTGAGCTGTTATAACATGCACTGGCCAAAGTTGTATCCTGAAATGTTAGGCCCAACTAAATATCCTATTTTTTTTTTTGGGTAAGTCAGGAAGCTATTTTATTCATCTTGTCCTCCTCTTGCAAGCCGAGTTAAACATCTATTACAGTTCCTACTATTGAACACGGAATTAAAACTGGTAGTACTACTACCATTACAAGCCTCATTTAGAATGATTTCATCCATACAGGATAGGGGCGAGGCATATCTGACATTTTGAGTTTTGTTGTGAAGGTGGTACTTAGCAAGGGCATCGACAGCCCCATTGACCTCCCTTTGTCCATGTTGGACAGTCCAACTGTTCATTCGGATAGCTTTGATCTTCGAGGACCACACAGCAAACTTTGGGTACATGTCGGTATCTTCTGTTATGCAGTTCACCACTGTGGTACTGTGAGTTTCGAAGCAAGCTTGGACTATATTGTGTTCATGCACATATTTCATAGCCTCGTACACGCTTGCAAGTTCATATTCCACGACATTACTCGTCTTCAGCCGGCTTCCTCCCCCACACAACCACTTCCCTTCGATGTCTCTGGCTGTGAAAGTTGTTGCTGCCCAATGTCTACTGATATCCGCATCCGAGTTAAACTTGATAACACCCGCATTGGGTTTAATCCAAAGCCTTCCTGTTGCACCTCCTTTCACAGATTCGTTAGTCTCCCACGCTTTCAAGTTAATTTGGATTTCCTTGTTGATGTTATTGACCACTCTATCCACATGCCACTCTTCTCCTTTGAGTACTACACGGTTTCTCTGCTTCCAGATTTCCCAACAGGTAACCAAGAACCGAGTTTGTTTCTTTGATTGAGCTCCAAGGTAAATTTTTACCCAACCATTGACATCTGGCTGGCTCTTAAGTTCAGTCAGCTCAACTTGGTTCATTATTCTCTTCCAAATCTCATTAGCCTTCTTGCAATCTCTAAGTGCATGAAGCACGGTCTCCGCATATCCCTCACATCTCCTACAACTGTCGTTCTCGGTCAGCTTCCTAGCTTTTCTTTTAGAGTTGGTGAGCACAGCTTCATGAACCAGCAGCCACATGAAAGTTCAGATTCTATTCGAAATTTTCAGCTTCCTTATTTTCTCCCACTCTCCATTCACCTCAATGTTCTTATGATCACGGAGAATCTTGTATGCAGTGCTGGTTGAATAGCGGTCGCTGATTGTTGGATTCCTAATCCATACATCCTTCTTGTTGGCCTGCACTGGGGATTCAATATCTCTAATCAGTAGTATAGCTTCCGTAGGTAGCCACTCTTCCAAGAACGCCCAATCTCGTTCACCGTTATCCTTTACAACACTGGATACTTGCAAATCCTTAATCTCCACTGCTACGGGAGCTACTGCCAGGTCTTCCAGCTTTATCCCTGGCTTCACCCAACAATCCTTCCAGAACCATATATCATTTCCACTGATGGGAAGGATTCTAGTGTGATCCATGATAAACTCCTTTCCTTTGAGCACAGCTTGTTTAAGGCGGGATCCATGTACTTTTTTACTCCCATTATACTGCATAAAGCTATCATACATGCTTCTATACCATGCTGATTTTGAGCCACTGATAATGTTCCAAGCATTTTTCAGCAGCAGCGCAGTGTTCCATTCTCTCATTGTTTTGATTCCCAAGCCTCCATCCTTCTTTGAACAAGTCACCTTATTCCAAGCAAGCATCGACATGGGATGAGCTTTGTGTCCCCCTCCCCAAATGAACCTCCTTATGACTCCATCTATTCTGTCACATATTGAGGCTGGGACTACTGCAGTCTGCATGATATACGTAGGGATAGCTGCAAGGGTACTTTTTGCCAAACAGATCCTTCCTGCCAACGTCAAAGATCTGGCTGACCATGCATTCACTCGATTCTCTAGCTTCGTAAGGATGTCCGTATATGTGTTCTTATTCACCCTTGAATGAATAATAGGAACCCCCAAATACCGCCCTAGATCTTCAGTGACTTGAAACCCACTTATTCTCCCTATTTTCCTCCTCAAAGCTCGGTCCACACTGCGTGCAAAGAAGATTCTAGTTTTAGAGGCCGAGATTGACTGCCCAGATGCCTTCCCAAACTGCAAGAAATATTTTAGTATCTGTTTCATCTGTACCACACTGGCCTCCGTGAAAAGGATCAGGTCATCCGCAAAGCAAACGTGTGAGATAACAAAATTGAATCGTCTAGATTTTGTAAAGAAAAGTTTTTTTTTTGAGTTAGAAGGAGACTTGGTCTCCCCCTCCCTCAAACAGGTGCCAGACGGATGATCCAAGGGATTGTAAATACAATGCACAACAAGAAGTTTCGAATCCGGGTCTCCCGGGAAGGACATGCCAGACCGAACCATCTGCGCTATACTGGCCGGGTAAAGAAAAGTTGTACACGCTGGGTTTGTATGGTCTATCCGCCGTCCAACATACAGATATCTATCCGTTTTTGTTTTATAGCGTTGTCGAACTTACAGATATAGGGTTTCAGTAGATCAAGAAATATAAATCTACACATCTGAAAACAATAACAGCTGTTTTTTTTTCTCCAGTGTGTAGATTGCAAGATCGAGTAGTCAAGTCTTTCGACTTCACTACCTATTAGCTTTACAACGTGAACCATGTATAACCACGTAAGAATCCAAAATTTTAATCTGAATAAAGCATCGGCTTAAAACCGTGAGGAAATATATATAGAATGTAGTTTGCCCTAAGTTCTTCTCAAAAAAAGTATGCCGTGAGTTGGGTCCAAAATGTTAGTAAACTAAATTGTAAGTCTAATTGGCTCTGATAAGAGCTGATTAATTGAAGTACATATTTAAAGACTAATGTGACTATAACACTCAAACGATAACTTTTAAATAATGTTCTAATAAATTAAACAATGTTTGAAACCTATTTTAATTAGTTTGTATTTTAACTACATCAAACTTAGCCTAATTGGTTTTGTATTTTAACTACATCAAACTTAGCCTGATTGGTTTTGTATTTTAACTACATCAAACTTAGCGTGGTTGGTGAATAATGTCACACATGAGGGTTGAGATCAAAATTGACCTTTTTAGTGTGCATTTTGTTGGCCCAATAAAATTTACGAGAGTTTGCTACGATGATAACTAGCTTTACCCAAAATATGAGCGTCTATTATTTCTAGGTAACTCTAGATAATCAATACATGTTTTTCCTAAAAAGGAAAATATAGATAGTTGGGATTGCTCATTTTTTGGAATCCTCATAACCATTTAAGTAATTGATCAATTTTGGTTAGACTTGGATAATTCTAGATGCCCCAATATAGCTAAAAAGAGTATCTTTTAAATGAATGGATTATCCTAATACGGATGATATGGGGTCTTAGTTTTGAATCGATTTTCAGTTGAGCGTGTGTCATGCACTACGTACACAGAATCCCCCCTGAGTTGAACTCTCGGGTCTCGAGGATGCTCCCTTCTACCTCACTCAGACTCCCAGGGCCTCTAGGACTTAAGAGTTGTGAATCTTCTGGTACCTCGAACTCTATCGCCTGACGACATAAGAACCCCCAAAATATACATCTCTAGACCTATCTCTCCATGCCGATCTCAAAGATCCTACATTTGCTAGGATTCAATCTTGCTTAAGCCTCGTACTATATTGAAGACTCCATGCTCCACCTTTCTTCAGCCTTCATGGTTTCTCAAACACTCTATTAGACTTTGAGCCTATAAAAATTGATACCCCCACTACTAAGAAAACTCAAGAACCAACCGCCAATTACTACTTCCTCACCAATCTCACTGAGGCTATCCTCCCCAACCCACCAACATTTATGGTCAAGTGATGGTTTTGCATGCAAATTTGAAACATGGCATCCTTGGGTGTTGGAACACAATCAATAGTTGATTTTCATCAAAGCTATGATCAAAATCAACCTGAGAGTTTCATCTACATCAAGAGATCAACTACGAGTTTCTTTCAGCATTGTAAGAATTCCATGCAATAAGAACATGATTATTGAATGTGTATATGTGATATATACAATGTACATGAAATGATATATGTTGTTGGTATTTTCAGTTATTCATTTCACTTATATTAGTATTAGTATATCTTATGTTATATTGTGTCTCTGATACATCATACTTTGAGACATGGCTATATATGTAACACTTTCTTTAATCTTGATTCTCATAATAAAAATTTATCATCACATGGTATCAAGAGCATTTGTCTAGTTTCTAAAATGGACCCTCGTTTTCTCTCGTTCTTCCTTTCTTGTGCTAGCATGTCGCCTGCCGCACCATCCTGCCCCTACTTGCCCCCTGTCATCCATCGCCCTCACATGGTGCTTGGCCGTCCTTGGCACATGTGGCGTGCAGCCACCACCGTCACTGGTAGTCTTGTATTAGTGAGATGCTACGCCGATGCAACCCATGGGGATGTTGCTCGGTTCATCCACCATTGTGACCCTCTAGTAGAGTGGTGATTCTTAGCTTCCTATCTTTTTTTATCATTTTTTCTGGGAGGATATCTATTCCTATTTTCCCGATCTTAGTTAGGGGAGTTGTAGGTTACCTTCTCCTTTTGAGTTATACTGGTAGCCCCTTGATGGCATGCCTTCTACACAACAATATTTATAGAAATTTGATTAGTACCCCTCCCATTCTCTGTTGTCCACATTCCTGATTGGTGGTGTGTTGATCTTGGCACGATAGAAAATCATTTCTAAAGATCATGTTGTAAAAAATTTGGGTTCTTCTTCTTTTTTATTTCCTCCTCATGTATTTTCCCTACATACATGGTTGGGTGCCAATAATTATTGGGGATCTATTATCTTCTTCCTATCATAATGATTCATTCTGGTTATAGTGCTTACAACAATTCTTACTTTTGGCATACTTTTTTCTCATTGTTCATCTTATCACGTGCTTGCCATATCCAGTGTTGTTCTGTCAGTGTGACTACTTTGATATCTTTCTACATGTCATCTACCAGTGTGACTTTTTCATTCTATTTGAAGGCATGGCTGATGGTAAAAATTCTCCTCAAACCATTGTGTATAATGACAGAGCTCCTCTCTACATAATCAAATTGAACAGATATAATTACCTACTCTGGATGAATTTAATCCAAACTATCCTGGAGTCTAGAGAAAAGGTCATATTTATTGAAAACTTTGTTGCGGAAACCCATAAATAGAAATGGGATAATAAATAAGTCAAAAGTTAGCTATGGAACAACATGGAACGTTCAATTTCCTCCAAGTATATGTGTTACAAAACTGTGAGGGAAGTGTACGATGTTTTCCATCGACACTTCCATAGGAAAAGGATGCTTTGAGGCTTTATATAATATGAGATAAATTATTTGGTGAAAAATAGGGTGATAGGAACCTTGATGAATATTTTGATTCTATTGTTAGTTTGTCTCAACCACTTGAATATTTTCATCTTGTCTCTTCTGAGGATCAAACCAAAGAGATGGACAATCTTGTCACTACCAATTTTCTCAGTGGCCTTCATCCAACCTATCTTCAGTCCACAACATTATCTTGTCTGCTAACTCCTTTCTCACTCTGAAAGATGCCTTCTCCTATCTCTACTAATTTCATGGATGCCACTTGACTACTACTCCACCGTATTTGCAACAAGTGATTTCTTTCATTGCATATGGACAAGGATGTGTCCGTGGGGGATGTTCCCCTATGCTGCAATGCATTTTTTACAACAAGTTAGACCATATGGAAGAAAAGTGCTAATAAAAGCATGATCGTCCCTTGGGAGAGTTTGTAACACTGTGGTTGTCCATGTTTCCCAAGGATTAGAGAATTCATGTGTTTCCATCTCTTATGATGAGTATGAGAAACTTTTGTGTGCCTCTCAACGAGCTCCTCCACAATCAACATGATCTAGGGATTCTATAACCATGCAATCCACTACACCATCTTAGGTGCATCTGGCTTCAAAACAAAGGTAATATTAGGTCCTCCATGCTGCCTCTAGTTCGCCTTGAATTTTTGACTCTAGGGTTGCCCAACATATTATTGGTATGAAACAACTTCTTTCCTCCACTAAACCTCATATTCCTACCTCAATTGCCACTCTATAAGATGCTTCCATTAAAACTATTCAATAATACAATAGTGTTATTGTCTCTCCTAGTTTCAAACTTCGATCTAATTATTATATTACTCATATTTCGTTCAGTTTAACATTCACTGATAAATTAATTTATGCCTTTACTTGAAACATAACCTTTGTTAGTCATGGTTTTTTGATGTAGGAATCTCAAACTTTTTGACAAATGGTTCGGGTTCTAAAGTGGGTGACCTCTATTACTTTGGTGATTACATTCCATATTCTCTTTTTCTTGTGAGAACACCTCTTTAGACACACCAACATATCAGACATCCCTTTATTGAGAAGTTGAAACACATAGAGCCTTCTTTATCTAATTAAAAAAAAATCCATGTGACTCATCTGAGTTTGTGAAGAATAATAGGACTTCATTCCCTAGAAAACTAGTCTTTTTTGTAAAATTATGTTTGCTATTATTCGTAGTGAAATCTATTGTCCCTTTCAAACCACCAGTTTTAATGATTGGAGTCTTTTAAAATTTTTATAAAATGATTTCAATGAAATCTAAAAATGCATTTAAACATTTTGGACTGATAATGTTTTGGAATATGTTCCAAAATTGGAGTCTTCCTTTTGCTCTAGAACTACAACCATCCATTAACGTTCCTACACACCCACTCAACAAAATTGGGTGGTAGTATGTAAAAGTCATCATTTACTTGACATTTCTTGTGCTCCAATGTTTTAGGACAAATTACGTAAAAAATTATTGGTCATAAATAGTTCTCACAATCTTCTACCTCATCAATCAACAAGTTTCTTATGCTCTTCAGAACAAGACCTCTTTTTTAGTGGTTTTTTCTTGCACAAATTACTTTCCATCTTCCTTTGCATTTTTCTCGTGTGCACATTGTGTGCGTAATTTTGATCCAAGAGTGGATAAACTTGATCCTCTCTCTATCAAAATGGTTTTCCTTGGCTATTTTGCATTTTACAAAGGCTATCAATGTTATAGTCCAAGCAACCATCGCATGTACATCTCTACTGATGTAGCCTTTCATGAATCTAAAATGTTCTTTGATTCTTTGTCAATATACTCTCCGCCTCAACCTTAGCCTCAAACTGAGTTTTTTGAGCTTGATCTTTCTGACCCATTTGATCATAAACCCATCCCACATCCTCAGGTCATTCCCCTCCTACAACACAAAACCCAAAACCAAAGTTCGCATTAGGATCTACATCACCTCATAGCTCTCCAGAATGGTATACATTCTTGCACTATTCACCAATCTACAACTCATACTTGTTACCTATCTAAGCATTCGAGTATTGCTAAATCCATTGGCTAGTGATTTGGCTCTGTTCGGGCTCATAAAGATTATCGTAAGGCCCTTCAACACCCTATTTAGAAAGCTATAATGCTAAGGAAAATGACAAAATTGTGTGAGAATGGGACTTAGGATCTTGTCCCTCCTCAATCAAACAAGAATATTGTTGATTGTGTGTGAGTAATTTGTACAAAATTTAATTGAGATGGATCGGTGCAAAGATTTAAAGTTTGGCTTTTTGCCAAAAAAATCACCCAAACAAATAGCATGAATTTCTTTGGAACATTCTCACTGGTCACCCACATTACTTCTGTCAGGATTGTTATCTACCTTGCCAATCACATGGATTTGCCTCTATTCCATCTTGACATTAAAAAATCATTTCTTCATGGTGATTTAAAGGGGGAAGTGTATATGAAATCGTTCTTGAGATTTTATACTCAGGGGAAGTCTTCCCAAAGAGTTTGTCATCTCAAACTCTCTTTATATGGTCTCAATCAATCACCACAGGCCTAGTTTACAAAACTAAATGGCATTGTTTCTAGCCTGGGTTTCTCTAAATCATCTTGTGATCATAGTCTATTATTTAAGTCTTGTTAAATTTGGAACCATCATCCTAGTTTTCTGTGATGGTGATACCATTATAACTAGTATGCATTCTCATGAGATTTCAACACAAAAATTGGGACTCCAAAAAAAATTCATACGAAGGATCTTAGACAACTTACCTACTTCTTGGGTATAGAGGTGTTATGTTGTCGTCAAGGCACTTATTTATCTCAATGAAAGTGCGTCCTTGACCTCTTAAATGACAATGGTATGATAAATTTCAATCATGTCTCTTTGCCCATAGACTACCACAACAATGTTCCAACTGAGAGGGAGTCTTTTTCCAATCCTAAACAATTGTCTTATGACTGGGAAACTCATATATTTTATAATTATCTAACCAAATGTTGTCTTTTATTTTAGCATTGTTAGTCAATATCTTATGTGCCACTAGAGTTTGGTACTACACATTCTACGCTATCTGAAAAGTGCACTCAGTAGAGGTCTCCTTTACAAGAAACCACAATCTCTAGATATCTCTTTGCGTTTTAGTACATATGTTGATTGGGTTGGAGATTTGAATGATAAGAGAATTGTTTTTGGTTTCTATGTTCTTTTACGAGGTCATCTGTCAGTTGGTAGAGCAAGAAGTAGTATGTTGTGGCTTGTTCCAATACTAAGGCAGAATATCATGACATGGAACACACCTATTGCAAAATTAAATGGGTATAATTTATTCTTTTAGAATTAGGTTTTCCTCTCTCTTATCCAACAACTCTCAAGTGTGATACTCAAGTAACTATTCATATCGCTAACAATCTTGTTTTTCATGAGCCTGCCAAGCACATTGAGGTTGACGGTCACTTCATGAGAGACCTCACTCGTGACAAGAAGATCATTAGGCCATATGTAAAGACTAGAGAATGGACTATTGATATATTCACCAAGCCTCTTCCACCTTCGTGCTTCTCCTATATGTGTGGCAAGCTAGGAATACATGATATGTACTCTCTAGCTTGAGGGGGAGTGTTGGTGGTATTTCTTGTTATTTATTTTCACTTGTATTAGCATCAGTCTAGCTTATGTTATGTTGTCTCTCCAGTACATCATACCTTGAGACAAAGCTATATATGACACTCTTTGCAACCTTGATTCTCATAATAAGAATTTATCTTCAAAATATGAATGTATTATTTATGCTTCTATTTCTTATTAAGATAAAAATTATTAGATCAATGATGTAATTTGATGTTCTTTTTCTTATTATGATCTATAGTATCTCTTTTCATGCATATTAAGAAAAAAAATTAAGTTATAAGGGCAAGATGTAATAGATTTGAAGATTAAGAGAAAGATAATGATGATAACTTATATAAGATTCCCACTAGGAGACTCCTTAGAGAAAATCAAGAGGCTCTTTGTTGCAACCCAACATGCACTTTGGCCCAAAGAGAATACGAACTTTGGTGCTTCCCTAAGGATTCTCATATAAGTCAAGATAAAAGGCAATGATCTAAAAGTAACTATTATTTTCTTCAATGATTAATGTTTAATGCTTATTTTTAAAGAGTACATGCTTTATTACAATATGTTCAATTCCCCTTAAAAACTACTTTATACATGGTTGGGGGCATGATGCCCACATATAAGGAGCAAGAGTAGAGCCATTGGATGTACAACTCAAGGATTATCTCAAGGATTCCAACTAGGTAGGGTGCCATTATGATAGAAAATTATTTTAGATTTTCTTTCATGTTATGAGAACTATGTATCAATTTAAAGTGAGAGTTTATGCTCGGGACCTTGAGAATGAGACATGTTACTTTTATCATGTGTTGATTCAATAAATTACATTTTTATGTAGTGATTATCATGATTGTTACATCTGAATCTTGAGAATTATGGTTTTTCTCAGTATTGTGTATGTTTTATAAAATTGGGGTGGTATAATATGGTATTAGAGTGAAAAATATAATTGACCACTAGGCTTTTCTCATTATTCCATAGGTAATTTTTACATCCCTATGTTGATGATAGATACACATGTAAGGAGGATATGAAGTCAATGAATTAGGATACATATTCCATGGTTTTAAGGAATGTATAATGCTAAATACCTAAAACTAAATGCACATGCAAGGAGGTTCCATTTTGAGAGCATATCCAACACCATTTATCTTTATCTTCTAACATAGTAGGAAGTGGTAAGGTTTTAATAGCTCTAAAAATCACAACTAGAACATCATGATTAAGGAATTCCTTGTTCCAATTACAAGTAAGGTCGACCTTGCTAGCAACTATCATGTCTAGCAACTTACTTACAATCGCTTGAGTGACAACCTTCTATAGTATATCACCTATAGGGTGCCATATATCACTCCATGATAGACTACTGTTGCCTCCCATAATTGATTTATAAGTGTTAGCATCAACAAGATTACCAACAAAGTCAACCCCTCTTCAGAAGTTGGATGCTTGTTTACCATTTGGTTTTCTGAATCCTTTGTACTTCATGGTTATGCCCTCCACCCATTTCACATGTCATTTGTTTATTATATTCCATGTTCTCTTTATTATCAATTCTTTATCCGATTCATGCATGCTCTTTATGACCAAACCTCCATCTGACATAGGCAATGTTACCTTCTCTAATAAGAGACATGTGAAGGTTGTCCACTACCTCCCCATAAGAACCTAAACATGGTGTCATCAATTCAACCACATATGCATTGGTGTAACGACCCTACTTCCCAGTAACCCCCAATTAAGGGAGACCAAGAAATCAGAGGCATTATCTCAAACATGATCAGTGGTTTTGCAATTAATCAGAAATAATTAATAAAGTCCACTAAAGACTAAACTGAAAATTGGAATAAAAATTTATTTTAATATACCTTCAAAAATCAGGTAACTGGAAATTTTACCCAAAGTAGAATTCTATCTACCTAAATCCTCCTTTATTATTTTAACTTTATTCTTCACAGGTGCCACTTTACTTGTTTGTCCAATTTTAGATATTACCTAAAACGCCGACAAACAAAATGCGGTCAGTATAAATGAATATACTAGTATGTGGGGACAAACCAAATATTGCACATAAGTTCTAACAACCTAATCATATCAAGTAGTTGTTAACAATGCACAATTACATTTTCAATGTGACTTCCCAATCGCTCATACTCTGGGATACCCTCTCTTAGGGTTTAGTGTTTGCAAGGGATATTAAGGACACCTTCTCCATCCTTATCTTGGTGCCTGGGGTCACCTCTCTGGGTGCCCATTGGTCTTCCCTCCGGGACTTGACCACTCTAGACCTTCCCTCTAGGTCTTGGTCTTGCATCATACATCCAGAGATGGTATGCATCATAACATTTATACACATAGTCACTTTAAAGATTGCAGTAATGAAACATCCAAGCAGTGTAGTTTTCATTACAATCGATAAATCCTTGAGAAACGTCATGAAACATAATGTGGTTACTCATAATTTAACCACATACCTGATCAGTAGATTTCACAAGAAATAAGAAATTCCAGTCAAGCAATCCAATCCAAGCAAGTAATTCAACCACACTATCACATAATCCTAAAAAGAATATGTAACCTATTTACTATACACTTTTCAAGAATCCATTTTAATTGACTTGAAATTGCTTCCCAGGGTTTCTAATCCAGATTAGGGTTTCATTAGGGTTTATCCACAACTTTTCACCATTATAACTACAAAACCCTAAAAACAACAAAACTAAGTGCAAACCCTAATTAGCTATTAACATCCCCCTAATAGGCTTAGGATCAACTTAGTATCACTTCCCTGTGATGAATTTTGATTTATACTACATTAGAAACCATTAACCCTAAATTAGGGTTTCTAAGTTCATTATTGCATATTCATGTATATAAAACCCTAAAACAAACATATTGTCATATTTTGAGTTTTAATTGTTCTTCTTATTATCAACATGTTACCATAACTCAAAATAACCTAATCAAGACATTAAATCTGATTTTCTTTCACAATTAGGGTTTTATCATAGTTTAATACATTAACATGGGTAACTTAATGCACTTTTAGAATTACAACTGATATCATGCCTTGACTCTATTTTTATTGAGTCCTACACATTTTCCTGATGAATTTTCATATATAAAATGTTCTCATACGACCACCATTAATTAGATATCAATTTTTCTAATTAATCTCGTTCTGGCCAATCAGGGATTGACACACACCTCTTTCTACTCCTCTGACTCGTGCCAGCCGGGCCAGGCATGAGCCAATCAGCTTGCGCCGCATTAGAACCCAAACAAATGAAGCCACGCGCCTCACCAACTAAAAAGAAACGTGAAAAGACTAAAGAACCCTTACCTCTATACTACGGATGCGAGGGTAAAGGCATAAAATCTCGAGGCCATCGTCGTCTACCTCCGATCCTCTACTCATGTGAACCGGTGGTTAACTCATCGGTTGACTTCACGATCTACGGCCTCTGCGTGCAAGCTAGGACCTCTATTGGCTTCATCGACACCTCCCGAACTTGATCAGCTCATCAATTCCTACTTCTCGCCTTCCCTTCACTGAACCCACACCAAACTCCCTCCGACAATGGCTTCTCCATGACAAGGTGGAGGATTAGGGTGTTTCTTTGAATTGAGGGTGTCGGGATGATCATCTTCATGCTCCGATTGCGTGAGGGTGAGTTGTGAGATCATCGGCGCCACTCAGAACCCTCCCCTATATAGGGTGTTCATCAGTCTCCTACGGGTATGGGGACTTCTTTGTTTCACCACGAAACCCCCCGAAACCTAGACTGGTTAGACTCAGAAAGATCTCTTGAAGGTAGGGGGCACTTTCTAGAACTTCTCGTGTACTGAGTCGTGGGGAAAGTGGAGAGGAAATTCTCCCAGTTTCCCAATTAGACTTGAGGTAGGAGACGATACAGCCACCGTTGGATCTCAGATCCAATGACTGTCGTGCTACCCGCACAAACCAAAATTCAAAAATAGGGATAAATAATCATGACTTTTTGGAAACCTTATCACTTTATGAAATCTTATAAAATTCATAACTCCTTATTCTTTTATCCTTTTTCATCCAAATTTTAAGGGGAACTTTGGGTTGATATTATCCACTTGTACTCCAAATTTGAGTCCCAAACTCGAAAGGAAAGAGGGGTTTTATTCATATACAATTTAACACTTATTAAGGCATAATTTATTCATATTTTCTCTCTCTTTTACTATTATATACTTTCGTTGGATTCCTTGTAACTCAAGAAACCTTAGGGATTCAAAATCCTCTCATGATGAGAAAACTCTTATCCTTCTAGGTGTTTCTGCCACCCTCATTAATATTATTTGAATTTCCATTATTAAAGATTTGTTTTCATCTTTTATTCCCTTTTGATATGGGGCTCATTAAGTAAGAAGGCCCACAAATCCATATATAGAAGACATTTAGAAAAGAAATACATACAAAGAATTAAAATCATACAATTTTCATATTCATATATCTTTAATGGAGAAATTACATTTCAACCCAAGCTTATGAAAATTGAGGTTATAACATCCCCCCCTATAAGAATTTTTCCCACAAAATTCAGCAATCAAACAAACAAGTCGGGATATACTTTTTCCATGTCCGACTTCATCCTCCATGTAGCCTCATCCTCTACATGATGCTTCCAAAGAATCTTTACCATCTCTATATTCTTACATATGAGTTCTTTCACCTTGGTATCTAGAATCCACAAAGGTGACACATGATATGTCAGCTTCCCTTAAAGCTCTATTGGTTCAATGCTCAGCACATGGCTCAGATCATGCACATATCGCTTCAGGTTGGACACATGGAAAACTTTGTGCATCATACTATATTGAGGGGGAAACACCAAACGGTATGTAGCTTCACCAATCCATTCTAGCACCTCAAACAGACCCACATATCGGGGACTCAACTTTCCTTTATTCTTAGATATAGCTCGGAGCGGTCAGATTTTCAAAAACACATGCTCTCCCACAGTGAACTGCACGTCAGTCTACTTCACATCAACATATGATTTTTGTCGATCATGGGCTCTCTTCAGTCCCTACTTGATCAAAGAGACTTTATGTGTATACACTTGGAGCTCATCTGACCTCAACAAGGTCCTCTCACCGACATCATCCTAGTAAAGTAGTGTTCGACATGGTCTCCCATATAAAGCTTCATACGGAGGTATCTTGATACTGGCTTGGTAGTTGTTGTTGTAGGAAAACTTGGCTAAAGGTAAGTACTGCTCCCATGATCCACCCCAATTGAGCACATAAGCTCTCAATAGATCCTCTAATGTCTGAATCGTCCTCTCTGACTGACCATCAGTTTGGGGGTGAAAAGCAATACTAAACTTCAACCTTGTACCAAGTTCTTCTTGTACCTACTTCCATAGTTTGGAAGTGAACTTCAGGTCTCGGTTTGTGGCATACAAATCACAAAAACATGATTTACTTGAGCGGAAGCGATAGTTAGCAGTGGATTACTGAAAATCACTAAAAACTAAAACCTTTTATAAAGAGATCCAACAAAGAGAAGACTCTTTCAAAAAGAACCAAAGTAATTCAATTACATTCTGGTTCACAAGTGCATATCTTGTATCATTCCATCTCGAGGATTACAAGCTTCAACTGCCCTATTGAAAATTATACATAGGAAGCATAAAAACATTGGGGCATCAAGCCAAAATCTCAGATTGATTTATTAAAATAACTACTGACTCTGAGGACCTAAGAGTACAAAGACGACACATAGGACTCTATATATATAAGACATGACAACCAGTGTCTCCACCTAAGAAATCACAGTTGTCCTTGGTGCTGATGTTGCTCTTCCCCTACTGTAGGGTTTTTGCCTCTTCCTCCATGTCTACCTAAAAAGTTGGATCCCGCGAGGGTGAGACAATTGAAATTGCCCCAACGAGAGATATGACTCTCTGCTAGAAACATTATTACTGTGATTTATTAAAATAAAACTGAGCAGAGGAATTATATATATATATATATATATATATATATATATATATATATATATATTCAACTGTAGTTAAATCAATGTCTAAATAGATTAGAGAAATATCCTTATTCAAAGCATTTCAGCTATAACTTGATAAAGCAACATGTCACTTATCCAATAAGGAATATGAAGAACATGTATAACATTTATCTGCTATACTAAGCAAGATAACATCAACCAGTGATTCTTATATTTCAACCTTAAGCAAATACACTACATAGATGATTATATTTTACAATCATACTTAATTCCTTGAGAAGATGAGGTATACCGTTCACACTCCAACTGACCACGATTACGGAAAGCATTGGTACCACACAAGGTCAATGGAAGAGACAAACTCCAAGACCTCAACCTTCTCGGTCAGTAAGAGATTATAAGGAAAAGACATCACGTGTCAAACTGCAATTAGATTGCCATGGTATAGTGGCATCTTCACTATAGAGTTATAGCCCACAACATATACTCTCTTTAGGGTTATGGCCTGTAGCCAATGCCTGGTATCATATCATGGAGTCATGGCCCGTAGCCATACTCAAACTGGGGTATGGTCCGTAACCAACCCCGTACATAGGATATAGCCCGTAGTCATTCCTATGGGGCATGAGGATATAATTGCCCAATTACCCCCACATATTCAAAAATATGCACTCTGAGTTTTAACTCGTTTCACCATTCAACAAATTCTGACGCTGATGGATCTGTAGTCAGGGAAACTACACTATATGATATCACTTGATTAATTATGTGTATTACGGTATTCTTTTAGCATCAAACTAGTTTCCAAACATCAATTATCTTAACAATTGCTACAAAGAATGTGTAATACTTTCATTAAGTACAGTTCAAATCTTTAATAAAGCATTGGGATCTCAATCCCTCATCTCATCAGGAGCATTGTCATCCTTTCACAAACTCATCATCATGATTATAGAAAATGGGTATTCAAACCCTCAGTTCAACAAAGAACACTTGTTACCACTTATCAGGTAACTAAAACACCTTCAGGTCATCTGACCAAGGTAAACATGATACTTGCTTCACAAGAATCTCACATGGATCTCAATCCCATTTCATCTCTTGTTACCTCTCACTAGGCAACAAAGCATGTTATGGCTCACAAGGCCCATTAACAATAATAAATGAAACATCATAGCTTATACCTGGCTATGCTCATCATCTCATGATACCTGCATGGTTAGTACACTTGATAACAATTATATCTATTACATTTTAGCACCATGATATACAAAGTAACACCACTTATACCCTTATTAGGGTTAGGGTTTCCCAATTCATATCAATCAGGGTTACTCATCCCCTTACACAAATTAGGGCTAGGTATTCATATTAGGGTTTCATAATACATAACATCACTTTGGATTAGGATTTCACATCACATTACCCTGTATCAGGGTTTCACATTACATCCTTACCTTGAATTAAGATTTCTTATAACAATTCCCCTAAAATTAGGGTTTCATGTAGCTTTACCCAAAATGTAGGGTTTTCATGAAGCATTCCCTTAAATTAGGGTTTTTCATTAAAAACACCCTAAATTAGGGTTTCTCATATCATTACCCTAAATTAGGGTTACACATCACATTACCCTATATTAGGGTTAGGGTTCATCACCCTTCCCAATTAGGGTTTCATGATCTCTCTAATAAGGATCATAGCCTAATTACATATTGTATTCATATTGGGAGTGTTGAGGTTTAATCACTACATGATTATCACTTATGTATAAGTTCCTCTCTCTCATCCTCTCTAGGAGGTTAATTACATCAGACTTGATTGGATTAGGTTAACCCTTTATTCAAATGCATACATTTAGGGTTAGCATAGTGTATTAAGTCATTGCTTCCATAAGCATCAAATGTCAATTATTCTAAGCATACTTATTCACTAAGTACCTTAGTGATACTTTTATTGTAATCAACCTTGAGATACTTTATGATCACTCATTTAGGTTTGAGATTAATTGATCCTTCAAACGATCTTGGACTAATGAACCTTCAAATGGTTTTGAGTTAATTGTGCCTTTAAATGGTTTGGAATGAAATCTCCAAATGATCTTGAATTAGTACCTTCAAACGGTTTGAAACCATTTAGACCTCCAAACGGTCAACTCTTCCAAACGGTCAACATGACCAGATGGTTTTGAATCAACACCTCAAACGGTCTTGATCAATTGTAAACCGAATCAATCCATTCAGTCTTGAAACCGAATCACCCCATTCGGTCTTGAAACCAAATCATTCATTCGGTCTTCAAATTGAATCATTCATTCGGTCTTAAAACCAAATCACCCCATTCGGTCTTGAAACTGAATCTTTCATTCGGTCTTGAAACCGAATCATCAACCTTTGGTTTGAAACTGAATCAATCTATTCGATATAGGGTTTGCAATCAATGGACCCTTCAACATTGAAACTATTGGAATTAGATAAAATTGAGATCATTCGATCATCATCATCCACATCAGCAATTAACCCTAAAAGGTTTTGAAGTTCAATTTACCCATTCGATCTTGAGATCCATTACCCATTCAGTTTTGAACTCAACCATCCATTCGATCTTGAAGTCAATTACCCATTCGGTCTTGAACTCAATTACGCATTCAGTTTTGAAGTAAATTACCCATTCAGTCTTGGGTTCAATTACCCATTTGGTCTTGGTTTCAATTATCCATTCGGTCTTGAACTTAATTCCCCATTCGGTTTTGAAACCGAATCAACTCAATCGGTTTTGAAACTGAATTAGTTCAATCGGTTTTTGAAAACCATTTGCCCATTCTTTTGTTGAGGTGTGTGCTTAAGATGACATCATCATCTTCAAGATTTGAACCTCCAAAAATAGTTGTGATTCTTATGATAATTTCAACAACTAATTAGAAGATAATCGAGAAAGAAGAAAGGTTCAACACAAGATGAATAAATTGTAAGCAATAATGACATTTAAGGGTTCAAGTTATATAACCCACCTTCAAAGTTGAAACCAAACTTCAAGCTTCATGCCTTCAATGGTGATTGAAGCTTTCTCAACCACCCAAGGTCCGTCCTTAAGCTTTTGAGTGAAAAGAAATGGCTAGGATTGAAGATTGAATGGAGAAAAGAAGAAATCAAGCATTGATTTTTTATTTCCACCATGAAATCAAGGTTGAAGATAATTAAGGAGCTTACCTATAGGTTGGAGTTCGTCCTCCTGTTGTTCCTAAGCTCCCTTGTGCTCGGCCAAAGCAAGGAGAAAAAGAAAATCTAAAAAAGAGTCCTTATGTGGGTGGAAAATGAAGTATATATAAGGAAATTTCAAGAGAGAGAAAGTCTTATAATAATCCTTCAACTCCCCAAATTAGTGCCACTTAACCCCCTCACTTCCTTGCATACGAAACTATCAACTCCACCTTCGAATTCCTCTTCATTATCCATGAATTAAAGGAAAAGAAATTAAGCACCTTAATCATTATAATACTAATATCCCATATTTAGTGGATATTACTTTTTAGTTAACTAATGTGAGTGGGCTCTCGACTCACTTAGGATATTTTCGGTGACATAGAAAGGCACAAGGACGTACACACTTATCCAAATTCAACCTTCACATATTTGGTTGAAGGGCACTTCAATTAATATATTTATTTTTGCATTAAATTGAATTAGGGTTTCAATTATGCTTAAATCTTGATTATTTTAATATCAAGATTCTCTCTCCTCCAAAGTGATTCAAATGATACACCTCTCTCATTTTATTTTCTCTACAAGATGACAAGAAACATGAGGGACTCTCTAGAGGTGGTATTTTGCATATTGAACCCTAGGTTTTGGGTAATTTGCACATTACACCAAAACTAGGTTTTAATGCACAAACATTGCTCAATAAGCTCTTTCTTGGTACTGAGGCTTCCACATGTCATACCTATGCATCATTTCACTTTTATGATGCTTCAACATTTGAGGAACATTTTATCATGTAGCATTTGCTAGCTAACCCCTCAACTTGGGTAATTTGCACTTTAGTCTAAAACAAGGAAAATAGTGTTTCAACATTATTCAAAAAGGACTAAAATCGAAACATAAGTTCCAATTGAGCCTTAATTACTTTTCAAAAGATAAGAGCAAGCATATAATTAACTTTATTAAGAAAAACATCTAGCGTTAAAGTATAACCCAGTTCAGGGATGTTACACGGTCGGAGATGATCGAACCCGGTACACCATGCAATCGTATTATCTCTCTGATGTACAACTCAGCTAGGTCTGAAACCTTGGCAGTGGTCTTTAGGGAAAGGAAGTGTGCTGACTTGGTAAGGCGATCTACCATAAACCATATCACATCATGACCTCTCTTGGTCTGGGGTAGACCCACCACAAAATCCATGGTGATCTACTCCCATTTCCACTTTGGAATCTCCATCGACTGTAAAGTCTGTTGGGTTGTTGGTGTTCAACCTTCACCATATGACATGTAAGACAACTAGCCACATATGCCAAAATGTCTCTCTTCATTCCTGGCTACCAGAAATACCTCTGCAGATCCTTAAGCATCTTTGTAGTGCCCGAGTGTACCGTATACTTAGAACCATGAGCCTCTTGCAAGATACGATCCTTCAACAACGAATCTTTAGGAACCCAAATACGACTCTTATAATGGATTCCACCATCCACCCCTACTAAGAGATGGGTCTAAGGCTTCTCTAACAAACCTTTCATCTTTCCAAGTTTTGAACTGCTCAACTGAGCAGCCACTAAATCGCTCAACAAATCTGATTTGATCTGGATATTGGCCAAACGAACTCAGTCCTCTAACGGTTGCAGAGTCCACTCCACAAGAACTTCTAGCTTCCTCCACTGAATAGAAAATATAGCTACGCACCTCACCTATTTCTGACTAAGTGCATCAGCTACGACATTCTCCTTCCCAGGGTGATAGGTGACGGTGAAGTAGTAATCCTTCATATATTCCATTCATTGTCATTGTCGTATGTTCAGGTCTGTCTGTGTCAGGAGATACTTCAGACTCTTATGGTCGGTGAAGATCTCAAAAGTAGCTCCATACAGGTAATGATGCCATATCTTCAAAGAATGAATGATAGCAGCCAATTCTAAGTCATGCGCCGGGTAGTTCACCACATTGGGCTTGAGTTGTCGGGGAGCATATGCAACCACGTGTCGATTCTATTCCAACACACAGGCAAGTCCCATCTTTGATGCATCGTTGAAGATCATGAAACCCTCATTTCTGGAAGGTAAGGTTAACACTGGAGTAATGGTTGACTTCTCCTTTATCTCCTAAAAGAGAGCTTTACATACGTCAGACCATATGAACTTTTCATTCTTCTGGGTCAGCTTGGTGAGCGGCAAAGTAGTCTTTGAGAAATCCTTGATGAAGCGCCGATAATATCCGTCCAACCCCAAGAATCAACAGATCTTAGAGGGGCTCTTTGGTGTAGACCAATCTCAAATGGACGACACTTTAGCTGGATCCACAATGATCGTTCCTCCGAATATGATGTGTCCAAGAAACATGACACGGTCCATCCAAAACTCACATTTTGAGAATTTCCCATAGAACTTCTGCTTTCTCAGGATATCAAGGACTCTACCCAGATGGTCATAGTGTTGCTCTAGGTCATCAGAATACATCAGGATGTCATCTATGAACACTATGACAAAGGAGTCAAGGAAGGGTTGGAACACACTATTCATGAGGTTCATAAAGACATTGGGTGTGTTGGATAACCCAAAAGGCATGTCCACAAACTCATAATGGCCATAACGGGTTTGAAAAGCCATCTTAGGGATGTCATCACTCTTGACCCATACCTGATGGTATCCAGACCTCAAATCAATCTTGGAAAAGACTCGAGCCGATTTGAGCTGGTAAAAAAGGTCATCTATCATGGGTAGAGGGTATTTGTTCTTAATGGTCTCCTGATTGATCATTCGGTAATCAATACACATCCGGAGTGATCCATCCTTCTTCTTCACAAAGAGAACTGGTGCTCCCCAAGGTGAGGTTCTAGGTCTAATGAAACCCTGATCTAGCAATTCCTGTAGTTGTTTCTTCAACTTGAGCAACTCAGCAGGGGCCATCCTGTAAGGTGCCTTAGATATAGGGTTTGTCCCGAGAGCTAGCTCTATCGAAAAGTCCACCTCTCTCTTAGGGGGAATTCTAAGAAAGTCATCTGGAAAAACGTTTGCATACTCTATGACTATCTCTATCTCCTTAAGAGATCACACCTTAGGCTTCGGCTCGATGACTACTACTAGGAAAGCTTTACAGCCTTTGGATATAATTTTCTTGGCCTTCAAAGCCGACACATATAGGCTGGTGGTCGCATCTCTCCTTCCTTGAATGGTAAAGTGTGGATGACCAAATTTCCTAATAAGGATCTTCTTTTCCCCATAGTCAATCTATGCTCTATAGGTGTAAAGCCAATCCATACCAATGATTACATCAAAATCATTCATATTGAGGATGATGAAGTCAGTAGAAAGCTCGTGACTTAGGTACTTAACAGGCAAGATAGGGTTTTTTAAAAGAGATGTATATATCCGACCACTCGGGGTTGTGACATCCAAAACATAACCTAAATCCTTGATGTCCAAACAAAGCATAGTTTCCAGATTTCTTGAAATGAAAGTATTAGTAGAACCAAAATAAAAAAGAGCTTTTACATTTTTTCCCATGACTTTAAGCATGCCTATATAGTTTCATACTATATTAGACTACTATTACATAATCAAACTAAACTGAAAGGAAAACTCTATGGGTTATTACCCTCTATCAACCTATTAGCATTCGCCTGAGCTTCCTCATTGTCGATGGCAAACACTCTGACTTGTCTCTTCTCTCCAATAGGTGGACCTCCAACTGGTGCCCCTCCTCCTACTGGGGGTGTTGCTTCCACTGGTTGAGCTTCCACTGAACCTCTCAAATCAGGTAGAGGACAGTTGACGATGAAGTGTCCCTCCTGCTGGCAATGGGAGCACACCCTCTTCTCAAAGCGACACTTCCCAAGATGTGTCCATCCACAAGTACGTCACTTCTAAAAGTGACTCTCACCACGTGGCTTCCCTTTTCCTCCATGTTTTCCCTTGGTGTTGTTACGTCCTTGTCCTTTCTTGTGATCATTCTTCTGGCCTTGGGTACCTTCAGTGAAACCCAAATATCATTTGGATGGGTACTGAGCAGGCATCATCATCCTCTCCATGTCTAAGGCGGTGTTGTAGGCTTTGGTGAAGGTTGCTGGTTTACTCACCATCACATGAGGCTTGATGATAGGGTGAAGATGCTCTACAAAATGGTCCACCCATCTTTCCTCGGTCATCATGTGCCCAAAATGATCCAGGATGCAAAACTTGCGGCCAGATTCTGCCACAGATAGGCAACCTTGAATCATGTTGGTGAACTCTATTTCATTCTCCTTCTTAGCTAAGGTGGGGATGAATATGGCTGTGAAGATAGTCTTGAAGTCAGTCTGTGCCATTGGGTATGTATTCAGATCTCAACCCATGATGTAATTCTCCCACCATATCTTGGCTTCTCCTTCTAAGAGGTGAGCAACAAAAGGGACCTTCTTGTTCGGTTGTACCTCTAGCATGCAAAAACCGTTCTTGACCACTAGCAGCCAAGAATCTTCTTTGTCGACCACTTCAATCTTATCCTCTCCCCATAATTTCTCAATGTTCAGCTTGAAAAAGTCCATAATGGTGACTCCAAGATGGGGACGAATGAAAAGTGACTCATCATTTTCATCTCTGGCTATATCCCTAAGGGCCAGGGCACTAATGGCCTCGGTTAGCTTCTTCTGATGTTCCATCCATAAGGCATCATGGGTGTAGACTACCACTGTAGGTCTTGGACCGCCAGTCAATTTCTCCTCGAGCTTGACTTCATCTTCAGACATCGGTTCCTTTTCCTTGTTCATCTCTGGGTTGTCAAAGGGAATTGACTTAGGGTCTGAGCCTTCTTCTGAATCTCCATCGGGTCTCTTTTTCTTCTTTAAGGACTCATCGCCATGGTCCCTCTTCCTCTTCTCGGAAGATCCCTTCCTCTTGTGGAAAGGCCAACCCCTAGCAGGGTTCTCGGTGGCCTCAATGAGAATAGCTACGATCTTCACACGAGCCATGTAGTTTTACACAAGCCAAAAATCTTTTAAACACAGATTTATAACTTGGTAGTGTTGGCTGAATTGGACATTATCATACCCTTTGTTTTGATGATGACAAACATTTCATTCTTGTGGATCTAACTTTTTATTTGAGTGTTTTAGGGAAAAACAAATAAGGAAGTGGATATATGAAAATCTACACAAATTGGAATATCAACATGCTTAGATTGCTTTTGTTTTCATGATTGTACTTAATGTAAAAACTTGTACAAGTATATAATGTACAAGTACTTAGCCATCATGTAAATCAAGTGTTAGATCTTCCCTATCCACTCACAACACTTAGATAGATCCTCCCCTAAGATATAAGCACAATTACACATTGATACACACACTTAGTAGATGACTCAATACATTGAATTAGGGACTTTCTCAGTCGACAAAATCTTCGATCGAGACACTCCCAGTCTACAAAGTTCTCGACTGAGAATAGACCCTCCAAGCCATTAGACTGAGTTAGGAAAGTAGTTGGGAGTTGGAATCAAACATTACAACACATTGATCTCAATCACCCACTGGGTCGACAAAAATCTTGACCGAGACATTCTTGGTCGACAAACTTCTCGACCGAGAGAAGCTCTGGACTGCACTTTTCAACAATAAACAAATAGCCCTTGCAATGAAATTAGTGGACACCTAACGGCTAGTTGAGCATTAAGAACACCCTAAAAAGTGTCCAGAATGTCCCTAAGCACTAGTAGGCCATTCCTATAAATAGGACATGCCTTAGGACACCCAAAGCATGACTTGTGCATACAATTACACTTGAGATTCATTCTTGGTGAGCATCAAGCAAGCCACATTTGCAATATGTTTCCTTGAGCTCTACATCAGTGTCCTATAGCCTAGCATCTCCCAGCCATCACACTACCACGTTCATCTATAGTGGATAGGAGATAAATATGCCTGATATAGGATCAAAACATTGTACTTATTGGTAACATTGTTTCTTTCTTCGAATCTTGTTCATTCTATTATATTTTGTTCTCTATGACTACTCCAAGGTTGGAGGTTGTTGAAAGGAGGTTTGTGGAGCTACTTCAGGGGGTGAAGGCTACTCCCGATAACTTGGAGTTACTTCAGAAGGCTGCCTCAAGGTGAAGCTACTTCAGGTGAAGGCTACTTCAAGGGTGATCTTGGAGTTACTTTAGAAGGCTGCTTCTAGTGGGATTGAGGCTACTTCAGGTGAAGGCTACTTCAAGGGTGTAGGAAGGTGATTGTATTTTATGTAACATCCTTGCGAGGTAATAAAATTGATCACTTTCAAAATCTCGATTGGAAACAATCGAGTAATGGACTGACTACCTTAGATTTCTAGGGTAGGAACCAATCTACATCCTTGTGTCTTCCTTGTCTCCTCCTACTTCTTGTTCAAGTGTTTAATTGTTTTTAATTAACTTTAAAAACTCCAAAAAGCACTATTCACCCCCTCTAGATCTTTCAATTGGTATCAGAGAAGGTCTTCAAGGAGCCCTAACATGTCTTGAAGGATGGGGGATGGTGTGCTAAACAACCTGAACTTAGAAGGAACCTATGTAGCTCATCCACCACCGTTCGATGGAAGCAACTACAACTATTGGAAGAGAAGGATGCAATTTTATTTTTAAGGCATCGGTTGGGAACTTTGGAGGATGGTGTCTACTCCATACATGCTTCCAGAAATTGAGTATGTTACGTGGGATGCCAATGCGGTAAAACAAGCTCAACTTAATGCCAAAGTTGTAAGCATTTTATATTGTTCTATATTGGTAAGTGAATTCAATAGAATTTCTTCATGTGAAACTGCATATGACATTTGGAATAGACTTTATATTACACATGAAGGAACCATACAAGTTAAAAATTCTAATATTAGTATGCTTAAACAAAAGTTTGAACAATTTTGTATGGAACCAAATGAGTCCATTAGTGAAATGTATGCAAGATTTTTTACTGTCATTAATGGTTTGAGTGCATTAGGAAAATTCATCAGTGAAGAAGATCAAGTATCTAAGATTCTTAGGTGTTTGCCACCAAAGGTGATGACTATTGAAGAAGCCAATGATCTCACAAGATTGAGGATGGAACAACTCATTGGCAACTTGGAGACTCATGAGGTAACTCTTGAAGAAGAAGAAAGATTGGCAGTTGAACACAAAAAGGAGAAAAGAAAGGACATTACATTCAAGGCATCAACCAAAATTAGTCATGACACAAGTGAAGAAGATAGTGAAGAAGAAACTCTCATTGTAAATGGTAAGCAGTATAGAAGATTTAAAACTAACAAAATTTCTAGTGTTTCTTCTTCCTCTAGGTGCTTTGAATGTGGTAAAAGGGGACATTTAAAAAGTGATTGTCCCAAACTCAAGAAAGGAAAGAAATCATCTCACAAGAAAAAGGAAAAAGCCTACAAAGCTGCATGGGATGACTCAAGCGATGATAGTGAGGATGGAGAAGAAGAGGTGGAGTGCCTTATTACTACAATAAATGAAGAAGATGAGGTAAGTCTTTTTGATTTATATAAAGAAGAGTTAGTTGATAGCATTGATGAATTGCATGATAAATATATTGATTGTAAAAAGAAACTAAAGAGAGTTACTAAAACTAATGAGGAGTTGTATGCTCAATTAAATGATCTTGCTTCTGAAAAAGAAAGTATTATTTCTGAAAATTCTACCTTGAAATCATCTCTAAATGACTGCAATATGAAGTTGCTTAATCTAGAAACAAACTATGACTTTCTTTCTCAAGAAAAGGTTGAACTACTTGCAAAATTGAATGATCTTCAAACTCAACCTATCTTGTGTACTCATTTAGATTATGATATTGTTATCAAATAAAGAGATAGTTTGTTATCTAATCTAGAGCATGCAAAGTTAGATGTTAAATAGAGAATGGATGAAATTGATAAGTTACAAAAGGAAATTAATAGCTTGAAAAACAATGGTATTCTTGATAAGATCCTAAAAGATTCTTTTGGTCAGATTGAAAGGAGAGGACTAGGTTATAAGCCCAAAGGTAAATCCTATCAAAAACCTAGAGTGAGAAGGACACAAGTGCCCAAGACTAAAGTTATGTATGTGCCTAAAGACAATCTAGCTAAGAAGAGAAATAAAATTGATTCTATATGTTGTCATTACTGTTTATGTCTTGGAAATTATTCATTATCTTGCACATACAAGAAAAAGGATGTTGATCTAGTTTGGGTTCCAAAACCTCAAACTTAGAAATATTGAATATGATTAGTTGAGATTTGACCTAAAACTTTACTTTGATACTCAAAATGTCTTATCTCAACTAAACTGAGCTTTAATTTGCATATTTATGTAAAATTGTATTGGAATTAACCTATTTTTTCCTTGAGAATAACTACTAAAAACAAAATAGAAACAATTTTGGTCGACAACAACTTCAACCGAGACACTCTTCGGTCGAGAAAGTTGTCGACCAAAGAAGTTTCTGTCACAAATCAGCATTTTCTGGAGAAACAACAATATTATCGGTCCAGAATGTTGTCGGCCGATAACATTTCAGTTGAGGAAATAGTCGACCGAGAGGGTTACTGTCTTAAACCTGCAAAAACCTGAGAAACATCTAGCTGACAAATACTTTGATCGAATCTAACTCGGTCGAGAACTTTGTCGGTCGAGGGAAACTCTGACAGAATTGTTCAATAAAACAAGATACTTAAATGTCAATTAACTTAGTATATAATGAACCTTATATATTACATTGATTTAAATATTTGAATGTAACTAATCCAAAGGAAAGAGTATATGGGCATCAAAACTTTATACTTTGCATGATTATAAGAAAAGATTGGTTCGAGACAAGTATTAATGTAAAATCTATTAGAAAGTGTTTTTTAGAAAATTTAAGGTCTCTAAAAATTTATGACAAAATATATTCTCAAAAATCTTGCTTCAATGAATCAAGTTCTAAAAAAGGAAAACTTAAGTCATAAAGAGGTCTTATCTTAGACTATTCAACATTCATACAATTACATATGAGCAAAATTAAGAATTAATAATGATCATACACAACAAGAGCAAGTGGCCCTTTGGACAACCTATGAAAATGCACATAGAAATGCCTCTCCATTGAGAAAGAATTCAGCCGAGGGGCGCCAAGGTCAAAGTCAAGGTCGGCCTAAAATAAGCCTGACAAAACGCTTATTTGTAAATCATTCATCTGCACTTAACCTTAGTATATTTGTTTATCAAGTTAAAAACAAATTGATTCATTGCTTTACTTATTCAATTGAACTTCAAAGCTGGTTATGATCTTAGTATCCTAAAGTAATCTTGGAACCTACAAAATTCTTGAATATGATGTATATCTTACTCTTAATTGAATTATCTAAACAAATTAGGGCTTAACATCCCTTGTATTTGGTTAGAAATATATTTATTGATTCCACTATGAGCTTAAAAGAATTTCATATCATTTCAGGGCTTAACATCCCTTGTAAATGATTGAGAAATAAAGTCATTGATTCTATTATGAGCCTAAAAGGAATCTCATATCATTTCATGGCTTAACATCCCTTATAAATGGTTGAGAAACTATTAAAATATATTCATGAGTCTACAGGATTCTCATGTCATTTTAGGGCTTAACATCCCTTGCAAATGATTGATAAATAAATCATGATTTCTGAATTATGGTGAAATTTGACATTTTGTTATAGTATACAATTAAGGGGGAGTATCCCATTCAGGGGGAGCAAATTGGTTATATGGTCATCTTTTTGAAATGACAAAGGGGGAGAAATAATATAAATCAAAATAAATGAGTCTCATAATCTCTTGGCTTCACATAAATTGTTTCTATATTCCTTAAAGAGTTGGATAATATGGTCCATACCTCTTTGGAATAACTATCACACACTTCTTGAATAAGCAAGAGAATGTCTACAAAAGGTAAATCTTAGGAATGAAACTCATGCTTTTTAAATTCCCTTGATTTATATTTTAGGAATGTTTGTAATCTTCAAAAAGGAGGAGATTGTTGGTTAAATTGGACATTATTATATCCTTTGTTTTGATGATGGAAAACATTTCATTCTTATGGATCTAACTTGCTATTTGAGTGTTTCAGAAAAAACAAATAAGGAAGTGGATAGCTGAAAATCTACACAAATTGGAAGATCAACATGCTTAGATTGCTTTTGTTTTCATGATTTTACTTAATGTAAAAACTTATACAAGTAGTTAGACATCATGTCAATCAAGTGTTGGATCTTCCCTGTCCACTCACAACACTTAGATAGATCCTCCCCTAATATATAAGCACAATTACACATTGATACACACACTTAGTAGATGACTCAATGCATTGAATCAGGGACTTTCCCAGTCGACAAAACCTTTGACCGAGACACTCTCGGTCAACAAAGTTCTTGACTGAGAATAGACCCTCCTATCCATTAGACTGAGTTAGCAAAGTATTTGGGAGTTGGAATTGAACGTTACAACACATTGATCTCAATCTCCCACTCAGTCGACAAACTTCTTGACTGAGAGAAGTTCTGGACTACACTTTTCAGCAATAAACAACTAGCCGTTCCAATAATATTAGTGGACACCTAATGGATAGTTGAGCACTAAGAACATCCTATAAAGTGTCTAGAACGTCCCTAATAACTAGTAGGCCATTCCTATAAATAGGACATGCCTTAGGACACCCAAAGCATGACTTGTACATACAATTACACTTGAGATTCATTCTTAGTGAGCAAAAAGCAAGCCACACTTGCAATCTATTTCCTTGAGCTATACATTAGTGTCCTATACCCTAGCATCTCCTAGCCACCACACTACCACGTTCATCGATAGTGGATAGGAGATCAGTATGCTTGATATTGGATCAAAGCGTTGTACTTATTGGTAACATTGTTTCTTTCTTCCAATCTTGTTCCTTTTGTTGTATTTTATTCTCCTTGACTACTCCTAGGTTGGAGGTTGTTGAAAGGAGGTTCGTGGAGCTACTTTAGGTGGTGAAGGCTGCTCCCGATGACTTGGAGTTACTTCAGAAGGCTACCTCAAGGTGAAGCTACTTCAGGTGAAGGCTACTTCAAGGGTGAGCTTGGAGTTACTTCAGAAGGCTGCTTCTAGGAGGATTGAGGCTACTTCAGGTGAAGGCTACTTCAAGGGTGTAGGAAGGTGATTGTATTTTATGTAACATCCTTGTGAGGTAATAAAATTGATCACATTCAAAATCCCAGTTGGAAACGATCGGGTAGTGGACTGACTACCTTAGATTTCTAAGGTAGGAACCACTCTACATCCTTGTGTCTTCCTTATCTCCTCCTACTTCTTGTTCAAGTGTTTAATTGTTTTTAATTAACTTTAAAAACTCCAAAAAGCTCTATTCACCCCCTCTAGATCTTTTAGGAAGATACAGAAGCTTTAACCTACATCCATTTCCTCTTATTTACATGTATTTTATTGTTTGGTGGAGGATACCTTAATCCTTAACCCTTTAAATCCCCAAACATAGGAGGTGGTGGAGAGAGAGAAAACCCTAAGTACTTAATGTTTCTCTAGAAATAAGAAGTAAAGAAGGGACAAAAATAGATGAGAAGACCTAGAGGTATCTTATTTCGAGTCAAATCCTTTGATTTCGGCCAGGCAGTCACACTAAATCTGGGAGTCCTTGTAGACCGACTAGTGGGGGGAGGAAAATATTGCCATCCCCCAGATCGTGATCCTTTTCTAGACACCTCCATCATAAAAAAAAACTCCAATAAATCCCTTGGGCTCTAAAGAGTTTGTAAAATTTAATAATTATTAGAGATTAAACAGATAACCACGCTATGATACCAATTGTAATGACCCCGCTTCCCGGTAACCCCCAATTAAGGGAGACCAAGAAGTCAGAGGCGTTATCTCGAATAGGATCAGTGGTTTTGTAATTAATCAGAAATAATTAATAAATTCCACTAAAGACTAAACTGAAAAGTGGAATAGAATTTTTATTTTAACATACCTTCAAAAATTGGGTAACTGGAAATTTTACTCAAAGTAGAATTCTAATTACCTAAATCCTCCTTTATTATTTTAACTTTATTCTTCACAAGTTCCACTTTACTATTTTTCCAATTTTAGATATTACCTAAAATGTCGGCAAACAAAACGCGGTCAGTATAAATGAATATACTGATATGTGGGGACAAACAAAATATTACACATAAGTTTTAACAACCTAATCATGTCAAGTAGTTGTTAACAATGCACAATTACATTTTCAATGTGACTTCCCAACCGCTTTTACTCATACTCTGTGATACCCTTTCTTAGGGTTTCATGCTTGAAAGGGACATTAAGGACACCTTCTCAATCCTAAGCTTGGTGCCTGGGGTCACCTCTTTGGGTGCCCAATGGTCTTCCCTTCGAGGCTTGACCACTCTAGACCTTCCCTCCAGGGCTTGGTCTTGCGTCATACATCCAGAGATGGTATGTAGGTTCGAGACAGTCACACATACTTCAATTTTTGTACACATAGTCACTTTAAAGATTGTAGTAATGAAACATCCAAGCAGTATAGTTTTCATTGCAATCGATAAATCCTCGAGAAACACTGTGAAACATAATGTGGTTACTCATAATTTAACCAGATACCTGATCAGTAGATTTCACAAGCAATAAGCAATTCCAATCAAGCAATCCAATCCAATCAAGTAATTCAACCACACTATCACAGAATCCTAAAAAGCATATGTAACCTATTTACTACACACTTTTCAAGAATCCATTTAATTGACTTGAAATTGATTCCTAGGGTTTCTAATCCAGATTAGGGTTTATCCACAAGTTTTCACCATTATAACTACAAAACCCTAAAAACAAAAAAACTAAGTGCAAACCCTAATTATCCTATTAACATCTTCCTAATAGGCTTAGGATCAACTTAGTATCATTTCCCTATAATGAATTTCAAATTATACCACATTAGAAACCATTAACCCTAAATTAGGGTTTCTAAGTTCATTATTGCAATTCATGTATATAAAACCCTAAAACAAAGATAATATCGTCTTTTCAGATTTAATTCTTCTTCTTATTCTCAATTGGTTATCATAACTCAAAATAATCTAATCAAGACATTAAAGCCGATTTTCTATCACAATTAGGGTTTTATCATAGTTCAATACATTAACATGGGTAACTTAATGCACTTTTAGAATTACAACTGACATCATGCCATGATTCTATTTTTATTAGATCCTACACATTTTTGTGATGAATTTTCATACATAACATGTTCTCATACAACCTACCATTAATTAGATATCAATTTTCCTAATTAATCTCATTTTGGCCAATCAGGGATTGACACACGTCCCTTTCGACTCCTCCAAGTCACGCCAGTGGGGCCAGGCGTGAGCCAATCGGCTCGCACTGCGTCAGCACCCAGACCAACAAAGTCGTGTGTCTCACCAACTAAAAAGAAATGCACAAAGACTAAAAGAACCCTTACCTCTATACTGCAGATGCGAGGGCAAAGGCATAAAATCTCAGGGTCGTCATCTTCTACCTCTGATCCTCTGCTCGTGTGAACTGGTGGTCAACTCACCGATTGACTTCATGATCTATGGCCTCTTCGTGCAAGATAGGACCTACGTTGGCTTCATCGACCCCTCCCTAACTTTATTGGCTCGTCAATTCCTCCTTCTTGCCTTCCCTTCACTGAACCCACACCGAACTCCCTCCGACGATGGCTTCTCCGTGACGAGGTGGAAGATTAGAGTGTTTCTTCGAATTGAGGGTGTCGGGATGATCGTCTTCATGCTTCATTTGTGTGAGGGTGAGATGTGAGATCGCTGGAATCTCACAAAACCCTCCCCTATATATAGGGTGTCCATCTGTATCTTGTGGGTTTGGGGACTTCTTTGTTTCACCACGAAACCCCCCGAAACCAAGGCTGGTTGGACTCGAAAAGATCTCCCGAAGGTAGGGGGCACTTTCTAGAACTTCTCATGTAATGAGTCGTGGGGAAAGTGGAGATGAAATTCTCCCAGTTTCCCAATCGGACTCGAGGTAAATGACGATACATCCAACGCTGTATCTCAGATCCAATGGTTGTCATGCCACCCGCATAAACCAAAATTTGAAAATAAGGATAAATAATCGTGACATTTTTGGAAACCTATCACTTTATGAAATATTATAAAATTCATAACTCCTTATTCTTTTATCCTTTTTCATCCAAATTTTAAGGAAACTTTGGGTTGATATTATCGACTAGTACACCAAATTTCAGTCCCAAACTCGAAAGGAAAGAGGGATTTTCTTCATATACAAGTTAACACTTATTCAAGAATAATTTATTCATATTTTCTCTCTCTCTTTTAATTTAATATCCTTTCTTTGGATTCCTTGTAACTGAAGAAACCTTAGGGATTCGAAATCCTCTCATGATGAGCAAACTCTTATCCTTCTAGATGTTTCTACCATCCTCATTAATATTATTTCAATTTCCATTATTAAGGATTTCTTTTCATCTTTTATTCCCTTTTGATATTGGGCTCATTAAGAAACAAGGCCCATGAATCCATATATATATAGAAGACATTTAGCAAAGAAATCCATACAAAGAATTCAAATCATACAATTTTCATATTCATATATCTTTAATGGAGAAATTACATTTCAACCCAAACTTATGAAAATTGAGGTTATAACAATTGGAAACATGCTTGTTTGCATAGTATAAGATGGTATAGTTGCATCAATAGATTTTATTAAGCACACACAAACAACTCTAATCAAGAACTTTGTATCCCAACTAGTAATACGTCGTTCCACACTATCCAGTATCCCATAATAGGTATCCTTATTTACTCTTCCATGTAAAATTGGTACTCCCAAATACCTCACAAGATTGGAGGTCTGTTCAATACCAACCATCTCGTTGTTATACCTCCTCATAGATATAGACACCCCTTTTGAGAAGAAAACATGAGTTTCATCAAAAAACATCAAATGTATGTATACTTCTTGGAATATTACGAAATAGTTCTTAATTTCTTCCATTTACTCCAGAACAACCTTGGCAAACATGATAATATCATGTTAATACCATATGCTAAATTCTAGGTCCCTTGCTGGATTCTTATTTGGATCCCATCTTTTACAGGCCACACTAGTTTCAATCAGTTGTGGAGGTCATTCATCACACATTACAAACACTGATGGGCTTAAAGGATCTTCTAGATGAAGCCCCTACCTAGCTTGAAATGGTTTGAGTTATTCTCCTTTCCACAACATCTTCATAGTACAACATGTAATTGAGTTCATCACATAACGAATAATATGAGATGGTCATTGAGCTTTTTGTATGTTATTTAACGTAAAAGGCAACAACATCCTATCTTAAGCTTTAGACAAATGTATCTTAATCTCCATGAAGTTTTTTGGTCCAACTCTCTCCATGGTATGTATTATCTCCTGAACTACAATTATATTGTTAGTGCACTAGTACATAACCCACCTTTAGTGTCGGTTATTTAAGTCCTTTAGTGTTGGTTTCAATGCGACACCTATGTGGGCGCCGCTAAAAGGCAAACTGTTAGGCGTCGGTTTCCAAACCGACGCCAGAAACCTTCGCGCGCCACTGAAAACGTGCCAGAAGGGGTATATAGGTGTCGGTTATTACTACGGAAACTGACGCCATAAACCTTCACGCTACAGAAAGGGCACCATCTAGGACACCATCAGTGTTAGTTTTTTTATTGATAACTGATGCCATATCACCTGTTGCCACGGTCGTACTGGCCAACACGGTTGTGGTGTCTGGCCTCATTAGGCGTTAGTTTTAGCTATTATCTAACGATGTAAGTATCCATCAGTGTCGGTTTATTATTGATAACTGACACCATATCACATGTTGCCACGGCCTTGCTGGCTAGCACAGCCGTGGTGTCTGGCCTCATTAGGCGTCGGTTTTAGCTATTATCCAATGTTGTAAGCATTTGTTGTCGGTTTTTTCAAATAATTGATGCCTATTGTATGTTTTTTTTAATCAGTCTGTAAGCCTTCTGTGGCTGGTCGCAGGATGAGAAACCTACAGTTCAGTTATGAACTGTAGGTTTTATGACATTCATTGATATCAGCCAACAATAGGCCACAAACCTGCAAAATTAACAACATTAATTTTCACACATTTAGCAACCTGTAGTTCCATTTGATTTTCACACATGTAAAAACATTCATGTAGCAATCTGCAGTTCCATTCATGTTCACATTCACATATGTAGAAACATTCATATAGCAACCAGCAATTTCATTCATTTTCACATTCACACATGTATAAACATTCAGACACATGTAGAAACATTCAGACATGTAGAAACATTCACACATATTACAATTCAGAAATTCGTTTACAAAATATCATTCTTTAGTCATTATTCGCTATCAACATCCCAATTATATTTTAAAAACCCCACTACTTAAATGGCTTTTTCCCATTCTTCTCTTACGTCATTTAATTCTTCCGTCATATAGGGAGCATGTACATCTAGTAAAGCCTTTCCTGTAGTGGGGTCAGTTTTAAACACATGCAAAGAAAATGATGTATATATATAATTAATAGTATATAAATAAGATTGACATATTTCATATTATCTAATGAGACTATATATAATACCTCAGGAATGGTATCGATGTCCACTGTGACATGTTTGATAATCATGTGCATAAATCGCATCACATAGTATGCACATGCCCATCTGTTGTCTTGTGTAACACACTATAAATTGAAACATACAAAATATTAAAAATACAACTAATTAAGCATTGTTCACATAAATAATATATACATTGGAGTCAGGAACTTACTTCCACGTTCTTCCAAATTATTGGTTGGTTCTTTTTCCTGGGGACCTTTCCTCCAGCCTTTTTGAACTCATCTAAACCCCTACACGTTAATGTAACATAGTACATTGCATAATTAAATAATAATGTAATAACATATGTTAACGGATATGAAAATGAAATATTTCTCACTGGAATAATGCCATTTTCATTGTGTGTCCATATTTTGATTTCAATTTAGCCCCCTTAGGATCTAGATAATAGACAGTGAACGTCTCAGGGACAATAACTAGTAACTCCCAATGCATACCCCTAGAGGTAAAAAAGTTAAAAATTGATAACTCAAAATCCACAATAAAAATGTAATTTTCTTAAGTCCAAATTATAAGCAAAGTAAACTTACTGCACATTGAATGGAGCTATTATCACCATCTTGTTATTTTGAGCAAAATTTGTAAAAGCATAACAGTAGTATTGTGGAACTGACGAAGGGTCTTTAGTTACTAGAATAATCAAAGATGGAATAAAAAATCCTACATGTTCGAATGAAAAATCTACGCATATCTTGTCTAAGTAGCTACAAAACATGTATTACGTATGCATTAATATATAAGAAACCAGATCACCAGATCCTACACAAGGTATATGGATGTATAAAGAAGATCTCACATTATCCATAGCACTATCACAGATGTATTCAGCCAATCATATTGAAACAACTCCAAAATATTTTGTATAAATAGTTTGTTTTCGTATGATTGACCTGCAGCATCCACATCTATAGAAACAGTTATAGGGCAATTTATATCATGTTTGCCTAACCATATTGCAATACCTCTACAATTAGGACCTAAATGGATGGGTAGGACCTGTAGAACCCAACTTGGTAATGTAGGAGGTGGAGGTGGAGGCCTAGATTTGTCACTCCAATAAGGAAGATCCCAAAATATTGACTTCTTCTTAAATAAAGATTTGTCACTCTGTGTGGCCATAGTACATTGTGATCTCTTACCAAATTCATTGACAAAGTCTTTTACTCTTTCATAAACAACCTCCCCTAGTATAGGTTTAGGTGCACTCCGTTCCTCATTCAATCCATTGAATGCTTTGTTCTTCCTATGATACGGATGGAATTTTGTAAGAAACCTTTGATGACCGAGATATAAAGTCTTACCGCCATGTTTTAGTCTTGTTGAATCAGTGTTCTCTTCACATATAGGACACACTTTAGCTCCTTTGACACTATATCCAGACAAATTCCCATATGCTGGAAAGTCATTAATAGTGCAAAACAACATAGCATGCAAACGAAATGTCTCTCTTCATGAAGCATCATAGGTCATCACACCTTCACCCCAAAGTTTCTTTAAGTCATCAATCAGAGGTTCAAGATAAACATCGATATCATTTCCAGGTTTTTTAGGGCCCAATACCAACAATGAAAACATTACGTACTAATTTTTCATACACAGTCAGGGTGGAAGATATAACAAGCATGACTGACCAAGTGCTATGTTGGCTGCTCAATGTCCTGTACGGATTCATCCCATCTGTACAAAGCCCAAGTCTTAGATTGTTGACTTCTTCACCAAATTTAGGGTACAATAGATCAATCTTCTTCCACTGTGGGGAATCAGACACATGTCATAGAATCCCATCATTATTTTTCTTAACATCTGCATGCCACCTCACATTATTCGCATCTATCAGATTGGAAAACAAGCATTGAAACAATGATATTATAGGCAGATACCACATCACCTTGGAAGGAGAACCAGTTTTGGACTCCCCTGAAGTCATCAATTTATACCGTGACGCACCACATTTTGGATAATCTTTCAAATCCACATAGTCCTTTTGAAATAATATACAATCATTCGAGCATGTGTGTATCTTCTTGGTCTCCATTCCCATTGGGCACAACCATTTCCTTACCTGGTATGTTGAGATTGGTAGCTCATTTCCTTCAGGAAGCATTTCTTTCAACAAAGACAACAATGACGTGAAGCTTTTGTCGCTCCATCTATTGTTAGCTTTCATCTTATACAATCTCAACACAGCGCTAAGCTTCATAAACTTAGTACAACCTATGTATAACGGTATCTTAGCATCATGCACAATGTTTCTAAACATGGGAGGTGGATCGGTGTGCTCTACCCCACAACTATCCAGCATCGCATCAACGATGTCTATTGGAACTGGTTCATTCACATCTACATCATCGGAGGCAATTTCTTCTTCCACACAAGCATTGTTATCAACATCCATTGGTTTCGGGTTTCAAATTTCTCCATGCCAGTGCCATTATGTATACCCTTGTACAATCCCGTTGCACATGACATGACTTTTGATTTCATAACCAGTGCTGACTTTCAAGTTGTTACCGCAATGCCTACATGGACAGTAGAACCTATATCCAGGTTGTTTCCTATGTTCCTCGGAAAATCTAATAAACTGGTCAAGACCAGAAATAAACTCTGGGGTGTAGTGATTGCAAATGGACATCCATGATCTATCCATTCTATGATCAAAGAGAAAACAAGTATATATTACAACAAGGGTCTAGGGTTAATAGATTAGAGTTTATGCATGGTGAAAACTTTAGGCCAACAAATACATGTGTTGTCATTCTTATATATAATACATTTATACCACCTATCCCATTCTTGAACACCTAATCTCACTAGTAAGTGTATAATGTGTATTGGGTTTTCAAGAAAACTTCGGCAATATTTCCCCACTGTTCTCCAAGTACATATGTACTTAGAGAACAAACGAGGAAATGCTACCGAAATTTTCTTGAAAACCCAATACATATTATACACTTACATCCTAAGTGAGATTAGGTGTTCAAGAATAGTCCCAAATTGGGGACTATCTAAGATTTACTCCTAATGAGTAAATCTTGGACGGGTTTCTAGGCCAACAAATACATGTGTTGTCATTCGTATATATAATAAATGTCTATAAACTACAGGCAACATGGTTAATCCTAATCTATAGAGAATTATTAAATAATAAATCAAGAAATCAATAGTTTCAAACAAAAGGGCTAGGAATCTTTACTAGACATTATATGTAGCCCTAATCATCATATTTAACATACTACGTTATTATGAACATCCAGATCAGATTAAGATCATACTATGTTATAACCATTGGTTTAATAACCCTATTTCCGCATGTACATGTTTATCAACTTTAAAACCCTATAATTCATTAAAATCATTCTAATTCAATTTAATATGTTGGGATCAAATAATTATATAATGACATCAGATTATATAAAAGAATCATAATTAACATGATTAACAACATGCTCATCAAACTAGGGTTTTCTTGAATATCATATAATATGTGTATACTAACTATACCTTTGTAACAAGAAGAATAATAGAGCTTTAAGTATATTTTATTCACAATCTACACATTTTTTTGATCAAAACTATATACAATATGTCTATAATTGGAGCTAGCATTCATTTCCTATATTATTGGCAATATTAATGTGTGAATCAGACCAGCCAATGGTGGTCAAGCAGGAGCAGGGTACCTGCTTGAGGGCAGAGGAAGAAGAGCAGGAGCAGGGTACCTTCGTATGTGGTGGTGCCAGCATGGAGAGTAGGGAGCAGAGCTATGGTCGGACCTAGAGAGGAGCGGTGGTCGGACCTGGAGAGTAAGGCTAGATGAGCCGCGGCCGGACTGGATAGCAGCGGCTGGAGTCGAACCAGACCAAACATGCACAGTGGCAGCGGTGATAGAGAGTGGGCGATAGTGACAGAGAGTGGGCGACGGTGACGGAAAGTGGTGACGGCGTGCGACGGTGACCAGAGCAAATGGTGACAGAGGCGGAGGCAGAGGAGCAGCACCAGTAGAGAAATCACCGGACCAAACCCTCAATCGCGCGAGATGAATGAAACAGAGAAAGGGGGAAGAGTCTGGCTCATGCGGGTGTTGTTAAGTTAATAATAGGTGTCGGTTAACAAAAACAACCAACCCTAAAAACTATTGGTGTCGGTTACAAACAAAAAACTGACACTATTGTTCGTTTATAGTCGTCGGTTCCAACTAGAAAAACCGACGTCTATATCTATATGCTAAAAAAAATAAATGTTCTCGAATTAAGACCATAGTCGTCGGTTTCCGTATAAACACCGATACTAAAGGGATGTGAAAATTTTCACGGTTAAGCGCATAAAAACACAACGATGTCAGTAATTATAAGACAACCGACGATAAAAATTGGTCAAATATCTATCTCGCGGAAAACCTTTAGTCGTCGGTTTCTTTTTTAAAAACCGACGTTGTATGTTAAATTTTAGAGGTAATTTTTTTCACTGGAAATTTTGGATTTGGCGATTAATTTTAGGCATCAGTTTCTTATTAAGGAACCAACACTGAATAAAATCCATACATGTATCTGGTCACCCTTCATAGATAGATGTCGGTTTTTTTTATTGAACCGACGCTTTATGTTGTAGGCGTCGCTATGTTTATACAACCGACGCCTTGAAAAGTGACGTTATAAGCCATTTCTGTAGTAGTGGTGATTCTGTGGAACCGTACAAAACTACTCTTGGAAGAAGATATCCATTTAGGCATGAGTCCTTTCAATCTTCCAACAAGGATCTTCGATACAAGATTGAAGATGGTATTGTTTAGGGAAATAGGGAAAAGATGTTTGTAGTTAATGGTGTTGTATTGTCGGAATCAATGCCACAAGTAAATCACACATTTGTCATGGTAGGGAGAAACCATTTAAGTCCCTTCCCACCATGGTTATTATTGAGGTTTTAATTGTCTCCCAATTCTATTGGATGAAGCCTACATTAGTCCCATCAAGTCCAATAGCTTGTGATGGCTTCATTTGGTACAACATGTCTCCAATTTCAACTTCTGCATGAAGGTGAGAAAATCCATGAGCCCGTTCTTTATTATTGGGAGCAAAAATATAAGGAATCCTATCCAGCCTCACAGCTTAGAGTCATGTCAGTTGTAACTTGTTAAAGGAAATACTAACTGACTAACTTCTTAAGTTGATCATCACTACAGTCAAATGACCACCCTCATCTTTGATATTGCATATAAGGTTTCTATGGTGTCTGTTAGTCATGATAATATTTAGTGTTACAATCACCATTCTTCAACCATAACATGATCTTTTTGCTTCCAATAAACCTCCACTAAATCAAGAATGTCATTCAATATGAGCCACTTTTCAATGCATAACTTATCTTTTCCTTCTATGTAAAACTCTTCCAATTCTAGTTGTAGATAGCCAATTTCCTCTAGAATTTTAGATTTTTATTAATGCCTCACTTGATGCAGATTCCTATCCCACCTACTTATCTTACCAAAGATAAGGGACATAGATCTCCAAATTCCAACTATCCATTCAATTATTGGTTGAGCAGTTGCTTAAATTTTAGACTATAGTTCCATTTTGCTTTAGTTCGAAAAATGTAATATTTCTTCCCAGAAGCATGTTCTTTCACCTACAATGGGTTATTATATGTTCCACATACCATTTTCAACATCCCTATCAAGTTTTTCAAACAACCTCCCACTCTTATATGTGAATCTTGCTCCTGAGAAACCATTATCAGAGAGGCCCGCAACAAGTAAATTTTCATAAATTCACCAGCCTCCTTAAAGTTAAAGAGTTGTATTCCTTTCTTTTCATTAGGTGTAAGCATCACATTAAAGTCACTAACTAGTATTGATTTCCTGATGTTAAGAATATGATTCCACAAAAACTTTTAAGTAGTGGAATTAGGACTACCATAAATGAAGGTTACAAACTCATTATTATTGAATAGACAATGGATAATTTGGTGGTAATTAAGAAGGATGTCCCCCTTGCACTCAGAATTTCACATTATCCATATCCTTTCTGACAACCCTTGACCCTCCACTCTGTTTGAGTTGATGAATTGCAAACTTCTAATAGTCTCATCATCTAGAGGTTTAGAGGACCTAGGTTCGAGCACATCTAGTATCCTTAGTTTATGAGTCCTAATCAAGCTTCTCATATTACGAGTTTGGTCATTACCAATACCTTGTACATTCTAGACAAGGATACTAATCATTGGAAACTATATCAAAAAGCACTCTTCATAATTAATGCCTACTCTCATCAGCTTCCTTCCTAATGTCATTGTAAAGTCCAACTATCCTTGTAGGAACACAAGATCATTTCTCCTTACCCTTATCACCTACCTTATTTATGTCAGGAGGGACACTCTGATCAATTCCATCTCCTTAGTCACTCCCATCATCAGTAAATAGGTTTAGTGGGTTTTGAAATTTTCTTTGTAATTGGTTCATCTTCCTCCAGACATCCTAGTAAGACTTCATTGCATGTAGGATCTTTCATAGAGTGGTTGACCTCCTGATGCTTCTCACTACTCCCTTCCATGGCCTTACTTGTACCCCTAATGATGTATTTGTTTGTTTGCTTGGTTATGTCTTCAAAAAGTTTCTTCTCCACACTTTCTGGTGATGGAATAATCTTCTTTTTCCTTCCCTACCTATGTCCCTTATGTGAAGTAGCAAGATGCTTGTCCCCCACCTATTTTACCTTCTACTTTTTAGCAAAAGTTGTGTCCCACATGGGAATGCCAGGTGTCTCTTCCTCCACATCCAACTCTTTAAACTTTTTTAGAATCAAATTCCTTTGTTTCTTTTTCAAGAATTGTTCTCTCCTCTCCTTATTCCTCCTTGTATGGATATTCTTCTCATAATATGTCTACCATTTTTTCTTTTCCTCCACTCACTTCACTCCTACTTCCTCTTCCTTATCTCAAACCTCTTCCTCCTCCCTCTGCTTGTCGACCACCTTGTAGTTAGATGTTGTATGCCCTAACTTACAAGCAAGACATATATCTGGCAGAGATTCATACTCAAATTTGTACTCATAACCAATGATAACAATTGTTGGTTGTATAGCCTTTCTAGTATCCAAGTTGACTGCTAGTCTAGCAAACTTGCCCCATGCGTTATTCATATTGTAGTCATTGAATCTCACAAGGTGACCTGTCACTACTCAGATGACTTCAAAAGTGTGAATGTTATAGAGGTGGATAGGTATATTCATCACTCAAATTCATGTCACGATATTAGGAGGCATACCCATAGTAGGTTGGAAAGTTGGGTACCACTTCCAGACCATTAAAGGACACCGAACAAAAACAAGCTCCCCCTATCAGAGCTTTCTCATAATCCTCCTTGCATGACAACTGAATGGTGAAGTAATTCATGTATAACTCATACACATGTATACATCTGAATGGTCTCCATAAAATTTTTAGTCTATTCCCCATTGTTAAGGATCAGATGTCCTTCATACCATCTTACTTATGCCTGTATATTGAAACATATGTTCCAATATTTTGTTGGCCTCCATCACAATGAATATCCTAGAAACCCACGATCATGGATCAAGTTGATATCTGATGGATCCAATTCCTTCTCAACTTCCTCATATGAAATAAACATATTGGTTGATGTTCTATAAACTTCACTGAACAAAACGTCTCATAAATGCATATCCTTCTCCTTTTCTTAAGCCTCTTTCCTCTGATCTCCTCTCTAACAATTGGGATTTCCATTAGCACCGTCATTATTTAGCATGGGAAATATTTCATGATGCAATAGTGGACATCGTTCCCTTGAGTTGGAACGAGATCGCAATCTAACCTCATCTTTATCTAACGATTCCTTGTTCCCTCATATGCCTCTATAGAAAAGGTTCAACCCTTCTTCCTCCACTCTAAAATGGACTCCATGTGGCTGGTTCAGATCCATAACCATGTTGACTATCCTTCGCCCTGCCCATTAGCATATTCTCCCCCACCTCAATCATGGTTGTTGAACCCCAGGTTTGATAAGTGTGACAACTTGGTTTGTCACCCTTTGCATATGAATTCTACTCTTGGCTTTGCCCTTGACCTCACCATCAATTTCTTATACATATATGATTTGATGCTTATTTGATAATTTTTAGCACAATTTCCACCTTGGTGACACTCAGTAAAGTTTTTAAAGTACATCACCCATCATCACCTTTCTCTTACTTTTGATCTTTGTCTTGTGACGTTATGCACCTTAGTTTCATGTTCATTGTGTAGAGGGTACTCTCATATTTGCAATACATCTAATTTCATCCAATTTGGAGCTAGGATGAATGACATACACATCATTCAATTCTTTTTCCTCTTGAAAGTTTGATTTCCCTTTGTCTTTTTTCACCCTCTTTGGGCCTGCGGCCAGCCCATGTAGGGGGGCGCAGCCCAGTGGTCCCCCACCCATCTCTCCTCCTCACCTTATTTTCCTTTTTCCTTTCCCTCCTTTCTTTCCTTGCCCCTGACTCCTCCCTCTCACACAGATGGAAACATACAAACACCAGCGTGTACCACGTTGTGGTGTCTACTCCCCTTGCAACATCTCACCTACCTACTCCCTTAGTCCTCTTATCCAGCTACCACTCAACGAGATGCCAATAGGAAAGGTTGAACCCAGGGGCTGCCGCCACTGCCCCCTTGCTCCACCTGAAACCCTAGAACCTATGATTCCCTCCTTCCTTTTTAAACCCTCCAACCCTTCATTTCTGAGGTTGGCTCCTCCCTTCACCGGAACCAACATTGCCACCCACGCTCCTCTTCCCCACCAAGCGGAATTGCTACCTCGCCCACACTTTGCATTTGTGCTCACCCAGGTTTGGCGAAGCCCCAACCGAGGGTGAAGACAAACCATCCTAGGTCATGCCAGGTGTCAGGGCTCCCTACCTCACGAGCCTTCCTCATGTTCTCTCTCCCTTTCTATTCTTTCCTGGAAATCCCTATGGATCCCAAAGCTTCATACCTCGCAACCCCCCCCATCTCGACACCACTAGTTGAAGTCAGGTTTTGAAACCCCAGCACCACCGTGGAGACGACGGGTGGGAGGGAAGCACGGCCCTGTCTTCCCTTAACCACTCCATATTCTCCCCTTCCTCTCTCTATTCTGGTCAGACGGTCTTGCTGTGGCAGCAAGTAGGGCTCGGCAGCCACGCTCAAGCAGCTACAATGAGCGGCACAACACCCGCGCGACATGACGATGATGGGGAGAAGAAACACCAGCTCTCTGAGTCACCAATGACCACTCCCAACCGCACGCCGACACCCCGACCCGCTCCCAATCTCCCACAACCATGGGTCACAATCACTGAAGGCTTGCGCATCAGCGCCTCATGGATGGCCTCTCGTCCATCTCAAATTCGGCCCACTTAGGGTAAATACCCTCCAAAATCCAAATTTATGATGCTACCTACAAACCTATGTAATTCCTAGCATAATTAATGAAAACATATGATGTTATATACTATTTTGATTAGAAAAACACCACCTATCTCATGGTGCTACTTATTGATCCTACTTTTGTTCATATCTCCCATGATTTACTTATTTATGGATTGGTTGTTCTTTAGTTATCTAATCTTAATCATCCATGTTTTTGATGTGACCCTAATGATTAATCACCCTATTTTGTGGTACCTTAGAAACTAATATTCCCTTGGATTGAGTGTTAATTGATCTAGCTTGCTTACTTGCTCTCTAATGTCATCTTTCATGTACTATGACTCATAAGCTACCTTTTTGGGTATTAATATAATGTAACTTGAACACTTGTGAAGTTTGGATCTCTAAATCCCATGAAATGCCATCACCGTCAAAATTAGTAGTCATGATTATGTCTCATTATATCTAAAATAAAAATCTCATACTTTTGTGCCATGCTAACATCATAAGATCTTAAGTGCTCATTCTAGTACATGATTATGACCTATAATGACCTAACATGAAACCATGCTCTTAAGGATACAGATTTTCCCTCACTCATCTTGTTAAATTAGATTGGTTTTTTCCTTGATGATACTCTGGACATGGACGTTCTCTTAGCCTATGTCATCCTATGATCTTGTACACCATGTAATGCACTTTTGGTGAATATATTGATATGACTAGAACCATGCTTGTTTAAAAACGGGACCTAAGTGCTTGAGAATATCCATGTGGGTACTCTCACTCCATACTAATATGAGATATATCATTGTACTCTAGGTTGACATTGAGGGCCTTACCTTGAGCTCTTGGTGCCAGGTTTTACTCTACACTTGCAAGGTACACTTTTTACTCCTCTTGAACTATTGTTATTGTTATGACTTGCACTACTACAGAAACAACATTCAATGTCACTTTTCTGGGCATCGGTTATTTACAAAAACTGCCGCCTATAACATTACTCGTCGGCTATTTAGTAAATCTGACGTCTATATTCGAAGACCAGCCAGACACGGGTACTGCATTGTATTCAACGTCGGCTAGGTAAACCAAATCGACGCCTAAAATCACCCGCGAAATTCAAATTTCGAGCGAAAAGAAAAAGTGTCACATACAACGTCGGTTTTTTAGACACAAACCGACGCCTATGTATGATGAGAATTTTCACGAAAAGTGTCACATACAGTGTCAGTTATCCTTTGATAACAAACGCTGATAATGGTTCCCACCAAATAATTTAGGGCAAATATTATTCAATTGGACGTCAGTTTTTATGAGCAACTAATGCTGAAGATGTTTAGGTGTCAGTTTTGTAGATAAGCAATGCCTTTTATGAACTTAATACCCCCGTGATCACCCGACTCTTCCCCTTTCTTTTGTTTCATTGCTAGAATTTCTCCCCAGTGTTGTTGCCTCCCGACTGCAACCCCCACCTGCCGCTGCTGCTGCTTGTGCGTCGCCGCCGCTCCCTGCTCCTTCTGTACTGCCGTCTCCGGTCCTAGTCACCGCACCCTGTGGCTACCTGCCTGCCTTGTGTCGGCGGTCCTGGAGCTCGCCGTGCCTGCCATGCGTTGGCGGTCCTTTGCTCGACCTCACCTCACCGCCGACCTGTCGACCTCACCTCGCCCTGCTCGCTTGCCCAGGTACATTCCGATCTACCCAGGAGGCACCCAGGCGCGCCTAGGCTGCCAGGCGTTCACCTAGGGTCCCAAACCCAGGCGCCCATCCTAGTTAGGCCTCTGGGATGCCTGGGCGATGCTTGGGCTGCGCCAAGGCACAATGCTGCTGTGTATTTAAAAAAAATTAAGTTATTTACTAATTTGTGTTTATTTATGTACTGATTTGTATTTATTTATGTATTGTTTCAGGAATTAATTGATCATCTACTGCTGCCCGCCGTCTCCCTGCCCGTCGCCTGCTCACCTGCCTACTTGCCTGCCTACTCGCGTACCCTCCGTCTCACCCAAATAGAGGTAGACCCTATTTTATTACACTGCTTGATCTTTAATCACATAGACTTAATCAACATTGCTATTTGTATGATCCTAGTGATTAAAAGAACTCTTTCCTGGTCCCTTCAATAACTAATGTTCCCTTGAGATGAGTGTTAATTGATCTAGTTTGCTTACTTTCCTTGTAATGCCATATTTTATGTGCTATGACATAGTCACCTTTAGAGTATTAAAATGATGCAACTTGTACACTTGTTAAATTTGAATCTATAAATCCTATGAATTGATATCACCCCACAAAATCAGTAGTCACTATTATGTCTTGTACACTCTAGAATCAAGATCTAATACTCTTATACTATTTTAACACCATGAGACATTTTTTGCTCATTCTAGTGGATTATTATGACATATGATGACCTAACATGAAACCATGCTCTTAATGATATGATTTACATATCTATTATTGTGTTTGTTGGCCTAGAAACCCGTCCAAGATTTACTCATTAGGAGTAAATCTTAGATAGTCCCCGGTTTGAGACTGTTCTTGAACACCTAATCTCACTTAGGATGTAAGTGTATAATGTGTATTGGGTTTTCGAGAAAATTTCAGTAGCATTTTCCCGTTTGTTCTCTAAGTACATATGTACTTAGAGAACAGCGGGGAAATGTTGCTGAAATTTTCTGGAAAATTCAATACACATTATACACTTACTAGTGAGATTAGGTGTTCAAGGATGACATAGGTGGTACACATTTATTATATATCAGAATGACATCACATGTGTTTGTTGGCCTAGAAACCCATCCAAGATTTACTCATTAGGAGTAAATCTTAGATAGTCCCCGGTTTGGGACTGTTCTTGAACACCTAATCTCACTTAGGATGTAAGTGTATAATGCGTATTGGGTTTTCAAGAAAATTTTGGCTACTTAGAGAACAACGGGGAAATGCTGCCAAAATTTTCTTGAAAACCCAATACACATTATACACTTACTAGTGAGATTAGGTGTTCAAGGATGGGATAGGTGGTACACATTTATTATATATCAGAATGACATCACACGTAAGTGTATAATGTGTATTGGGTTTTCGAGAAAATTTCAGACAAAACTCGACCGACCATTTAACTGGAAATGGCATGTTACCTAATGCATGCAACCAATCTTAATGAAGCTAAATGTTTGCTTTTTTAATATCAATATCATTTTCAGATTTGATGTTTCATTATCTTCTAGTTAATACAAATGCTAAATGTTTGCCTTTTTAATGACATTTTCAGATGGCTGACCATGATGAGCATGATGTCCATGATGAGCATGAAGTCCATGATGAGTATGATGTCCATGATGAGCATGGTGAGGATACCAATGTATGTTCTAAAAACATATCTGTATTTCTATAAATTTTGTTATCTTTGAGTTATGTCATATATCCCATATTTCTATATTGGGCTAATTCAGTGTGTTTATTTTTGTCAAATTTTAGGTTGATGATGCACATGTACCCACTTTAGCACTGTAGGAACTTGATGTGCATCACCAAAAAGTTAACAAGAAAAGGGGCATCACTCTGTTGAATAAGTTAATAGTGCTAAGTGGCAGTGGATCCAAATTGGTTGTGGAGTTTGATAATGAAGGAAATGCAATTGGAGTGAACCGCAATAATTTTGTAAACTATCTTGGGGTTGTCACTCGAAGCCATTGCGGTGTAAAGTATGATAATTGGCATAAAGTTCCTCAGGCGAAGAAAGACTTGATATGGAAGGATTTATGCGTGAGTTATTATTATTTGCAATTCTATTTTGTAGATTACAAATTCTATTATTTGCAATTCTATTTTTGGATACTAGTTAATAATAATTCTATTTTACATAATCTATTTGCATTAGATGAGAAGCTGCATCATAAAAGCATGATGCAATGCGCTGGAAAGATGCTTAGGAACTATAGGACAAATCTCAACAGAGAATACATAAAACATGGTGATAAGAAGAAGAAGTCAGCCCTTGAACAGTGGAACTTCTTGGACAAAGAAGATTGGGACAATTTTGTTGCTTTAAGAGAATCTGAAGAATTCAAGGTATTAGGCATCACTCCCAATTTAATTAATATATGTTGTATTCACCTATTCAAGATTAACATTTAGTGCTACTAACCAAATCATTAATGTTCATAATAACTAGGCCCTCAGTGAGGCACAAAAAGTAAGGTGTGCACTGAATGTGCATGACCAAACTATGGGTCCAAAGGGCTATGCAAGCGTTCGACAAAGACTACAGGCAGAGTCTGTTGTTACTCAGGAGTCCTCTACTATAGGTAGCACACCTCTGCCTTTCCATGATGTTTGGATAGCTGGGAGGCAAAATAAGAAGGGAGAAATAAGGAAGCCCGCAACTGCTGAGGCGGCTACAAAAATGGTAAAATACAACTCTTAGAGCAATTGTTTGAATATTGATTATTTGTGGTGTTAACTTACCAATTTATGTTGATGGTGATTAGCGGGAGCTGCATGAGCAGAGGAAACAAGGCACGTTCATCCCTCAGGGCACAAGGGATGAATTGATAGTTGCTCTGGGTAACCCAGAGCATCCTGGACGTGTTAGTGGTGCAGGCGCTGGTGTGGGCACCAAAGCATTCTTTGGGTCATCCCAGTGCAAACCTAGAGCGGGACTTTCACAAGAAGAGATAACCTATTCTTTTTTTAGAATGTTACTGCAAAAGAAAATTCAATAATAAGAAGCTAATGTTTCTTTTATCCATGTATAGGAGAATAAGAGAGTCGAGGATATAGTTGCTAAGAAGGTCAATGATATAGTTGTTGAGAAGGTCAAAGAAGAAATAGTGCGGTGGCAGGCATCTCAGGCTTCCAATCAGCCTATGGCGACCTACTCTTCTCCTGATGTACAGACTGAGAGTAATCCTGTAGACCCACCACCGCCTAACACGTCTACCGTGAGTATTGTTTATGACATTGTAGCTAGTCTTTTCAAGATGATATGTTTTCAAGATGATATGTATATATGTATAATATTCTTTATGTAAATTTGTAGGCATTGAAGCCATGCCGCATAAAAATACAAGACTATATTGTTGCAGAGGCGTGGGCTTACCCGTCCCTTCCCGGGGCAATGTTTCACGGGACTCCAATGCCACAGGGCTACATTCGTGTGAACCCGATACATGTATTACCCGATTGGAGGGAAGCTACATTGCCATATCCCCACCCAGATATTGATACACTTGCTGAGGCAGAAGGCGGGGTGATATTGTGGCCCAAAGCAGATGTCGTCTATATATACAGGTTAAAAAGAAGACACCCGGAGCACCTAGGCCTCCACCTCCACTTCCTGCATTACCAAGTTGGGTTCCAACTGACGTAACATACCTGTTAGGTCCTGCTTGTAGGGGAATGACATGTTGGCTATGGGCACATAATATACATTGCCCTATAATTGTTTCTTTAGAAGCGGATTATGCAGGTCAATCATACGAAAGCTCTTTATTTATACAAGATATTATTGAGCTGTTTATGTATGATTGGCTGACTACATCAATGATAGAGACATGGATAAGGTGAGATCTTGTTTATACATCCATATACCTTGTGTAAGATCCGGTGATCTGGTTTCTTATATATTAATGCATACGTAATACATGTTTTGCAGCTACTTAGTCGAAGATCAATGCAAACAAGTTGCATTTGATCATGTGGGATTTTTGATTCCATCATTGATTAGTATGGTAGCTAAAGACCCTGATAGTGTTCAACAATACTGTATAGATGCTTTTAGAATTTTCGGTTAGCAAAAGAAGATGATAATAATAGCTTCATTCAATGTCATGTAAGTTTACTTTATTTATAATTTGGACTTAAGAAAATTACATTTTTATTGTGGATTTTGAGTTATTAATTTTTAACTTTTTACCTCTAGCAGTAGGCATTGGGAGTTACTAGTTATTGTCCCCGGGATATTCACTATTTATTATCTAGATCCTGCGGGGAGTACATTGAATACTAAAATTGGACACGTAATGAGAATGCCATTATTCTGGTGAGAAATATTTCATTTTTATATTCGTTAACATCTGTTATTACATTACTAATTACACAATGTACTGTGTTACATTAACATGTAAGGGTTTAGATGAGTTCAAAAAGGCTGGAGGAACGGTCCCAAGGAGAAAGAACCAGCCAATAATTTGGGAGAACGTAAAAGTAAGTTCCTGACTCCAATGTATATATTATTGATGTGAAGTGTGCTTAGTTGTATTTTTTAATATTTTGTATGTTTTAATTTATAGTGCGCTACACAAGACAACGGTTGGGCATGCACATACTATGTGATGCGATTTATGCAGATGATTATCAAACATGACACATTGGACATCAATACCATACATGAGGTATTATATATACTCTCATTAGTTAGTATGAAATATATCAATCGTATTTTTATATTATTACTTATATATATACATCATTCTCTTTGCAGGTGTTTAAAAGTGACCACACTATAGGTAAACGCTTAAAAAATGTACATGCTCCATATACACTGGAAGTATTAAATGAAGTAAGAGAAGAATGGGCAAAAGCCATACAAGCAGTGGCGATTGTAAAATATAATTGGGATGCTGATAGCGATGTTGAATGATATTTTGTAAATGAATATTTCTGAATGTTTAGACATGTCTGAATATTTCTACATGTTTTGAATGTTTCTACATGTGTGAGTGTGAGAATTGAATTGATGTCTGAATGTATCTACTTGTGTGAAAAAATATATGTTGATTTTGCAGGTTTGTGGCCTATTTGTAGGCTGATATCAATGGATGTCGTAAACCTGCAGTTCAGAAAACTGAACTGCAGGTTCTCATCCTGCTGACCAGCCACAGCAGGCCTGCAAACTGATAAGAAAAAAAAATAAAACATAGGCGTCGGTTATTTATAGAACATCATTATCAAAGGCCTACCGCGTCGGTTATTGGATAAAAACTACCGCCTAATGTGACAAACAATCTGACCGTGCAGGAAACCACGGCCGTGGTGGAAATGGCGTCGCTTATTCGTATAAAACCGACGCCTATAGTACTAAACATGGCCGTGCAGGGAAGCACGGTCGTGGCGTCTGTGAATATGGCGGCAGTGTTTTAGTTGATAACTGATGCAGAAAGTATCCTAGATCGCACCCTTTTTTGTGGCGCGAACCCTTTTGCCGTCGTCTTTCTATATAAAACTGACGCATATAGGTTATATAGGTGTCAGTTATAAAACTGACGCCGAAGAGTTCAACCTTTAGCGGCGCCCACATAGGCGTCGCTTGAAAACTGTCGCTAAAAGGGGTTAAACAACCAACGCCAAAGGTGTGTTCTGTAGTAGTGTTGGTTGCTAGTTATATATATAGAGTCTAAATGCTTGGATATGAATATTGTTTGACATAAGTGACCTTATGATATACTTTTCATGCTTTTGATATATAATATATGTTGAACATCACCCTAAAAGATTAATGTAGCAAACCATAATGCAATGACCCTTGTGCCCTACCCAACTCATGGGATGTGGGCATAAGGCACAGTGACTCCTCCTTAAGTTCTCAAGAGAGGAGCACAATTTTTGGTTGAATATAGGGTGACCCCTTGGCTTTGGTCATTTGGTCCCCTCATGGTTGAAATGTGCAACCATTGGCTATGCCTTAGTTTGCCATATAGTCTCTTCCTTTGGAAGTTGTTACACAAATATAAGGCCTTACGATGTTGTTAAGTACAATGGTTAAGTCCACCTAAAAGATTCTCTTGAAAACTTTGTTACATGTTTTGTATGTTTGTTTTTCTTTGGTCTTTACATATTATTATCTTGCCAAGTTTATATTATTTTAATCTCAAAATGTTGTTAGTTTTGTTTTGCAAAGTGTACCAATGCACCCACATTGATTTTCTGTCCTATTTTGTTCCCTATTAGGTGATCAACATGTGAATCAAGCAATATGAAGGAACTCCAACAACAAAGAACAACATCCTAGCACGGGTCTTGTAGTAAATAAGTGGGTTTCTCAATCTCTTCATGTAATAGAACAGTCATGTTGAACTTGTAATCTCTCCACATTGTTTCCTTTGGACTATGTTGTACATAAGACACTTTTATTCTATATATGATGATGGACACTATTTTTCTCTTATTTACATATGCTTGTGTGTCTTGTGCCATTCTATGGACGGACACCCCAATCCACTCACCTTTGGCTATGTAGCTGTTAGGAGTGTGGACTTGGGGTAACAAACAGTTCTGTGACAAATGGTATCAGTGCAAAACACATGAGCCTCTATGTAAGTAGGGCATGGAACATCATTAGAACCTAGGGAGAACTTAAGTCAATAATGGTGAAACTAAGGTAGCAGGTTTGGTGCACCACATGGGGCTCCTCTGCAAGTCTAACTGCCCTAAGTGAATCCAAGATCCGATTTGGAATCTTCCTTAGAGCCTAGAGAATCTTCTAGCATCTCCTATCTTCCTTAAGGACTACCCCAAGCCACCTAATTAGATGAGGATTAGTTAGCTTCCAAGTGTGAGCTTACTCTATGACGCATTGCTCACATGATCACTCTTATTTGGGTAGTTTATGTATGGGGAAATTAAAATTCAAAATAATTGGTAAAAGTTGATTAATATGATATTGATGACATGATTTGATTGTAACAATAAAACTCAATTCAAATCAATAATATTGAAGACCATTACTCATATGTTACTCCCCCTCAGATCATGTGAAACTTGACTATGCCTGATTCTGACTAATATTCTTCCTATGTTTGAGGATGATGACAATGATCGTGATGTGCTGAAATAAGGAGAATGTATACCTTATACCTCATGTTTAATGAGGTCCCTATTTAATTAGTGCCTTTGATGTCCCGATTTGATTAAACCTCAAACATAATTAAGCCAATATTACCGTATTTTGATTTATACCATGATTATGCTTGGCATAATGATGCTCTTGGACTCATGATCTTGATTTTAAGACTCTGATACCTAAGGCATCTTTCCTATTGATTACTATGCCTCCATGTAATCTCGATTTTGACATGATATGATAATTTTGGGACCCTTGATCTTACCCTCTTATACTCATACTCTTGGGATGTCCTATTGACTACTCGGTTTCTAATTATTCATGTGCCTTGATTTTAAAGGAAGGGAATGATATTGTTGACCCTAATTATGAAGATCTTGGACTTTTGGCCAATATGATGATTTTGACCCCTGATCTCATAGGATATGACTTGATAGTTGGTACTCTCCTATTTTATACATGCTTGATGATCCTGATTAATATGGACTAAATGGGCCAAATTAAGGGTTGAAGTTTGGTCCTTGAGTCCCCTAAAATAGGATACATCCCTATTTTACCCCTCTAAATCTTCATCTTGATGATTATTTAGAGCATGGAAAGGTGACCCCTTTCTCACAATTCTGATCTTTTTACCTAATCCCATAATAGGTCACACTCATGGTAATGATGATACTTGATCTTGATGTCTCGATTTGAAAAAAAAATGAATGATCAACCTATCTAGTAGAAACCCTAAAACCCTAGTTTGAAATATTTGGATCTATGATCTGGATATCCAAACATTGACCCTCCATATTGATCTATGATCTACAGACTCATGATTTTGATCTTTATATGGCTCGACTCATATGATCACTCAATCTAGATTGGAGATCACCTTGATATATGACTAATGAATTTCAAGTTAACTAATTTGGTATTGTTGGCCTTAGGATCATGTTGATCTCTGAATTTATGACATAGGGGTAAGCCACATATGGACTAAGGAGAGGGTATCTTCCTTTGATTTTCATGATGAAACCATAATTTTGAAAAATGATGCATGTCTCAAGATGTCATTTTGATCAGGGAAGTGTAACCCCACTTAGGACAATATAGAGGCTAAAACCCTAAATGATTGTCAAATTGAAAGTCATGATGACTCTTATTTTTAATAGCTCTATTATTTTGATCTTACATGTGGTCTCTCCAATTTTGTGATTTATGGGATGATCCCTCTTCATTTTCCATCTACGTGATGATTCTTACCTAGCTTAATGACTAATGTCATGTTACCTCAAACACGATACTCAATCGCCCAAACTTGGAATATCTTGATGATGAAGGAATACCAGACTAACTATGATGTAGACTACAAGTGCCACTCTCGATTAGTGACTGGATCTAATTTTGAGGACAAAATTTCTTTTAAGGTGGGAAGGATGTCATAATCTGGTTTCTCACCCTTTGCATATGACTTCTACTCTTGTCTTTGCCATTGACCTCACCATCAATTTCTTTTACATATATGATTGGATACTTCGTTGATAATTTTTTAGCACAATTTCCACCTTGGTGACACTTTATTAAGTTTTTAAAGTAGATCACACATCATCTCCTTTCTCTTACTTTTAATCTTTGTCATGTGACATTATGCACCTTAATTTCATGTTCATTATATAGAAGGTACTCTCAGCTTTGCAATACATCTAATTTCATCCATTTTGGAGCTAGGATGAATGAGATACACATCATTGAATTCGTTTTCCTCTTGAAAGTTTGATTTCCTTTTTCTTTTTTCACCGTCTTTGGGCCTGTGGCCAACCCATGTAGGGGGCACGGCCCAATGGTTCCCCACCCATCTCTCCTCCTCACCTACTTTTCCTTTTTCCTTTCCCTCCTTTCTTTCCTTGCCCCCGACTCCTCCCTCTCACGCAGACAAAAACATACAAACACCAGCGTCTACCACATTGTGGTGTCTTCTCCCCTTACAGTGCCTCACTCACCTACTACCTTGGTCCTCTTGTCCAGCTACCACTCAACGAGATGCCAATAGGAAAGGTTGAACCCAGGGGTCGTCGCCACTATCCCTTGCTCCACCCAAAACCCTAGAACATATGCTTTGCTTCCCTCCTTCCTTTTTAAACCATCCAACCCTTCATTTTTGAGGTTATCTCCTTCCTCCACCAGAACCAGCACTGCCGCCCACGATCCTCTTCCCCACCAAGTAGAATCACTAACTCACCCACACCTCGCAGCCGCACTCACCCAGGTTTGGCGAAGCCCCAACCAAGGGTGAAGACAAACCATCCTAGGTTGCACCAGCTGTTGGGGCTCCTTGCCTCACGAGCCTTCCTCCCATTCTCTCTCCCTTTTTTTCTTGCCTGGAAATCCATGTGGATCCCAAAGCTTCCTACCTCGTAGCCCCCCCCCCCATCTTGGCACCACTAGTTGATGTCGGGTTTTGAAACCCTATCACCACCATGGAGACGATGGTTGGGAGGGTAACACGGCCCTGGCTTCCCTTACCTGCTCCCTCTTCTCCCCTTCCTCTCTCTATTTTGGTCAGATGGTCTTGCTATAGCCACAAGTCGAGCTCGAGCTGTTGCAGCGAGCATCACAACACTCGCACAACTTGACGATAATAGGGAGAAGAAACATCAGTGCTCCGTGTTGCCAACGACTGCTCCCAACCGCACGCCAACGCTCCCACCCACTCCCAATCTCCCACAGCCATGGGTCACGATCACTGAAGGCTTATGCAATAGCGCCTCACATATGGGCCTCTCAGTCATCTCAAATTCGGCCCACTTAGGGTAAATGCCCTCCAAAATCCCAATTTATGATGCTACCTTCAAACCTATGTAAGTCCTAGCATAATTAATGATAACATATGATGCTATATACTATTTTGATCAGAAAAATACCACCTATCTCATGGTGATACTTGTTTATCCTAGTTTTGTTCATATCTCACATGATTTACTTATTTATGGTATGGATGTTCTTTAGTTATATAATCTTAATCATTCATGTTTTTTATGTGACCCTAATGATTAATCATCCTATTTCGTGGTACCTCAGTAACTAATATTCCCTTGGAATGAGTGTTAAGTGATCTAGCTTGCTTACTTGCTATCTAATGTCATCTTTCATATACTACGACTCATAAGCTAACTTTTTGGGTATTAATATAATGCAACTTGAACACTTGTGAAGTTTGGATTGCTAAATCCCATGAAATGTCATCACCCTCAAAATCAGTAGTCGTGATTATGTCTCATGCTATCTATAATCAAAATCTCATACTTTTGTGCCATGCTAACATCATAAGCTCTTAAGTGCTCATTCTAGTACATGATTATTACCTATAATGACCTAACATGAAACCATGCTCTTAAGGATACGAATTTTCCCTCACTCATCATGTTAAATTAGACTGGTTTTTTCCGTGATGATACTCTAGACATGGACGTTCTCTTAGCCTAAGTCATCCTATGATGTTGTACACCATACAATGCACTTTTAGTGAATATATTGATATGACTAGAACCATGCTTGTTTAAAAAGGGGACCTAAGTGCTTGAGAATTTCCATGTGGGTAATATCACTCCATACTAATATGAGATCTATCCTTGTACTCTAGGTTGACATTGAGGGCCTTATCTTGAGCTCTTGGTGCTAGGTTTTACTCTACACTTGCAAGGTACATATTTTACTCCTCTTGAATTATTGCTATTGCTATGACTTGGTTGCTAGTTATATATGCAAAGTCTAAACGCTTAGCTATGAATATTGTTTAACATAAGTGACCTTATGATATCATTTTCATTCTTTTGATATATAATATATGTTGAACATCACCCTCAAACATTAATGTAGCAAACCATAATACAATGACCCTTGTGCCCTACCCAACTCATCGGATGCGGGCATAAGGCACGGTGACTCCTCCTTGAGTTTTCAAGAGAGGAGAACAATTTTTGGTTGAATATAGGGTGACCCCATGGCTTTGGTCATTTGAGCTCCTAATGGTTGAAACATGCAACTATTGTCTATGCCTTAGTTTTCCTTATAGACTCTTACTTTGGAAGTTGTCACATGAATATAAGGCCTTACGATGTTGTTAAGTACAATGGTTAAATCCACCTAAAACATTCTCTTGAAAACTTTGTTACATATTTCGTATGTTTGTTTTTCTTTGGCCTTTACTTCTTGTTATCTTGCCAAGCTTATATTATGTTAATCTCATAATCTTGTTAGTTTCATTTTGCAAAGTGTACCAATGCACCCGCATTGATTTTGTGTCCTATTTTGTTCCCTATTAGGTGATCAACATGTGAATCAAGCAATATGAAGGAACTCCTACAACAAAGAACAACATCCTAACACTGGTCTTGTAGTAAACAAATGGGTTTCTCAATCTCTTCATGCAATAGAATAGACATGTTAAACTTGTAATCTCTCCATGTTGTTTCCTTTGGAATATTTTGTACATAAGACACTTTGGTTCTATATATGATTATGGACATTATATTGCTCTTATTTACATATGCTTGTATGTCTTGTACCATTCTATGGACGGACGCTCCAATCCACTCGCCTTTGGCTATGTATCCATTAGGAGTTTGGACTTGGGGTAACAAATAGTTCTGTGACAACAAGCCTCTGCTGCCAAACCCCACACCTGCCATCTTACCTTAATTAGTTTGTATTTCAACTACATTAAAATTAGCCTTAATTAATGATTTGTGTAACACATGAGGGTTGCGATCGTAATTGAGCTTTTTTGTGTGCATTCTCTTGGCCCAAGAATATTACAAGAGTTGGCTATGATAATAACAAGCTCTACCCAAAATATGAGCCCCTAATTATTTCTAGGTAATCCTAGGTAATAAATACATATTTTTCCTTAAATGGAAGATATGGATAGTTGGGATTTTCAAACCAAGAAATGAACTAGATTTTGGGATTCCTCATAGTCAGTTTAGGTAACTCACCAATTTTGATTAGATTTTGATAATTTTATATAATCCAAGTAGTTAGAAAGAAATTAATTTAAACGAACAGATTATCCTAAATGTCATCATTAGGGGCCTTGATTTTAAATTTATTTTCACTTAAACATGTGTTACATGCTCTGTACAAAAATTCACTCTCTGATTTGAACTCTTAGATATCAGGGACACTCCCTTCTCCCTTGATCGACTCCTAGGGCCTATGGGACTCAATAGTTTCAAGCCTTCTACTTCCTTGATCTCTATCACCTAATGCTATTAGAACCCCCAGAATATACGCCTCGAGATCTATCTCTCCCTATAATCTCAATGGTCATAATTTTTCTAGGATTTTAACTTTCATAAGCCTTAGTACATAAAAGACTTCTTATTCCACGATCCTCCAACCTCGGTGGATTCTCTTAGACTCCACAAACCTTTCATGTCTGTAAGAACAAATACCCCCACTACCAAGAAAACCTGATAATAAATTGCTAGTTACTTCTTTCGCACCAATGCCCTAGGATATCCTCCCCGAACCCACCATCATCCATGGTTAAAAGATATTTTGGAATAAGAAATCAAAACATACAATCTAAGGTGTTGCAACACTGTCAATAATTGATTTTTATCAAAGTTGGTCAACTTGTTCATTTGGAATAACTCATAGTAAGAACCTTGTCCCCTATTTGATTAACGATTAGGGTTTCCTTGACCTTGATCCATAAGTCACATATCCATACTACAAGAACATCGAGTTTCCTCAATGGCACCTACGTAGGATATGCATTAATTGTTTAATGGTTTCATTTGGCATGCTTTTCTTTGTATGATGGTATTCAACTTGTTTCTTCCTCTACCATTGCTAAAGTCACTCTAGAAGTTTCAAGCTAGTATATAGCCCATTCCGGGGCTTGCCAAGTTTTTCAGGTAATGAGGAAGATGACCAAAACCTTTGTTTTCAATGACTTTGAACGAAATTGATTTTTTTCCTAATGCTTAGATTTGATTTCTGGGTCGAGCAACAAAAAAATCCACTCTTATATCATTTAATAGGAGAATATGGATGATGATTATCTCATTTTTCCCCTAATTTGATTTTTGATGTCTCATGCTTTGATGGGTATATTAGGTTTATTGAATACCCTTACATCTCTTTCGCATATGCAGGATAGACAAACCATTTACTAATTGGTTGTTATTCACTAGTCAACCGAAGAGCGGGAGTGATTCTCAGATAGGCCACTAATTTTGGATAATGTTTCACAAGTGGATTTTTTTGTTGTTTTGTAGGTCAAAATTTTTGACTAAATTATCCAACATTAGAAAAATACAAACAAATTACAAAGGGTAAGGCACAAATATAAGGATTCTTTATAGCCTAGTTTTAAATCCTATTTTTAACTGAACTCCAATAATTTCTTTAAAAATCCCTAAAACCCTAGAGAATAAAATGATCATGAATTATTAATGAATTTTATAAGGGTAACTGGGTTTCATATTCATTAGGAGATCAATTATGATTTGCTCCAACCACTATAAGTGCTCGATGTGCTTTCAACATGATCACTAGATCTGTAAATACTATATGTAAACTATTCATGAAAGGATACAAATGTATTACGTATGTTTCTATTTTTTATGAAGATAAAAGTTATTAGATCAACAATGAAAATGGATGACTTTTTTCTTGTAAAGATTAATGGTATTATTTCTCATGCATATTAAGAATAAAGTTAAGATTGAGTTATAAGGGCAAGATGTAAGAGTTTTCAAGATTACGAGAATTATAAAGACAACTACTTATATAACATCATCACTAAGAGGATCCTCAGAGTAAATTAATAGGCACCTCGATGGAAAGAGAAGACAAACTTTAGTGTAACCCAAGAGGAACTTCAGTGTAATGAAAGAGTAACTTCGGTGCAACACCAATGATTCTTTTACAAATCAAGATAAAACACAATGATTTAAAAGTAATTGGTGTTTTCTTCTTTGTTTAATTTTCAATGTTGAACCTTTATTTTTTAAGAGTACATGATTTAATTATAATGTGTTTAGTTCCACTTACAAACTATTTTATGTGTGGATGGGGACACGATGCCCAAATGTAAGGAGCAAGAATAGTGTTATTTGATGTACAACTCTGGAATTAGCTCAAGGATTCAAAGACCCCGTGTAACATACTGAATTCTAGACATTTTACCTTTTTGGTCCTCTTTTCCATATTTTCCTTACATTTATATCCTCTTTGACCTTTTTGTTTAATTTGTGGATAATATAATGGCCTAATGAGCATTTGTTCACCTTTTCTCTCTATATTTGAGTTTATGCACAAATTCCTCAGTTAGATTTTAAATAATGAGCTTGAAGTGCAAATTGCACATTAAGTGATAAAAATACTAAAATATTTCGTCCTAGAACTTTCTAGTACTTTGTAGAATAGGAAAAAGAAGAGAAAATCCAAATTATATATAAAAGAAATGATAAATGAAATAATTAGTGATAATGTAGGATTTAATGGATAAAAGAAGATAATGAGGAACAAATTGTTCTAAAAATCATGGAAACCCACAAAGATAATTTGATACTCAAATTCATTTTCCTGACCAAAAAGTAACTTAAGGGCCAAGTATCATATAATTTGGAAGATAGTTGTATATATTAATGTCCTTATCAAAAGAAAATAGGAATAAGGCCAATAAAGTGATATAAAATACTTAATGCCCTCAAATTGGAAAACTAACTCCAAATTCGTATTCTAAACACAAAAATAAGCCTTTGGGAAAATTTACAACTAACTTGGATAATGTTTGAATAATGAATAAATTAGGAGAGAGAAAGTGTGTAGAATCTTATATTTATTTAAAAAATAAATAAATAATCTCAACTTGTGAAAATAATAACAAAATCGTGTTCTAACCTCTTAGGAAGACTTATGGGTGAAGTTACACAAATTTTAGATAATGTTATCACCTCTTTTGAAGGAGGAAAGAGAAAATGACATTTTAATTATTTAACCGATTAAAAGTCCCCAAAAGGCAAAACTATTTCAATATTCAGATTCTACATGTCAAAATCGGTCAGAGTATGAATTGTGGTTATTTTTGGAGATCGTTTAAGGCATCATATGAGGAGAGAGAAAATCAAAATGAATTTAATGTATCACTATATTCGATTTCAATTGCGAATCTAATTTATTTGTCGTGCATGGCTCGTAGCCGTTGGATGTTGATCGGGCATCTCCCTGATCATCATCTACCTCATGCACAAAAGGAAACTAGCCACACAAGTAGCATGAATTCCTCTCCCAAATTTCTCTCACCTCAGTGCTTGGGTTTTCGAGATTCTTTCTCCCTTGTCCTCGCGAGTGTCTCCTCTCTACAATGAGCCCTAACTTGATCCCTGGTGTGGACTATATAAGGAAGCCCTAAATCTACCTCGACGGATGCATGACGGCCGAGTTATAGACTTCTCATTATCGCCTTCCATTGCTGCTGAACAGAATCAAAACCTTCCACCACACCTCATATGCCCCTCCGTTTCACCAATTTGGTTCTAGGGGGTTGATATTGCCACTGTGACGTCGAGTACCTATTTGGTTTGGCGAAGCTTCCTCTAGGGGCTCTCCATGATGTCCCTCAAATTCATGGAATGGAGAGGATCTACATGACCTACTCGAGGTCCTTCTGTGCCCAGTTGACCCTGGAGTTCACCAGGATGGTTCCCCCTAGAACTCACCTCAGTTCCGCCACCGACCATCATCATCGACTCTTCTCGGTTGCTCCCTGATGCCGGTAAGACCTCCTTTGATCTCATCCCATGTTTGTAGATCCTTCCATGTAAGCAAATAATTGGTTTCCTTGTTTTTTCGCTGCTTTTCCCTTTTAGTTCCGGTTTGCTCTGTTTTGTGATATGCGGTTTGCTTGGAGGATGTTTCACCTCATCGTTGCTTGCTGAACTAGAGCAGTGTCTCAGTGATTTCGGGGTGGTTTCACAGATGTGTTGGGCTCATTCCCTGATCAAGAGGTCGATGAATCTTTGCTCCTACTCACTGGCCTGCTCCTGTGGATGGCCATGGCGCGAGCGCTTGGGAAGGAGAAAGCCATTATGCATTTCTCGCTTTTACCCCCTATTTTCCTCTTCCTTTGTTATTCTTGGACAAGGGCAATATTGTCTTTTCACCCTTGTTATTTTTGTTTTGAGGCGAGTCAATCGGAATTTGACCCAGTGACATGGCTGAATCTGATTGGGCCGCGTCATCTGGGCTTCGCTCTCTCTTTCTCTCTTGCAACTATAAATGTTGATGTGGAATTTTGTGATTGGTCAGATTTATAAAAATCATAACTTGTGCTCTAGTTGTCTAAAAATAAAAAGAAAATATGTTCTGGACTCAAAAAAAGATTTTCTATCTAATAAAATATTTTTGATGCCAGGTTTTAAGTTTTTCAAGTATGAGTTTTTGAGGATGGTTTAATTAACTAAAAATCACCAAAAATGCATCTAAAAGTCTATATCTTCAAAATACATAATATTATATATCATTTTGATCAGAAAACCCTAACTAAGACAATGATGATGTTTTCGAGACCTAAATCAGTGGTTTGTAGAAAAAGTTAGTAACTTTAGGGTTTTAAGCCTTTAATGAATATACATATATCTAATTCATAGATCTAATGATGATATTAGGGAAAGTGGGTTCTGATTTCATGTGAAGGGTTGGAAAGTGGTTTCTAGAACTCTTGAGGATAAGGTATGTGCATCTACCCCCTTCATTTGGGAAATTATTTATACCTTTTACCTATGTTCCCTAATGAGGCTTAATCTGACCTAATTCATGATTCTTGAAACCTAATTTATTTATGCCTCAAAATCAATTGTAGTATTATCTTGTTTGGGTTTCTATACCCCACTTCCATGTTATATAAATCCTTTGATTAATCTTTCCATAACCCTTTTGCTAGAAAGTAGTTATATGTTCTATTTAATTGTAAAGTAGAGGTACTTATGTACAACCATGCACAGACGGCATGTATAAAATCGCCCTAGGGGAATGTTTATAATTCTCCCCATAATATTATAGGTGACTGGGAATGTATTATTCTCCCCTCACCTAAGGTTAGAGGTCTGGTAGATGCCTCAACCCTACTTAGTTAGGTAGACATATTAATTTACATGCAAATCCTTTAATTACTTTTGTTATTGGCAAGTTTCATTTAATAAAGCCTCATACTCTTGATGTCTCATCTTTTGATGATTTCCTAGCCTGTTTTACTTGTTATAACTATCTTGTCACTTTTAGAATAATCTTATAACACATGCTTTTTCTTCTTTTTCCCTCTTTTTGGGTGTCTTCCCAACCACCCAGGTGATGCACAAGATGGTGGATGACAGGAAGGTTTAGTTTTGGCTTGGACCTAGTTGATGAAGTTGTTGCTTGGAGACAAATGTGGAGTAGTCTATACTTCCCTCTATCTAGATCCTAAATATTGTATCTTGATGTATCCCCTAAAAGGGAGATTTTGATGTATCTTGTACAATCTTTTATGAAATTTAATATAGTCAGTCAAAATTTTATCTTCCACTGCTATCCAAATTGGATTTTGTTTACCATTGTTATTAGTAGAGAGGTTGATTGATTTCACTTCTTTACAACATGGTATCAGAGCCCATGGTAGTGGAAACCTGGCTATTTCAGTTTTGTCTCCCTAGTTAGAACCCAAGATTTGCATAACTTCCCTTAAGTTACATGTTTGCCCTAGATTTGATATATGCTGATGATAGGTTGATTTAGGACCCTATAGTTTCACCTTAGAGTCATGATGAATAAAACTCTAATATGCTCATAATTAAAATATGTATAAATTAATGTTGTTTAGGTTTGCCTTTAGGCAACTCTTAGGGCATGAAGTTGAAGCAACGGTGTCTAGAAAGGATCAAGGTTTCGAGGGCTGGCAATATTTTCCTCCGCACCACTAGCTTGATTTACGAGGACTCCCGTGCCCATATGATATCGGCCTGGCCTGAGCTAATACAAATTGCCCAAAATAGTTTGCTTTTAGGCAATAGTGACCTTAGAGTTCTATGTTGTATATCTTTGGGAACCCTAAGTTTCATGTGTATGATGACTTGTTTGAGGATGGATACCAAGATAGTTTCCTTATATCCCTTAGGATCACATGCTGGGGGAAGTTTATCCGTAGAACCTAGATCTTGGAGTTTGGGTGTTTGGGAAGATATCAGAGTGCACAATGGAAGTATGATGGATCTTGAGAATGGTTTGGTTAGACTTATCCTTTAACCCTAGTTAGTTTGGCTTGATAGGTCGAACCCTTTAAGGGGTGGAGTATGGTTAGGTTGGATGTTTGAGTGGTTAGATTTCGTGGTCAAAATCCTCTTTAGGGATATGGAACCCTATAACATCTTGAGGTCTATCTAATCTATCTTTAGAAATCCTAACTCCATGGATAGGAGGTTAGTATGCTTGGATCTTCAGTTTTGACCAAACAAGTTAATAGTTGTAACCCTAACGTGCTTGTTTATATATTAATGAACACATAATGATCATGTGAGGAATAATTTATATGTTCAAACCTTAATGGATAACCAATGCACATAATAAGAGTAAGTCACATATTAATGTGAAATTATGGATCACATGATTCTAACCACGCCATAAACCCTAATGATATGACGAGTAAGATAATTATAACATAATTCGAAATTAATGCATGCTAAGGATGAATAAGTGAAATAAAATGGTCATGTCAACCTAAACCCTAAGTTGCAATAATCTAACCCTAATCTATACATCTTTAATGCCTTTCATGATACATTAATGATGTTAAGAGCCATAATTAGTTAACATACTCTGATACACATAAATGATATATATATAATCATCTAATCACATATTAATCAAGTCATCAATATAAAATGCAAGTTACCTTGTTATCGAATACACATGTGATTAGTCACTTAATGTGAATCAATTCATTAACATGTAGGATGTCCCACCTTGATCATTTAAAATACATGTAAAGGCTTCAATGTGAATATGAAGTAATTAGATTCACATATGTGTACAAAATCAATAATATAAAGGAATAAATATGAGAGATGATTAATGATGACATTAATGTGAGCAATAAAGATAATGTGACGATGTGAACATGTTTAATATGAGTATAAGTAACTACTGTGACATTAATTGGAATAATTGTATGCTTAAACACAAATTGAATAGAATGTCTTATTTCATGTAAAATAATTTGTTATAATTAATAAAGTGGTAATATGAGGATAACAAAGTATAAATCTGAATTATTAAGGACAATGATCAAATATAATAATGAATGTTGAGATAATTGAGTAACCCCTAATTGTGCTAAAATTCTTAGTAATATGTAATGTTTCATAAATGATAATGAAATATAACCCTTTTGGAAATAAAGTGTATATGGCATGACATAATTAATATAATGATGATAATGTGATATCATAAAGAGTATAATGTTAATGATAAAAAAAATTAATAATGTTAAATTTCCTAAAACGAATATCTTAATAATGAAACCCTAGGTGGTCCTTAATAACCTGACCTAGGAGAAGATGTTTGTGAAGTTTCTAAACCCTCAAGTTAAGTAGTTGATGTATAAGTTTTGTTGTAAGTTGTATGGTTGGAGAAACAACCTCAAGTTTTTTGATGTGAGGTTGCACACTCACCCTTCCCTAATTGCTAGTGATTTCGGGGACAAAATCCTCTTTAAGGGTGGAGTGCTGTAACATACTAAATTCTAGACTTTCTACCTTTTTGGTCCTCTTTTCCATCTTTTCCTTTCATTTATATCCTCTTTGACCTTTCTATTTAATTTGTGGATAATATAATGGCCTAATGAGCATTTGTTCACCTTTTCTCTCAATATTTGGGTTTATGCACAAATACCTCAGTTAGATTTTAAATAATGGGCTTGAAGTGCAAATTGTACATTAAGTGATAAAAATACTAAAATATTTCGTCCTAGAACCTTTTATTACTTTGTAGAATAGGAAAAATATAAGAAAATCCAAATTATATATAAAGGAAATGATAAATGCAATAATTAGTGATAATGTAGGATTTAATGGATAAAAGAAGATAATGAGGAACAAATTGTTCTAAAAATCATGGAAACCCACAAAGATAATTTGACACTCAAATTCGTTTTCCTGACCAAAAAGTAACTTAAGGGCCAAGTATCATTTAATTTGGAAGATAATTGTATATATTAATGTCCTTATCAAAAGAAAATAGGAATAAGGCCAATAAAGTGATATAAAATACTTAATTCCCTCAAATTGGAAAACTAACTCCAAATTTGTATTCTAAACACAAAAATAAGCCTTTGGGAAAATTTGCAACTAATTTGTATGATGTTTGAATAATGAGTAAATTAGGAGAGAGAAAGTGTATAGAATCTTCTATTTATTTAATAAATAAATAAATAATCTCAACTTGTGAAAATAATTACAAAATCATGTTCTAACCCCTTAGGAAGACTTATGGGTAAAGTTACACAAATTTTAGATAATGTTATCACCTCTTTTGAAGGAGGAAAGAGAAAAATGACATTTTAATTATTTAACTAATTAAAAGTCCCCAAAAGGCAAAAATAATTCCATATTTGGATTCTATGCATCAAAATAAGTCAGATAATGAATTTTGGTTATTTTTGGAGATCGTTTAATCCATCATATGATGAGAGAGAAAATCAAAATGAATTTAATGTCTCACTATATTTGATTTCAATTGGGAATCTAATTTATTTGTCGTGCGTGGCTCACAGCTGTTGGATGCTGATCGGGCGTCTCCCTGATCATCATCTACCTCATGCACAAAAGGAAAACGGCCGCATAAGTATCCCTAATTCCTCTCCCAAATTTCTCTCACCTCAGTGCTTGGTCTTTCGAGATGCTTTCTCCCTTGTCCTCGCGAGTGTCTCCTCTCTGCAACGAGCCCTAACTTGATCCCTGGTGTGGACTATATAAGGAAGACCTAAATCTACCATGACAGATGCACAATGGCCAAGTTACAGACTTCTCGTTATCGCCTTCCATTGCTGCTGAACGGAATCAAAACCTTCCACCACACCTCATATGCCCCTCCTTTTCACCAATTTGGTTCTAGGGAGTTGATATTGCCACTGTGACGTTGAGTACCTATTTGGTTTGGCGCGGCTTCTGCCATGGGATCTCCATGATGTCCCTCGAATTCATGGAACGAAGAGGATCCACACGACCTACTCGAGGTCCTTCTGTGCCCAGTTGACCCTGGAGTTCACCAGGATGGTTCCCCCTAGAACTCACCTCAGTTCCGCCGCTGGCCATCATCATCGACTCTTATCGGTCGCTCCCTGATGCTGGTAAGACCTCCTTTGATCTCATCTCATTTCTATAGATCCTTCCATGTAAGAAGATTGTTGGTTTCCTTATTTTTTCGCTGCTTTTCGCTTTTAGTTTCAGTTTGCTCTATTTTGTGATCTGCGATTTGCTTGGAGGATGTTTCACCTCCATTGCTGCTTCCTGAACTAGAGCAGTGTCTCTTCGATTTCGGGGTGGTTTCGCAGATGTGTTGAGCTCATTCCCTAATCAAGAGGTCGATGAATCTTTGCTCCTACTCGCTGGCCTGCTCCTATGGATGGCCATGGCACAAGCGCTTGGGAAGGAGAAATCCATTATGCATTTCTCACTTTTACCCCCTATTTTCCTCTTCCTTTGTTATTCTCGGTCTGGGGCAATATTGTCTTTTCGCCCTTGTTATTTTTGTTTTGAGGTGAGTTAATCGGACTATGACCCAGTGACATGGCTGAATCTGATTGGGCCGCGTCATCTGGGCACTGCTCTCTCTTTCTCTCTCGCAACTTTAAATGCTGATGTGGAATTTTGTGATTGGTCAGATTCATAAAAATCATAACTTGTGCTCTGGTTGTCTAAAAATAAAAAGAAAATATGTTCTGGACTCAAAAAAAGATTTTCTATCTAATAAAAATATTTTCGATGCCTAGTTTTGAGTTTTTCGAGTATGAGTTTTTTAGGATGGTTGAATTAACTAAAAATCACCAAAAATGCATCTAAAAGTCTATATCTTCAAAATACATAATATTATATATCATTTTGATCATAAAACCCTAACTAAGACAATGATGATGTTTTTGAGACCTGAATTGGTGGTTTGTAGAAAAAGTTAGTAACTTTAGGGTTTTAAGCCTTTAATGAATATACATATATCTAATGCATAGATCTAATGATAATATTAGGGAAAGTGGGTTCTGATTTTGTGTGAAGGGTAGGAAAGTGGTTTCTAAAACTCTTGAGGCTAAGGTATGTGCATCTACCCCCTTCAGTTGGGAAATTATTTATACCTTTTACCTATGTTCCCTAATGAGGCTTAATCTGACCTAATTCATGATTCTTGAAACCTAATTTATTTATGCCTCAAAATCAATTGTAGTATTATCTTGTTTGGGTTTCTATACCCCACTACCATGTTATATAAATCCTTTGATTAATCTTGCCATAACTCTTTTGCTAGCATGTAGTTATATGTTCTATTTAATTGTAAAGTAGAGGTACTTATGAACAACCACCCACAGAGGGCATGTATAAAATCGTCCTAGGGGAATGTTTATAATTCTCCCCATAATATTATAGGTGATTGGGAATGTCTTATTCTCCCCTCACCTAAGGTTAGAGGTCCGGTATGTGCCTCAACCCTACTTAGTTAGGTAGACATATTAATTTACATGCAAATCTTTTAATTACTTTTATTATTGGCAAGTTTCATTAAATAAAGCATCATACTCTTGATGTCTCATCTTTTGATGATTTCCTAGCCTGTTTTACTTGTTACAACTATCTTGTCACTTTTAGAATAATCTTATAACACATACTTTTTCTTCTTTTTCCCTCTTGATGGGTGTCTTCCCAACCACCCAGGTGATGCGCAAGATGGTGGATGACATGAAGGGTTAGTTTTGGCTTGGACCTAGTTGATGGAGTTGTTGCTTGGAGACAAATGTTGAGTAGTCTAGGCTTCCCTCTATCTAGATCCTAAATATTGTATCTTGATGTAACCCTAAAAGGGAGATTTAGATGTATCTTGTACAATCTTTTATGAAATTGAATATAGTCATTCAAAATTTTATCTTCCACTGCTATCCAAATTGGATTTTGTTTACCATTGTTATTAGTAGAGAGGTTGATTGATTTCACTTCTTTACACCCCACTTGGTGGGGTTCCAACTGTCATAGAAAAAAAAATTATGTTTCCTTTCATGTTAAGAGAACTATGTATTAGTTTAAAGTGCAAGTTTATGTTCAGGAGCTTGAGAATGAGAAATGTTACTTTTCTCTTATGTTAGTTCAACAAATTATATTTTTGTACAATGATTATCATGTTTGTGATATTCATATTGAGAATTATGCTTCCATTCAGTAACATGTATGTCTTATAAAATTGGGGTGTTATAAATAATGTATCAAAAGGTAGTATGGGTTGATCCTAAAGTAAGCACATGAATTAAATGTGAACATTAGATAAAGTAATTTTTTTCATTGTGCATGTGATAAGAAAATGTACACTAACATTTCAAAATTTTAAGTTGTAGCATTGCCTATTGTACACAAGCTCATGTGACCAAGTTGTCTACAAGAACTAGAGATGAGTATGCTCACCATGGTGTAAGTTTGCAAAGCAACTATGTGTTAAATATCAGACCTTTAGGTTGAGAAAAATATCTAATTTCTACCATTTATCTTAACAAAAGAGTATAAATATTAATAATAATTCATTTATACTATAACACCTTCTTGAACATTTAACAAACTAAATATTAAAGTGACATTTTTGTATTCTATTTACATGTACATGATCAAACTTTTGATTGCAACTTTTTAATTTTCATATATTGGAATAGCACCCTTTTGGTGGAAAATTGATAAGGCCTCATTGGGTACTTAGTTGAATCACCCTATGATTGCTCTCATTGTTAAACCTAGTCATTATTTCCTTAAGCGACTGTACCCTACCCTATATTTGTTTGAAAATATTCTTCTCATGTCTCAGTGATAGGTCCCTATGTCTTGACTCCCTTTTGAAATTGTGATTTGTTGACTGATGGTACGTCATGTTCATTGAGATGCTCTTAGTAGTGTGCTTTTTACGATTGCTCAATAAGACAACATACTACATGATGTTGGTCTAGTCTATTGGAAGAACAATGCACTTTCCTACAATATTAAACGTTGATTTCTCTAAGTATTCACACATTTTTTGGCTATCTTCTTAGAGCTATTAACTTATTATATTTTGCTCCTTCTCTATTTTATCTTGATATTTCCATTTAACCTTTCAACTTGGCTTAATTCACACATAAATATGAATCAAAATTCGTTCTTTTTGCACACATGAAAATTTATTTCCAATTCTTAGAAAAATCAATATCACTTTTAGTTAACATGCCTACTAAGAGATATTTGGTGAACACAACACACGTTTGTTTGAAACATTTGGCCTTGTGGCTGTGGAAAATGTCTTTTGTCATCCATTTTTTTTACAAAAAAAAGATTAGTATAAGTAATAATTCACTTAGACTATAATACCTTCCTAAAAGGTTATAGAAGTTGAACATTAAAGTGACTCTTCATATTGTATTGTTATGTACAAGAAAGAACATATGGTTGTGAATTTTTGGAATTTAATAGTGTTAGTGTGTGACTCATTTGGTGGGAAATCGGTAATTCCCCATAAACTCTTAACTAAATCACTACATGATTTCTCTCACAATCAAATCTAGTTGTTATTTCCTTAAACAACTAATCCCTACCATCTTGTTGTTTGTGAAAAAATATTTTCATGTGCAAGTGACGAGTCCCCACATCCCAACTCTCTTCTGAAGTTATGATCTATATTGCGGAGGTACCTGATGTTCAGTGATTCACACATGGTAACATGTTGTTTGTCGACATGCACAAAACGACTACATTCTACAATTTTCTGACCAAGTCTATTAAGAGAACAACACACTTCCAAGTGACAACTGAGCATAGATTTGTGTAAGTATTAACTAATTTTGAGTGATCTTATTGGAGTTTTAGGCTTGTTCCATTTTTATCCTCCAAATCTATTTGATCTCCATGCTTCTATTTATGCTTGATTCACACACTGATATTATAGATTAAGAAAACATTCATTTGATATATATAAAACAAATAAAATGCATTCTCTTCTATAGAATAAGAGAGTGAGTGAGAAAAACAACTAGGTAACATGGAATAGAAGAAAAGCTAAAGACAAGACAAGTATAGTGCACATAACAAAACACACACCACAACATAATGCATAACAAAACACACAACACAATATAATGCATAAAGCATATATACTAATAATCCCCCTCAAGTTGGTGTATAAATGTCAAACATGCCCACATTGTCCACCAATGTAGCAAAGTGAGTCTTGGGAAGTATCTTGGTAAAGATGTCAACAACATGATATTTTGTGTGGAGATAAGAAGTACAAATGTGACTAGACAGAATAAATTTGCAAGAAAAATTGCAAACTACCTCTATATGCTTGGTGCACTCATGAAATGTTGGTTTTCTGGCAATAAAGATTGTGGCTTTATTTTCGTAGTTCATGGGAATAGGAGCATAATCAGAGATATCAAAGTCCTTGAGGAATCCTTAGAGACATAAGAATTCATAAGCAGTATGTGCCATAGCTCTATATTCTATATCAACATTAGACCGAGCAACCACGATATGTTTCTTACTATACCATGTAACTAGATTTCCCCTGACAAAGGTACAATATCCAAAGTTAGATTTCTAGTCACATCTTCTACGGGCATAATTAGAATTAGAGTACCACTAAGTTTATAGTGCCCATGTATTTAATATAGTAATCATTTTCCTGGAGAAGTTTTGATATATTTAAGGATATGACAGACAACAACCCAATGGCATTGTTGAGGTCTATCGAGAAACCTTTTGACAAGTCCAATACTAACAATAATATCTGCTCTATTCATAGTAAGATAAATAAGCTTACCAACCAAGCTTGTGTATTGGTGCTTATAAGGATAGAGTGGTGAAGATTCATCATCCCAACTGATATTGTAATCAAGAGGAGTATTAGTTAGTTTAGTATGCAACATTCCAATTTTGGTGAGTAAATCTAGAATATATTTGCACTATGAAATATAAACACTAGAACAAGAACTATAAACTTTAATTCGTAAGAAGTACCAGTGTTTACCAAGATATCTATTATTAAGTGTTTTTATAGATATCTTTTGGTACAAAACAATACCTTTAGAATCGCTACCACACAAAACTATATTGTCCACCTAAACAATAAGAATAACAAGTCCATAATTGGTCCTTTTAATAAAAAATATAATGATTTGAGTGTGATCGTTGAAATTGAAACTTGAAAAGTATATGACTCAATTTATCAAACCATGCATGTGGACTTTGTTTTTAGCCATAGAGCACCTTACTGAGTCTGGGGACTTTGGAACATCCCCCCCCCGACTAATGAAAATAGGAGGTTGCTCCATGTAAACCTCCTTATACAAGTCCTCATATAGGTAGGCATTTTTAACATCAAATTAAAAAAGGGGCCATTCCTTATTCACAACAATAGATATATGAACTCTTATAGAATTAAGTCTGGAAACTAGAGAAAACGTTTCAAAATAGTCAACCTCATATGTTTGACTGTAACCTTTTGCTATAAGATAGGCCTTCAGCAGACCAACCAAACCATCTGGCTGATATTTAACAGTAACAATATAAAAATAGCCTGTAGTATGACAATTTTTAGGACGATCAACAAGACTCTAGGTCTTGCAATCTTGAAGGGAAGTCATTTCAGTTTCCAAAGCTTGATGCCAAACAGAGTGCTGGAGAGCTTGTCTAAAATTTTTTGGTATAGAAATAGTAGAAAGAGCAACATTAAAACAAGCAGAGCTAGAACCAATATTAGCGTATGAGCACAAATTACTAATCAAACGTTGAATGCAATAACAAATACCTTTCCTTTGACTAATATGAAGATTAGGTCAGAGAATACCTGGGAGATGTTGTGATCTTCTGACAATGGAGGAATTGGTTGTTGAGGGGATCAAGAGGGGACTGTAACCTTGAGTCTTCTTATGTATACCTGTTCATTTACATCAATGTGATCATATACTATCCACTCAAATAGATGAGTAGGATCCAATATATCAACTGATAAAGAAGACCTCTGGTTAGAGTAGTATGACACATTTTGAAATAAGACAACATCTACACTAACAGACCATTGTTGTTTGATAGGATAATAACATTGATATCCTTTTTTAGTTTGTGAATATCGTAGAAAACCACATTTAGTAGAGCACGGATCAATTTTAGATATTATGAGGCAGAGACTATTAGTAAATTAATCACTTAAAAAGATGCAAGCAACTACAGAAAACAAAGACGCATTAGGATACAAATAAGAGAAAGGGACTTGATTATGCAACACAGAAGAAGGCATACAGTTAATTGAGTAGGAAGTTGTAGAAACAACTTAACACTAGAAATGTTTAGGAATAGATAGTGAAGGTGAATGGTGCGTGCTACTTCATGAAGATGGAAATTCTTCCTCTCTACCATGCCATTTTGTTATGTTTTGTAGGAATAGGAAGTTTGTTGAATGGTGCCTCAATCAGTACAAAAAAGATCCACAGGTCGTTGCATAAATTCTAAGACATTATCAATTTGCAAGATTTTAATTATTGTATTGAATTGGGTTTGAATCTTAGTGAAAAAGTTGGTGATAGTGTTCAAAATATTAATATGATCCTTTAAAGGAAAAAACCAAGTAGCCCCAGAATAGTCATCAATAAAAAGTCATTGAAAAGTGAAAGTGAAACAAGCTAGTAACATAATAGGGACCCTAGATATGAGCATGGATAATATCAAAATGGTTTTTAGAACCAATATATTTCTTCTTAAGAAAATGAACTTGAGTTTGTTTTCCAAATTGGCAAGATTCACATAAAAATTGTTTATCAGGAATATCAAGAAATACACATTGTATTTTTACAGAAAAAGGATGTCCCAGATGGTAGTTCCAATGCAGACCAGTCACAGAAGATGATATCACAACAACAAAAGATTGTATCATATCGTAGTAGTACAGTCTGTTAGGTCCTTTATGGCTCGAACCAATCCTAATTCTCATTTTGAGATCCTGGAACACACAACCCTTGGGATCAAAAGTGACTGAGCACTGAAGGCTCTTCACAGTTTTACTGACAGATAATAGATTAAGTGGAAATCTTAGTACATATAAGATAGATTTTAATTGTAGGGTTTTAGTTAAAGATATATTTTCGATACCATGTATCGCACATTGAGTCCTATCTGATATTGTCATAGATGAAAATTTATTTCCTACTATCTTACAAAATTCAATATTACTTGTAGTTAAAAAGTCTACTTAGACATCTATAGATATTAAAATAAATATATCATTGATGCCTAAAAAGTTCAATGATGCCCAATCTAAATGTTGGCAAAGTAAGCAGACAGCCAATCTTATCAAAGTTTTGATGGTAGACTTATTGAAAGTGGGGTCACCTAAGTTAGAGGAAAGTGGAATTTAAAGTTCTAAGAAAATCACTGATTAGGAGGCAAATAATTATTTCATCCATGTATCTATTGGACATGCACTATTTAACATCCTATTTTATGTTTAAAGTTGTTCTCCTATCATGTCTGTTCAGACCCCAATTTGGTCCATCCAAAATAGGGAGTTGAATGCATTTACTATTATGATAATTATCAATTAAGTGACAAAAATCAAATCAAGATATACGAACATATTCCAGTTAGCATAGACTAAGCAGTAAAGTATGGGTGTTACCATGGTTCAGGAAAGCGGTATGCGGTGTACGGGCGGAGAGGGTACTGCATAGAGTATATGCGGTATGTGAGAGTATATACGGGAGTATATGCGGTTTTGGATTTTTTTATTTCAATAAACTAATTATATATAAAATAATATAGTGAGATCATAAATTAAAATATATAGAGTAGGCACATACATCTATTTACTTATAAACATATTAATATGCATGTATGATGTATGATATGCTTATATATGTATATATGTCTATATATAGAATGTGTTTGTAATATTTGTACTAATACTAAAATGTAGGTAAATCAATGAAGAAATATATGTATAGTGTGTATAAATGTGAATAAATCAAAATGTGTATATACATGCACAAATATGTGATTGTATATTTAGGTAGATTGTATATGTATCTATACATGTTAATATATTAAAAGGTATTCAAATAAATGTACAAATGCATGTGGAAAATTTTTATATGTATTACAATGTATACATATAATTCAATGACTATATATCTCAATTTATATATATAATGAAATGTGTGTATATATATATGCATGTATGTACGAAATGCATGAACATTAGTTGTGAGCTTTTCAAAAAGCAGAGTTTAATCGGCCGCTTAATCGGTCAAGCAGGAGTATATGCGGCCCATGACCGCTTAGTGGACCGATTAGTAATATGCGGTGTGGTAGGGTGACTGAATAGGTATATGCGGGAGTATATGCGTCCATGCAGGCCGATTTCCCGAACAGTGGGTGTTACTATAGTTAATAAAATGACAACATCTAAGGACTTGCTATACAATAATCACCAGTCTACCTAGTTCTCAGACATCTAGGTGCTAACTTAGTGGCTAGGTCAAATCTAGTATTTAAAAGACAACTAATATAACCCTAATGATGTTCAATTTCAAGGTTTTCTTTAGTTTGAGTAGCATAATGAGAAAATGCCAGGCTTTGCTATTGTTCATGCTCTAATACCACCTGTGACATCCCCAAATTTTGTAAAACTTAATTTAATGTGTGTCATCCAAATTGAAAGCTCACCTCAGTGAGAATTCCAATTTAAACACCCCATACTAGGCTAAGAAAAATAAAATTAGAGGAAGTCAGAAGGAAACAATAGTAGCACATGCGCACAAACAATAATAGAACCATACAACACAATGTTCACCATTCAACATATAATTACAAAATGAATTGTGGCAACATTTGATATTACACATTGAACAACAAACTTCTACATATACATATACTACATCTAAACAACATGATCTTAAGACAACAGGTCCACATGTACATCAGCTCACCACACAACTCTCAACTATCTAGGTTCTCCAAAAGCATAAGGCTACAACCTAAACAAAATATTACATGTGGTACACATCAACACAATATTCAAAAATATTGTACTGGTTACGCCTATGTGTATTTTATATACCTCTCATTACTAAGCTTGGCAAAAAGATAAAACTAATACTTGGCAGTATTAAACAAATATAAGAAAAGGCATATACTTGCACAAAGATATTCGTTACCAAAAGAGCACATATTTTAGGTACATTTCCATTATATGTAAAGTTGATCAACCACATGCACTATTCTACCAAAGAGATTTAGTGCTCACATGTACTATTCTTCCAAAGAGATTTAGTACTTTCGTAAATGCACTATTCTGCCAAAGAGATTTAGTGCTCACATGTATTATTCTGCCAAAGAGATTTAGTACTTTCATCAATGCACTATTCTACCAAAGAGATTTAGTGCTATCATATAATGGATCAGATATCTTATGTTTCATGTATTCATAGCCATAAGTACAGAATATCAAGCAAGATATCATACAAGAACAATCAGTTCATCCAATAGAATATGCCAAGTATTTTACTACACATATAATACAAGCATATTGTATAATAAGCCAAGTAAGAGGTAATGTCATACCTTGATCAAGAAATACAAACCTAGTCATATATTCTTGATGTAATCTATAACCTTGGTCAAACCCTGGTTAAGATAAGATCATGTACTATCATTAGATTCTCATCATCTTAACCCTAATTATGTCCACTAGGGCTATGTTCATTATTATAGATATTCTCATCTTTATTTGTATTCTTGTCTTGGAATTATCTTATTGATGTAACTTTTTAGTTATGTTACATATTAGGGTTCATCGTCTGAACATTAACTTCCATAGCATTTTGTGCACATATTAACCCTAGATCATATTCATTAAGCATATTAGGGTTTGTATCACCTTAAGAGCAATCACCACCATATAACATGGATTATGTGTATGATCATCATCTCATAATTAATTATGAGGTTCAATATACTGATATGATCTTGTACTAAATAATCCATCATTTCTTGAGCATGCATTTATTTATTGCATTTTATTTAGGGTTATTAGCCCTAATTAGCCATATGGAGCAAATTACATGATTTTGTGCATCAACATCATAATAACTAACCTTAAATGTATTATAAGTCATATTTAAGAGTTATTGATGCATTCTCATAATTTTTGGTCATTATTTGATATTTATTACTCATAAAACAAGTGTGATACATATTACATTATATCACAGTCATTTAAGCATAAAAAGGCTAATATTATGATTTCATCTTGTTCTACTCATTTTTCCAAGAATAATAGTACCTTATTTGTATTTTTCCAACATTCATACTAATTTCTACTAATTTTACAAGATCTGACAATTTATTGATTTTTTCCCTTTGGTGGTCAATCATATAACGCCACGTGTTCCATGGGCCTACTCGATCAGGCGTGGGTGAATCGTTTGGTCCAACGCGGTTCACTTCCTCTGGACTTAGTTTGATCTCTTCATAGATCGAACGGTTCAGGGGATTGGACCCAATTTCCTTCTTTTCCTCATCTTGTGCTCATCCGAATCTTGATTGGGACTCCATTCTTCTACTGCGCTAGGGCCACCGCCGTGGCAAGCACCTCCAGTGAGCAACATACCTCGCTCGACACCATCTCACCTTTCATATCTTCTAGCTTGAGATCCGTGGTTCCCTGCCAGTACACGATGGTGTGATCTGGTTTGGAAAGCGACTCTGGGTTACATCTCTAGAAAACCTCCACCATCGCCTATCAACATGGTGGTCGAAGAAAGGGGGAAATGCTCTGTCTCACTTCTGCTCATCTTAAGTGCTCAAAATACTCACAAGGAGTCTGGAAACACCTCCATGACTCCAAGACATGGTCGAGGGTAGCTGTGAGCTTCCTTCATCTTGTCCTCCTCCTTGGAGGATTATAGCTCGTTGGCTACAATCAGCTCCATGGAAAACCACTAAGATGAAGTGGAAAGTTCCCTCTAACCTCAAACTTTAATTTCCCCTTCTTCAAGCCTTCCTAAATTTGAAGCTGCAGTGGAAATCCGCTCTCCCTGTTCTCCGATCTTGATCTTCTTCTCCAAAAAACTGGATTCCACTGGACAATAGAACTACCATATCAAGACATGAAAGTGCCTACAATCACCTCCTCAGGCCTCACCTTCCATTTTCCCCTACTTGGGTTCCTCCATACTGCCTTCTAGTTTTGAGTTGTACTTCCCTGTTCCACATACTCACTGCAGTGGAGGAGCAACGATTAGTGGAAGCTTGTTCTCTATATTGGAGTGGTTCGACATCTCATTTAAGGGGTCTCCTCACTCCTCTACTCAAGTCAAGAAAAACTGTCCGCTCAGATTTGCCACTAGAGACATGACTTGAGGGCAGCACGATGTGTGTGGTTTCCACCGGCAGTCAAGCTGTAACTGCAAGGTTGAGGACATAATCACTGTCATTGACCCATCATGTGTGGTTGATATGGAGCTTGCACTTAAGTCAATATGTGGCTCCTCCTTGCCAAAGGCCATGACGACTAGATCTTTGATCTAAGGCCCCATTCAAAGATCCATGGATGTGACACAGCCTAACCTAGGGTCAAGCTATTAAACTTAGGTCTAATAAACACCAAATAATGCACATTGTTTCACAAACTTCAAACCTAAATAACTTCCTCTAGGTTCCTCCAATTGCCACCAAATTTTAACCATAGCTTTACTACCTCTCAAGCTACATTCTACTCAAATTTGGTGCAAAAACCTAACTGTTTGACCATTCAATTAAATACTCCAAAACGGCATGAACTTAGGTATCTTAATCATGATACTGCCATCAATCAATACTCAAAATTGACCAAAACATTTGAAATTCTCAAACAACTCAACATCCATGACTTCACTTATGTCATTGGACATGTAAGGATTCTAAAAGTCCACTCCATCACAATTCCTGACACATTTTTTGAGGTCTTCGTTGTTGGCCTCCTGGGTGTGCGACATCCAATCATGAGGCACAATGATAGACTGATGATTAGATGTCTAGATTTAAGGAGGAACACATCTTGATTATTATATTCTGGAATGGTAATTATTAGGCTAGCATCATATAGGGGATGTGGTTCTCCATTGTCATAAAAGAAAGAATGATGACATTGTTCACTACCTAGAGAACTTAGTTAGGGTGGCTCATTATCTCTATTTCTTTTCATACTTTTTCAAGAGGTACTTGGGAGACACATAAATAGAGAAATAAAGGTTAGAAACATTACAAGATACACAACGTAGGGGTTATTGCTTCATCACACCTGATTTGCAGATGACCAATTTTTTTGTTGAATTTGAGGGTAACCATTTTGGATAAGTTGATAGATATTTTTGGGGCCTAAAGTTCCATGTGAGGACAAATGATTAATAAAAATAAACCTACAATAATCCTAGGATCAAAGTTAGATGAGAGACAAAGATAAGTATAAGTCACATTAGAATGTGTATGCTCTTTAGAACCCATCTAATACATAGGTGTACCACTCTTTGTAAGGAGAATCCTACTAAAAAATGATGACAATTTAGTAGAAAATATCACTAGTAGATTGTCCTTTTGGGACAGGAAGATTCTATTCATCTATGGTAGGATTACAATAATTAATTTAGTCATCACAATGATTTTCATACACATTATGGGGGCTTAGGCCATGTCATAGTAAACCATTAGGAATATAGAAAGAATGATGGAAAAATTCCTATGGGAATTAAGAGAAGGAGAAAAAAGAAGGCCTTGGGTTAATTGTAAAAGTTCATCCAAAATTAAGGAAGAGGGATCTAGAATTATGAGTTTTTTCATGATAGGATCATAGGGTATCCTAAAAGGAGAATTTCTTTGACCTAAATCATATAAAAGTACAATAGGGTTTTGAGAGAAGCCAACCTCAGTTCATAAAAAATGGGAGACATGCTTCACTCCATCACAATAGGATATGTGAGTGATATCCCTTAGTTATGATAAATACCAGAAGAGAAATAGGATGTTAGTATTTAAATTTTTGGATTGTAGAGTGGAACTCTATAAGTACGATAACATGGAGATTGGATGAGGTAGAGTTTGAACCAAACCCTAGACTTCTTGATGTGCTTAATAATGATGGATCATGGAACAAGCGTCATTTGCCTAACCTTATCTCTCAAGAAGGTATTGAGTTCCCCATGAATGGGGTCCATTTGAACCCTCTTAGTAAGGATGTCCCTATTTGGTACCCAAATGAGAACATATCCTTCTTAATTCCCTCGGTGGAAGCAACATCTAGTGTGCTAGTGAGAGTTTCTAGAATCACCTATAGCTCTTTGTGGCTATGGAACACTTATCTTCCCTTAAAGTTCAACACGTTAACGTGGAAATTATTGAGGAGAGAGATACAAACGGGCAAGGCATGTCATATGCACCTATACTCAAGGTGTGAGTGTTGAGAGGAGGGTAAGATAGAAACCATCCACCATCTTTTTGGGGATTGAAAGATTGACATATAACATGTACTAAAGTTGAAACTGTGATAGAAGTTGACTCCTTCTTAAGTCGACCCTCTACCACTTTGGGGCTTAGATCGTGTTGGGAACTCTCATACCAAGCTCTTGGACAAGTTGGATGTGAGGGTCCCTTCCCTTAGCGACATTGTGCTTCTTATGGATAGCTAGATGTGTGAGTGGGTAATGATAAAAAGGAAAATGCCTGTTGAAGGGTTCTGGAACATGATTGGAAAAATCTTGAGTATAAGACTTAAGGACCTTATTGCTAGAGAGATTGGACCCCTATAGGTCTAGCATGATCTTGGAAGGAGGCATGATTCCTTCTATGTCCAACGATTAGGAATACGTGTGCAAAGAGATTATATGGAAGAAACCACCCCCTCATATGTTAATCTCAAGAAGGGAGAATTAAGACACTCATAATTGGCCTTGAATTTTGTGTCGTTCAAGGTCTTCGTGAAGTCCAGATTGAGAGCAATAACCCACAATTGACATATATGTTAAGGGGAGAGGCTAACCTCTCATGAACATATAAGCAAAGATGTGTTGTGTCCCAGTTCTCGATTAGGAATAGACAGTTTCATGCTAGTTTGTCGACAAAGAAGTGAATATATAGGATAGCATACAGTTTGGCAGAACTCGGTATTCCTCTAGGTAATATTCATAGATTTTGTTCCGTTGTGGAGATGCGTCCTCCTGTTTGGGGGGCGGGGGATCTATCACTTGGAAAGGTTAGGTCGTGCATACCTTAGAAGAGTTAGGATTGAATTTCAAGATCCTGGTACTATGTAGGATTGTCACATAACCATAGTTTTTTTTCTTTGTAGAGATACATAGATACATACAGAGAAGCCACAAGTAGTTGTCCGCTTTTCCCCCTTAAAGATCATGTTTTTGCTATAGGTCTAGGGTTTATGTATGTGTAGAGTGGCTCTCGTCCGTTTTTGTGAGTTCGAACTAGGCATGGCAGAAAAGTCTGATCTGATCCAAACCGACCCGAATCGGTCTGAACACAAATAGTGGATCATATGCATTTTTTTGTTGTTGAGGATCATTCTAGGCAGATCATATTCTGACAGTGGGGCCCAACCAATCTGCAGATTCTCAATTGATCTGTTTGATCTGCAGCGACCTACATGTCACTTGGCAGTCCTCACTGACCCTACATGGCCTGCACACGATCCTCCCTGATCCGCTCCTCGCTCCTGCCTCCCCCTTATAGCTGATGTCCCCGTCCACGACATCCTTCTTCCTCCTCACTTTACCCCCTCAGGCCCTCGGTTTTTGGAGCTTCCGCTTCCCCGATTCATCCATTTGGCCAGGTAGCTCCTTGCTTGGTTGTTTAATAGAGGAAGACAGTCACGATTATGCTCAACGGAGCGACGAAGATAGCAACGGAGACACCGACACAAATCCAACCTAGTATGGAAACCCTGGCGGGGCCTCGCGTGAGGATCAGGGTGCAAGCGAGGATCACATCAAAGATGACAAGTGAGGATCACGCCGAAGATGACCACGTTCAGGAGGCGGAATATCACCGTCGTCACCTGCATAATAGAGGACTCTTATAGGTTAATATGTGTTTGTGTGATTATAGGGAGATATACAATTCAGGAGCGAGTATCATAACTTGAATGTGGGACTGGAACCCTTCCATCGACTTCTTCTTGTAGATCTAGTAGAACGTCGGCTGGAAGAATGGGAACAACAGACATGGAGGAATACACCATAAGATGTTAGGTTCAAAAGTCAGGCGGTGGTTGTTCGGCTGTTGGGTTTGGGTAGTCTAGCTGCCGAGTAGAACGAGATAATGATTGTAATGGAGGATGAAGAAGCCATCAAGAAGAGAAATCATTTTAGATGTATAACAATAAGCAGATTAATATGTCAACTAGCTTCTTGTTCTTGCTCTTCATTGCAGTCGACGTGTTTGTTCTTTTGTCCAGTTGAATTACGAGTTGTACCCAACGTAAGAACTGTGTGCATTTATCATGTTCTAATTAAATAATTACATATTGTTTGGATGTCAGATTGTTAATATTGACTACTTGGATCGTAGGATGGGTTGGGGTGCCTATGAGTATCACTGTTTACGGGCCAGATAATCCTGATACAATATTTAGACATGTAAATAGGTTAATGCAGTATATTCTTTGTTTTGACTATTTGTGGATCGGGTTGGACTTTTGCGGATCGGTTTGGATTTTTACGAATCGGGTCGATGCGGGTTTATGTTAGATTCAGATTTTCCGGGTTCGGAGATTGTACAATTGCAGGTTGGATGGGTTCGGTTCGGATGCCATGACTAGTTCGAACCAATTATTTGCTTGCCCACCCGAGAACGGGATGAATAGAACTCCTCAGATTAAATAGAAGATGTTAACTCGATGTAAATTGATTGCAACCATTTGGATTGTATTCCGTGTGACAGGAAGCAAGTTGTCTATGGACTAGGATATAAGTATGTCTGAGTAATGTTTACCGTGGTTATATTACTAGACAGCTAGGATATAAGTATGTCTGAGTAATGTTTACCGTGGTTATATTACTAGACAGCCTTGCTTTATCTCTTGGTTAGCTGTTTCCTTTTACGAGTATCAAAACTGACTGGGATGGTTTATTTCGGGACAATCACGCAATCTGTCGACTATGGACTATTGCGGTTATGCGCCCAATCTTGAGTTATATAAATGGTAATCGTTTAGGATGTACTGAACCAAGGCACATACCCCGACTGCTCCCTGAAACCCAGAGCACGGGGATTTCCTGTTGATGCGGCGGAAGAACCATGAAATTGGACTACGCACCAGCACTGTATCAAGGGCCGCCCGTGGCGTACCCACACCAACGACCGCCAGTGCCGCACCCACTCATACCAACGTGCGGTACAGAGCCGCTACGCCCTGTTGACAAAGCTGGCTTGACCTTCTTGTGCTTGTGCTCAGTTATCACTCTCGCCTTCGGTATCATCCTCCTTTTAACGTCACATCCGGAGTTCTACGTCGACTCGGTATCCCTCGCCCACTTCACCGTCGCCGACGACGTGCCCCTCATCATCTATAACCTCACCGCCGACATCAGCACACGCAATTCCAACAAGTTCTTCGGCGTCCGGTACGACGGTGTCACAGCTAAGGTTCTCTATGGTGGCGAGCTGATCGGCACCTGGAGCCGCAACTTCAGTAGTGTATCCCAGGGGCCAGGGAACAGAACCCTCTTTTCGATCCCCATGGAGTTCGCCGGCCCGGCAGGGCTAATCCACCCCATCGAGACGAGGCTGTTCTTTGAAGCACAGAGCAGTGACGGCGCCTATGACCTCGACCTCAAGCTCACCGTTCCCGTCAGCTTCTACACCTTCTCGGGGATCACCGTTAATATTGACGAACCGGAGATGAGGTGCTTGCTGCACGGTATCCGGATTTCAAGCAATGCCACGGCCAGCGGCGCCGCCGCCGCACCAGGCGACGCTCAGCGGCCGCCCTCCTTCAAACGGATCAAGTGTAACGAGATCCTGTGGTAATGAACGAGATTAACAGACCCCACCACTCTTTTTCCTTCTGTAGTATTTTTTTTTTTTTTTTGAAAAGGCTTCTCCTTTATCCCGTAAGGTGTGCCGGTTCAACGAATCGATAGATTGATTCTTTTTGCTACAACCCACCGTATAAAAACAACTAGGAAAAATTAGAAAGGTCTTCTTCAATAAGCAATGCAGATATTTCTTCTCACAAGATTCTAATATTAATATAACAACGCCGTCGAATTAGTAATGAGACCAATCAAAGAAGTATCTTGAAAATAAAAAAAATTATAATCATGCGAAAGCAACAATATAGCAATGCCACCGTTATCCGGGGTCGCCTTCTAGATTAGTATTAATGACTACCATAATGTGTTCCAAAATGTATATTGAAACGAAATTGATCAAATGATGTATTCATTAGTTTCAAGTTTTATTTGGCAATGGAAAACCAAAGTAATTTTTCTTTTATCAACTACAGTCAAAACCATCCATAAAAAGCATTGCAAATATATAAAATAAATCTCCGCTATTAAAAAATTCTTAGATCCTATCAAAATTTATAAAAAAGTCACGGATGTTGAACTCATACATGCAAAAAATTATTTTCTATTACCAATAAATAAATATAGATACAAACCATCATGTTACGAAACTGTACCCTCAAATGTGAAGGGGAATACGCATTTTGTACTATATATTACATCCATATATGTCTTCTGGTGCGTGCTTAACCCATCTACAAGATGAGATCATGCCTAAAATTAGTGAACAACTGATATGCGACTAGAAAGTCCAAGAGGGTGGATGAAATCTCTCTTACTATAGGTTACCCGATTAACTAATGACTGGTAAGGTTGGGCACAAAACCAAATTTAACCATCATACCAAACTAGACCTAACCAAACCATACAGTCTATTCTAGTTTAGGTCGGTAGTGCGGTCAAGTTTGGTCTAGAAATTCTTTAAACTGATCTTGTATATGGTCTACTCAAAGTTAGGATGAGTGGTTAACTAGTCAAACTAAACTTGACTGGCTAAAGAAAATAAATAAATAAATAAATAGAAGATACATATGCTTATTAAGATAAATATGGTTCACTATACATATATCATTACACTCATACATATATAAAGCAAACTTGTAATAATATTCTTATAAAGTAATCATAGCAAATTGTAAAAGAAAATATAACAAATTGGATGATAAACTATGATGCACCATCACTCTACTCATCTCAATTAGTTTATTAAAAATAGATCTCCATGTTATTAGTTCTCTCTGGCGAGACATGTGCCCACTTATTCCTCATCTCCAACAAATGTTGGACAACGTAGGCTTTAAGAATGCTCACTATTAGGTGTGTTAGAAGCACCTTATTATTACATATGCTTTATGTGTAATCTTGTGTTGTTTGTTTTGTTATGTGTTATGGTGTGTTGTGTATTTTATTATGTGCTTTAGACTTGTCTTATCTTTGTCATCAGCTGTAGCAACAGGAGGGATCAGAGCATCAAGAGAAATGTGCAAAAAGCACCCTTGGGCTTTAACATATAGTTCAAACAATGTCAATCAACAGTGGTAGTTTGATCCATCAAGTTTCATGGTCATCACACACAAAGACCGAGGAGGATCTATAGTCTCCATGGAAGCCAAATTATATAGAGAAGTAGATGGAGCAACAGTAGAAATAGAAAATATGGATCAACAAATCTGAGATACCCTCATAGAGGTGGTAGCTATTAACAATAGATCAACATATCTAAAATACCCAGATAGGGGCAGGAGAAAGCAACAAAAGATCCAAATAAATCCAAGAAACCCGCATAGGAGTAGTAAATAGCAACAACAAATCTGGATCAACAGATCTGAGAAACCTAGATAGGGGTAGTAGAGAGAAGGAAAGACATATCCGACCATAGTGTAAGATTCATTCCACCATGTGGTATAGGAAGAAAAAAACAAGGTGTTACTTTTTAGGTCTTCAACTTCCTATTTTGGGATTAGCTCGAAGAGGGGTCATTGGGATGGAGGTCGATGGGGTGAAAGTCCATGAAGGTGAAGGTTAGTGAGGGGTGGAGGTCAATGGGTGTGATGGTCGATGGAATGGAGACCAATGGGGCGAGGAGTTAAAGGTCGATGGGGGTAACAAGTGAAGGTCGATGGGATTGATTTCGAAGGGGTGAGAAGGTTGGTTATCGATGGAGTGAGGGGGGTCAATGGGTTGATGTCAGTTGAAGAGTTGATAGAAGTCGATGGGGCGGTGGAGATTGATGGGTGTTCGAGATCGATGGACTGAGAAGGTGTTGAAGGTTGATGGGAGATGAAGGTGGTGAAGGTGAAGGTGGTGAGGGTAGAGGGTGACTAGGTGGCGAGGGTGGTGGAGATGGTAGAGATGGTGAAGGTCGAGGGGGGAGGGTGTGATGGGATGGCTTAAGGGTGATCGAAAATGTCTGATACCACATACCATAAGAAAATATTTATCTGATATATATGAAATAGTTAGAATGCACTCTCTTTCATAGGACAAGAGAGCAAGGGAGAAATACAATTAAGAAATATGAGATAAAATAAAATATAATAACAAGACAAGTCTGAAGCACATAACAAAACACACAACACACTGTAATTAATGACAAAACATACAATACAAGATAATGCATATAACATATATACTAATTACCCCACCTCATTTTGTTAGATATCAAAACACACAACACAAATTGAATGATAAACTATGTCACCATCACCCCAATCATCTCAATTAGTTTGTTATAATTAGATCTAGATGTTATTAGTTCTCTCTAGTGAGACATGTGCCCACTTCTTCCTCATCTTCGCTGGATGTTGTACAATGTAGTCTCTAACAATGCTCTCTATTACGTGTTTTAGAAGAACTTATTAAGTAGTATTGATTTTAGACCGACCATAACCAAACTTGACCATACGTTTTTTTGTCAATTTTAAGTTTGATTTGTACTCTACTAGCAGCAAAGTTTGGTATGGAAATTATGGAGACCACTATATGTCATCTGATCTATGGTTTTAGGGTTTAGGGTTTAATTGAGATTGATCAATATAGGAAATAGAAGATATCAAATAAACACGGCTTCCCATAGAAAAGGAAAGTACTACCCAACTGGGTACTAAAAGACAATAAAAAAGAAGAATACTTGCCATTAAACAAACATAAAAGTTCTGACACTAAAGCACATACAAAAGTTAGGGAACAAAACCCTTCACTATAATATCAAGTTGTATGCGTTCAAGATAAGTATATCACTAGAATAATATAAATAACAATGTCATCCAAGGATCACAACCTCAAAACTTGATAGAGTATGGAACAAAACCATCTCCCATATATATATATATATATATATATATATATATATATATATATATATATATATATATATATATATATATATATATATATATATATATATATATGGGCACACACCCCAAGTATGGGGCACACAACCTCCATCCCAAAAATATAACATGGGCACACAACCCAAAAACCATAGTACTTACACTACTCTAGGGATACTGAATCACAAAGAATGGATAATGTGTAAGCAAGTATAAAGTTCAGTCATATAAAATAGGATAAATAAGATTGCCATCACATAAATGCACAATATAAGAATCCATTACAAAATTGGGAAATATTAGGGTTCTTACTTACAATAAGAAACAACGTGCTTTAAATTTCACAAATAGGATCTCATCAAGGAGCACAGTATAATTTAAAAGTCCAACATAGATGAAGGGTTCAAAGTCATTAATATTATACCTAAATAGGTCATAAAGTCAAGAAAGAAAATATTCATCACTAAAATACCTCAAAGAGGCTCAAGAGAGCGAGCGAGAGAGAGAGAGAGCAAAGATTGCAATTGATCAAAATGACTCATTGGGGATACACCATACCTCAAGAAGTTTGTCAACTTGTCAATGGACAAACCCTGGTACCAAGTTTGGGTCCTTATTCACCTAACATGAATTTATATTTACAACCATTAATTAGTACATGTGTTTATAAACCCTAGAGTTTCTATTCTTATTTTTATTGGATTTAGGTTATATTTTAATTTAGAAAGAGGATACTATGTTGAATCCAATGAGTATTTTTGCATTGGGATAAATAGAGAATTAGTACACATTTTTTAAACTCTACCCAATCGAAAAGTTTGATTAAATCCATGTAGGCAAAACAAAGTCCGATCAGTGAGATTGGGCCCATTGAGGTGGCTCAATCACCAGTAGTCACCTGGGTTGATCAGCCTCCAGCTTAGGTGTGCAGTAAGAAAGAAAGGGAAATGTGAAATGATGTAAATACCCTTGGCAAAAAAATGAAAATAGAATAGATGTGTGGGAAAAGGTGGGGAAAGGACAAAGGATCGTCCCCTTCCTCAAACACCCACACCATGAATACTAGGAGAGGAGTAGATCGGGCAAGGTAATTGGGGAAAACCCAACATTTCAAATTCATGGATTGTAAGAAGCTAGAAATGAACATAGGATTGATCAGAAACTTACCTCAGAATGAATTTGTCTGGAGATGAGAATACCCTAACCGCGACGCCAAGAGTAAAAGCTCCCATTTCTCTTTGTCATCGGCAAAACAAAGAGCCAAATGTGAAATTAATTATAGGTATTAGTTGCAATTGGTGCGAAGAAGGAAATGGTGGGGTTAGATATATATAGGAGGGGTTGTCCTAAGGTTCCAGTGAGGGATGGTTTCAAGAAGCACCAAGAAGGATTTGAGAAAAAACTCAAATTCACTGAAATGGGGTTGAATATGGCTTACTAGAATTTGAATTGGCTCATGAATTCCATACACAAGAAATCTATAAGAACGGTGGAGAGACGAGGGAGTACACTGCGAAAAACCAGGTTGTGTTCACTGTTCGCACACATGGTCATCTCCTACTCAAGGTAAGAGATGACACATTCATCATACGATGAAGATCAAACTGTCCTCGATTGTCAAGAAATTGTCTACAGTCAGACTAGCAACCTGACAAGGAAAAATAGAAACTTCTAAAAATTAAAAGCATGAATTGGAACTTTTATTAAATTAGTCCTTTAAATGTATAGATCTATTTAAGGGTGCATTTAATGCTTAAACAAGTTGAAATTTTACATCTAAACTAAATAAGACATGTTGATTCCAATTTGGGCATTAGTTTTTATTTTTAAAAACATCTAGTATATTATTTAATATTTTTATATTATTTCATATATTTTTTCTATAATTAATTTGAGGCTTCTAGAGGCACTCAAAATAAGTGAAACTTGGCCATAAAGGAAACTCAAACATGAGGAGTCCGTTATTAAAAATAATTTTCCCTTTCAGGATAGTTTATTATCTTATTTAATATTTTGGAATTGAAGTCATATTCTCTCCCTTAAACTACGCTATGATAGATAAGTTATTCCAATTAATGTGAAAATTCACACATACACTAGTTTTGGTACATAGATTGTGAATTTAGGGTTTATTTCCACTTTTCAAGTCATTTAGAAATTTATTTAACACTTTTGATTTCTCTCCTGTTTTTTTCTAAATAAAATTATCATAATTATTATTGTTCAAATAAAGTGAAACTTGGCACTCAAGGTCATTGGGACCCAAGGAGCACACATTTCACATCAGATTTGGGTTTGAGATATTCTTTTATCAATTAGGGTACCATGGGTATTTTGGCTTATTTATTAAAGTAATATATATTTATCATCAACACTCACTTAATTAAGTCCTATTAATTTCACATAGTTAAAAAAAGAGTTATTTATTATTATTATTATGCATGAATTCCCTATTTCACTTGTCAACATATCCAGACCATTAATTTCACTTTAACCTAGGTGCTTGTACATGAATATTCCAATTGTCAAACTAATATATGTATTGCGCATATTATTCCTCTTATTTAACCAACATGTCAATATAAAATATTTCTTGAAATTATTTACATGTTGGCACATAATTAAGTTATTATGTAAATGTGTTTTCCTTTTTAACCTTTGGTCAAATATCAGCAACCGATCTCACTATCTTTCTAATCATGGAACATGGTAGGATTCTAGGTTTTAGTTCATTACAAAATTCCACTCCTTCAAAGGATTGTCCTAAAAATATAATCATCCAAACATTATCAACCCCCTATACTCCACCCCTTAAGAGGTTTAACCTAACAGGTCAAACAACCCTATAGGTATAAAGAGTAGACTTTCAAAAACTCATGCACTACAATACTTTCATACTTAAAGGTATCATGCAATATAGAAGCATATCTTTAAAGTCTAACTAAGAGATTATGGGTTACCTTCAAAATGATCTTCTTCATAAACTTCTTGGCCATACAAGGAAAAGACTCTTCCAACACATCTCTCAAAATGTCTTCTACCATTATTATTGTCATTCTTTTAAGGAGGTGTTTGAGGTTGTTGGTGTTGAGCTGGTACACATCCATCACAAAATTGGGGGCATATAAGAGAGCTAGGTCGAGGTCTTTATTGATTTCCCTCTTGAGAACACTTTGCAGGAGGATGATAACTATTACACTTAAGACATGTTCCTCTTCCGATCATCACCTGAGAACTTCCTCTTCTTATCGTGATCCTTAGGTTGATATCCTGGATAAGACTTAATAGATACATCTTTATCAACCATCTATTGGAAAGTCAAAGGAAGTTGTGGGACAAGAGCACGACCACATTATACTTAAGTCCTTGCAAGAATAGGTCAGCCTGACATCCTTCAATCAACCCAACAATGTATCACTCAAGCAACAAGAATCTCTACATGTATGCATAAACAAACATGGAACCTTACTTCAGACTATAGAATTCTTCTTCCTTCTTCTTTAGGGTGGTAGTGTAGATATAAGTCTCATGAAATTACAAGAATTGCTCCCAGGTCAAAGAGGAAGTGTCATGGGTTCAAGCTATTCCATTCCACCAAACTTGTGTGCGTCCATCCATCACATATGAGGCAAATCTAACTTTCTGATGAGGAGGGCATGCCATAACATGAAACATCCTCTATTAAGACAACACCCAACCGTCAGCCTTAGCAACCATCTCCAATTCCCCTTCACCCTCAAAGTAGGGTGGTTCTATCTTCATGAAGTTGGTCAGTGAGTACTCCTTCAGCTTATCATGCACAAGAGCGGTGTTCAACTTTACCATTATAGCTATGGTGAGAAATTGCCGCAACCTAGATAACTCTTGTTCAGGAGAGATGTCAAAATGCACATTAGCAACAACTAATGATGGGGTATCTTATACCACTAAAGGACGAATTTATGTTGGAGGGGTAACTCAAGATACCAGAGGGGTAAAGGGAGGGTCCATCCTCCACATTATGTACTTTTTGTTCTGGGGTGTTTCAAAACCAGAAAGGTTATCAATGGATGGGCTATCTCCAGCCCTAAGGGTATGCCTACACAAGGCACGGGTACTAGGTGTAAGCAACCTATAAGAAAAGTAAACATCCCAAGGGAGACAAGATTGAAATAGTTAGATTAACCAAACATGAATGGCTCCGATACTATACTGTAAGGAGTGGGATCCAAGAGGGGATCAAATTCCTACCAAATCAAATTTGATGAACATCTCATATGCCAAACACCACTATAATTTTTAAGCAAAGTGATGATAATTCAATTTATTTGAAGTATGATTCAAGATACCAAATGTAGCAACATAATAACAAATATCTAACTATTATAATGCTTGTTATTATCCTTATCCTTCACCAGATAGGGTGATACACAAGAAAACTAAAGTAAACATCGGTCGAACAGAGGGTCATCTAACCACCTCCAATCTATCTCCTATGAAGGTTTAACTACTCCTGACATTGTCCTAGTCAAGCTTGGTTTTTTCCTTCTTGTCCTACACCTGGGGTTGGAAGCGTGCCCCTGAAAGAGAATAGAAAAGTGGAAATTATCAACATACATTCTGGTATGTGCATATTAATCGAGATTGACAAATATAGAAAATAAAGGACATCAAATAAACAAGGCTTCCTATAGAAAAGGAAAGTACCACCCAACGGGACATCAAAAGAACATGAATTTCAAAAGACAATAAATAAGAAGAATATTTGACCTTAAACAAACATAAAAGTTGTCAAAAAATGACATACAAAGAATTTAGGGCACAAACCCTTCTCAATAATATCAACCTGCATGCATGAGAGATAAGTATAACAGTAGAATAATATAATTAATAATGGTGGACAAGCCTCACAACCTTGAAACCTAATAGAGTATAGTACCAAACCATATCCCCAATATATATAAAAGTGGACAGACAACCCAGGTATGGAGCACTCTACCTCCATGACAAAAATATAACATGGGCACATTGAAACCCTATTTAGGGTTCTATCTTGTGTCTTATTTCACTTTAATCACATCTATACATGTTAGATTAAATTTTACTTCACTCAATATGTATTTTATCATCAAATGCACTTGAGGTCATTTTTTGCATGTTTTTCAGGTACTTGGACCGTGTTTGGATGGATGGAAGAATAGGAGGGTGATCCTAGGGTTCTTCCACCATTGGAGGCATCCATGGAAGGTCCAAGAGCTTCCCAAACCTACCCCAGTTGCCAAGACTCAAGTCAAGAAAAGATGGCCATTGAAATCTAAAGTTGAAGCCCAAAGAGCAAGTGAAGATGTAAGCATGATCGTGGTGCCAAGGAATGACCGTGTTGATCCAGTTAAAAATAATAGAGAGAGAAGCAATTCAAGAGTTGAAGAAAAGCTCAACACCACAACTGTACTATCCAACACAACTATGATATGAAAACAACAACACGACCGTGGCAACCAGCATGGTCGTTGTAGCTAGAACGACCATGGTGGCCAGACTCCAAATGATCGCGCTCCATAGAACGGTCGTGTTGCCACCTAGCCACCATGAGTGTTCCAGTAGCCACTCAAAACCCCCAAAACAACATGTAATGTTCACCATTTTTCACCTCAACCTTTCCACTCCTCCACCGATGTGCTTCTCAGTACCCATCACGACCGTGCTTCCTAGCACAACCATGCTACTTTCAATTCAACCCGATTTCCTGCACTGTTATAGCCAAAATGCCCCCACTTGACCTAGTGCTCGCTCACCACCTATATATACATAGGAGGTAGTTGGAACTCAAGGTTGGCCAACCTAAGCTACCTTCTACCACATTTTATCTCCCCATTTTGGCCCTTAGCAATGTCCACCTCCATTCCACTTCATTTCAGCATTTTTGCCACTACAACCCTAGTTTCTTAGGGTTTTTACCACCTCCCACCATCTTTCCATGCCATTTCACCTTGGAGGAGGGAGGAGCACACCCTTGTATCTATTGGAGAGGAGGAGTCCTACATATACACCAAGATCCATGAATACTTAAGCCTCTTTCTCCTCTCTTTTTGTATTTTCTTATTCCATCAGTAGTTAGGCCCCCTTCGGTGGGTTGTTTGGGGCTAAAAATGTTACTTCGATAACATTTAGGGGGAAAGTGATATGTAAACCTTGTAATTTCATTTTCTAATGATTATATTCTATTTTTATCTCATTTCCCATCAATTTCTTTGTGGTGAGTGCTTGAAATCACCAAGGATTCTAGTAAAATTTCTTACGTGTGGTTTTTTTTGTGTGAATTGTTTCTAGGTCTATTTAGTGGATCCCTAGTTACCTTTTCATCTTACTACATGATAATCAATTCTCCTACACCTAGGTGAGAGATCTAAGTAGCTAGTATAGAAGCATTTAGTGTAATTGGCTTGAAGCCTTGTCAAGGCTAGAATGTGGGTGTAAGAACCTGTTACACTAATTGAGATTACTTAAAACATAAAACACAATCGATCACCAATTAACCACATACCCCAAAAATATGGGTAAATTAAAACCAATTTCAACATCAACACCCGCTCAGAAACATTTGCATAAGAGCCCAATATCTTTCTTGTATCCATACTATGACAAGAATTTGATACAAATTTTTCTATCACCTTAGCCACAACATATATACACCAGGAGAACAATAATTGTATGTTCCACACAAACAAGCATTAACATGATAAAAAATATTTGATTCATTTGAAACACCATATACAAAATTTTCCTTCTCGGACCTAAGAGTACATGGATGACTCTAGGACACACTAGAAATCTAATCAACTTTCTCAAAGATTCATTACTATAGATCCTCTTTGCTGCCATAGGTTTGTTGTCATCACTTCCGATTACCTAAAAAGATGTGGTGAACCACAAGGGTGAGACCCATGTCCCAATAAGAGATATAACCTCCAACAATGTTTATTTATTCTAACATTTTTAGGTAATGAGACAGCTTAAGAAGTTTAATAATATATAACAAATAAGCTCAATAGCACTAATGATTAACAAAATACATAAAGGAGAAGATAATAACTATCTTCATTAGCCATAACAATATAAGGAATCTAGCAACATGATCATCTCTAATGTAACATCCATGACCTGGGTTAAGGCTTAACCCTTGAAGTTTTGCTTAAGTAAGTCTTTTATCTTCTTGTATTTATCTTTTGAAAAATAATTAATACTAAAGGAGAGCTTATGTTTCAATTTTGGTCCTATTTGAATAATGTGGAAGCAATATTTGCTTGTTTTGGACTAAAGTACAATTTACCCAATTTAAGGGGTTACCTTGAAAATGTTACATGATAAATATTCCTCAAGTTTTATATAATCATAAGAATGAGAATGATGCTGAGGTATGGCTTCCACAAGCTTAAATTCCAAGAAGGAGCTTGTTTGAGTAATGCTTGTGTATTGAATGCTAGTTTTGGTGTAATTTGCAATTTACCCAAGACTTAGAGTTGGATATGTAAAATACCACCTCTATTATGTCCCTACTATTTCTTGGTATCATTTATAGAAAATAAAAATAAAGGGGCGTCTTGTTTGAACCACATTTGAGGAGAGATAATCTTGATAATAAAATAATCAAGAAATAAGCATAAATGAAACCCTAATTTATTTTGTAGCAAAAATAAATATATTAATTGAAGTGAACATCAACTAAAAAGGCCGTGGTTGAAATCCTATAGTGGGAGGAAGTCCAAATGCTTTGAGTGGCACCAAAATATCCTAAGTAGGTGAAGAAATCCACTCACATTTGTTAATTAAAAAGTAATGTCCACTAAAAGTGGATAATAGTATTATAATGATTAAGGTGCTTAAGTGGTTGCTTTTAATTCAAGGATAATTGAGAGGATATTGAGGGCAAGGAAGATGGATTCGGAAGCAAGGAAGTGGAGAGGGCATGTGGCAAGAAAGTGGATGAATTTTCTCCTACTTTTTCTCTCTCCTAGAAAATCAATTATATGTACTCGAATTTCTCCCTACTTGAAAGGCTATTTTTGCAAACCACTTTCTTTCCTTGCTTTGGCTGACGACCAAGGAGCTTATGAGCAGGAGGAAAACGTTCCCCAAGCTGAAGGTAAGCTCCATGATCATCTTCAACCTTGAATTGATGGTTGAAATCGAATTTCAACACTCATTTTCTTCTCTCTTCCATCCAATGCTCAACCTTGGCTGTCTTTTGCATCTAAAGAGTTGGAAACAAAACTTGGATAGTTGAAGGAGCTTCTTTCACCATTAGAGACGAGAAGCTTGAAGCTTTGAAGCTACTTTGAAGGCAGGTTATATACTTGAACCCATCAATGTTGTTATTGATTTCAATTTCTCATCATATGTTGATCTTTTATTCTCTTCTTGAATAATTGATGAATTCCTCATATATATGACATTAGAATTTGGAGGTATGAAGCTTGATGATGATTAAATCATCTTAGCCCATACATCAAGAATATCAAGAGAAAACGGTTTCATTTTGATTGGTCAAACGGTTTCAAAACCAATAGAGATCAAACGGTTTCAAACCGTTTGGTGACCAAACGGTTTCAAAACCGTTAGAGGTCCAATGGTTTCAAACCGTTAGAGACCAAATGGTTTCAATTAATTCAAGGATCAATTGGTCTCATGACCTAATGACTTCAAACAATCAAACTCAATTGATTTCAGAACCCTATCTCAATTGGTTTCAAAACCCTAGATCAATTGATGATAAAGCCCTAATTTAGGTTCAAACGGTTTCAAATATGACTTGACCAAACGGTCTCAAACTGTTTGAGGACCAGACCATTTGAAGGTCTAACGGTCTTCAAACCATTTGAAGGTTTAGACCAAGACCGTTTGAAGGTCTAAACGGTCTCAAACCGTTTGAAGGTTTAGACCAAGACTGTTTGAAGGTCTAAACGGTCTCAAATCATTTGAAGGAGTAGGGCAAGACCGTTTGAAGGTCTAAACGGTCTCAAACCATTTGAAGGATTAGGGAAAGACCATTTGAAGGTCTAAACGGTCTCAAACCATTTGAAGGTTTAGACTAAGACCGTTTGAAGGTCTAAACGGTCTCAAACCGTTTGAAGGATTAGGGCAAGACTGTTTGAAGGTCTAAACGATCTCAAACCGTTTGAAGGTTCAATTGGTCCAAACCATTTGAAGGTCCAATTGATTCAAATCATGTAAGTACTAATATCTCCATAAGTGGTTGAAGAGTATCTCAAAGTTGATTTCAATGGAAGTACCTCTAAAGTACTTAGGTGATTAGTATAATTAAAGTGATTATCACTTGGTGCCTATGAAAGTAATAAATTCAATACACGATTATAAGCATAAGTGCATGTACTTAGTGAAAGGTTAAGTCAATTGAATAAGGTATGAGGGTGATGTGTGTTCCTAGTACATGGAACAATGATAAGTGTGATTTAATACTTAAATAATGCTATGTGCTCCAAGATATGTGGAAGAACTGATTTAGGGTTTGGATTAATGTGGCAATCATAAAACCCTAATCAATAAGGAAAATTACAATACATAAGTTTAATTGAATATCTAGGAAGGTATTATGTAATTCTAGACATGTGGAGCAATGAGTTTGGTTTTGGATATTAATTGTAATATCAATGCATTCTCCAAGGTGCATGGAGTTTTGAATTAGGGTTTGACCTATGATAATGTGATCATGAAACCCTAATGGAGAAAGATGAGAAACCCTAACCCTAATTTTGGGTAATGGGTTGAGAAACCCTAATTGAAATGGAATGGGGAACCCTAACCCTAACATAGGGTAATTGATGTGAAACCCTAATATAGGGTGTTGTTATGTGAAACCCTAATTGATAAAGATGGGAAATCCTAACCCTAATGAGGGAATAGTGATGTTATCCTTGTATTGCATAATGTTGATATGTAATTGATATGGTTGTTATCAAGTATACTAACCATGCAGGTATCATGAAATGATGAGCATGAACAGGTATGCGCTATGATGATAATGGGCCATGTGAGCCATTGTTTTAATTGTTGCCTAGTGAAAGGTGACAAGAAGTTGAATATGCTTGGTGAATTATGTGAGATGCTTGTGTAGCAAGTATCATGAATACTTTGGTCAGATGACCTAGAGGTAATAGTTACCTGATAGTGGTAACCATGTTCAGTGATGAACTAAGGGTTTGAATAACATGATCCAGTAAACACAATGATGGTATTGTTCAGGGATGTGAATTCCAGGTAATGAGATATGGGATTGAGATCCTAATGTTTTATAAAGTTTTGAAAAGTATTTGATAGAAGTATTACATGTTTCTTTGTAGAATTTGTCATAATAATTCTTATTTGAAAACTTGACTGATGCTAAAAGAATATGATAATGTACTTAAATAATCAAGTGGAATTTTATCATGTAGAGCCCTGGCCATAGATCCATCATCGTCAGTAGCTGGTGATGGTGAAACGCATTCTCCTGCTGGTTAATCCGAAGCGTGTATTGTTGAATATGTGGGGTTTCTCCTAGCCAAAAATAGGAGAATTAGAGTGCAACTTCAGTTGTAGACTCAAGATATGTATAAGAGCATGGTGAACATGCCCATGCTTAGTGTCATAGAGCATGAATGCGTCCATGGCTCAGAGAGCACGGTGAACTGGCCTGTGGCTCAGATTTACTAGCGTCGGGACCTGTACCAAGGCGGGCTAGAGAATTGGTAGCCTATGAGAGCTAACCCTGTGACTGAGGTCACATAAGCAAGAGACTGCGGTCCTACTTGTGGTCTTGCACTAACCGAGACGGATAAGATGGTGGAGTCTGGCTCTTCCTTTGATCTTGTATGGCACCGACTTTGGGTTTCACAACTGAAGGTTGGATTTGAGCAGTACGACTCACTTCCTCAGGGCATAAGAATGATTGTAAAATGTAATTAGCTGTGTAGTGTATTTTCTTAAGGATGAAATATGGAAATCATTGGTTGATGTTACATTGCTTATTGTATCCTAATTGGATAGATGTTATACATGTTCTTCATATTCCTCATTAAAATGAATAGATGATTTACTACTTTATGAATTATAGTTGTAATGCTTTAAAAGATGATATTGTTCTATTCTTCTTAATAATGATTAAATCATGTTGTCCAATAGAGATTCCTATGTTCAGTTTATCACTATTTATCTACAATAATAACATATTTGGTGGAGAGTTATATCTCTCGCTGGGACAATTTCAATTGTCTCACACCCGTGGGATCCAACCTTTTTAGGTGGATGAGGACGAGGAGGTAGAAACCATACAACAGAGGAAGGACAGCAGCATCAGGGACAGCAGTGACATCTCAGGTGGTGATACTGACTATTGTGTCTTGTAGATATGAGTCCTATCGTCTCTGTACTCTCATGTCCTTGGAGTCAGTAGTTAGTGCTTTTATGATTGATCTAAGATTTTCTCATTGAATGCCTCGAGGTTTTGTGTTGCTTATGTATAGTCTTGGCAAAGCAACTATTGTAAATATATTCCTCGAGATGAGATGGCACATGGTATGTACAATGTAAATCAAAATGTATATATTACTTTGGTTCTTGTTATCATAGTTTCCTGGAATTGGATCCCTTTACAAAAAGATTTTAATTTTTAGTGGTTTTTGTTAATTCACTATTTATGTTTATTCAACTTAATTAGTAATTATTTGTTCGTCAGTTCGGCGACGGAATGTGCCATCTAACATCATGAATAAGTCTAGCATCATAAGCATAGCTAACAACATCAACATGTCTACCAAGTTGAACATATCAACATCATAAGTAGAGTTAACAATATAAGCACAACTATTTGCATAAGCATGATTAGTAGTATAGGCATCTCTAGTTACAAAGTCATAGCTAGCAATATAAGCATAGCTAACAACATGTGATAACGAATGTCATAATCATAGCCAACAGTAATAATATACCTATCAACTTAAACAGGACTATTGTATTTACACATTTATAACATGAGCATATCCACAACATAAGAATATCTACTATCTTTTAATGCATTAAATATCATCTCTATGTACAAAGAACAACAAGGGTTATCATCCAATATGAAGCATTATGTATAACCCTAAACAAATTTGCTAGATGTTTGTATTACATCTTTTATTATGCCCTAGGGAGTTTGAGTCATACCACCCAAAGTCCAACCGACCCTTGCAAAGGGCTATTCAGTTCTGTACAAGATCTAGGAGTGTCGGTATCCTAATATCTCTTCCCCTCAGTCAGTACAAGTAAAAAGGCAGTGACATATCAGTCAAAGCTACCACTACAATGTCATATAGTCAAGCTTCTAACAACTAGTCCGCCCTTGGTACATGCCACGACACTAGAAACCAGGGTATAAAAAACCCTCTAATTCGAGGTACAACCATAGTTGTCCTCAATCACATCAAATGTTTGAGGCATGACCATAGCCATCCTCCATAACCTGCATTGTGGATGACAAGGATATATCCTCAACTTGCCACCCCCACATACTCAATAGTATGTAATCTGAGTTTGCCTTAGGAATACTCATTTCACCATCCAGCAAGTTATCACACTGAAGATGGCTCTACGACATAGGGCACTACATGATTAGAGTTCCACTTGATTAGTTATGCCAATTGGGTGAATTAAGGATGCATCAAACAAGTGGACATACAAACCCTAATTCACTTCTAGCAAGCATATAAATATCACAACTTCAAAAGATATAAAATGTGTGAAACATAATTTCTCATCTCATCATTGCATGGTACTATTCACTTGCCATTCATGAGACTACACTAGTCATCATACTATCACAAGATATAAATCCTTTTCACAATATCACAGTGTGTCAACCCTTATCAAGACAAGAGGATTACACCTCATTCAGGGCTCAACCATGCCCAAATGTCATTAGGACCATCATACTATTGCCTGCAAGATCATCATTAACATTGCATCCCTTATAACAAGTCTCAACAACATCACTTACATATAATACACCAGATCAACACAATATTGCATTAATGAGCTAGGAGATATTCATAAACAACCATAGTAGGGTAATATTAACATTAAGAACATTCCTTTATTACATCAACATGCAAGGAATCTAGATATGATTAACCCTCTTCATACTCATAATGCACATGTTTAGCATAAGAAAGTATCAACCATGTGGCTATGATAACCACCAATTAACATATTAAGGTTATGATCATATTAAGGAGGTTATTTCACAATCATCCCATCATATAAGAATGTTAAACAAGAATACTCATCTTTATCTATTTGCGTTAGAGTTAGGTTCAACAAGATAAATTATATTAATGTTACTAATCAACACTTATACCCAAACCCTAACTCATGAAATCCCCATTAGATCATGGATGCATAAGGTGAAGCATAACCATCACATTCCATACTATTCTCAAGTATGAATACAAACATAAATCAATGTGTAACCATCGGGTTATAGCATACTAAGGTTTCAAAAACAATAAGAGAGTACTCCATGATTGTATTAATCATTCAAGGACTACTCATACCAAATTACCATCATTTAGTTATATTAAAGCTAGGTATAACAAGCTATACCTCATTAGGGTTACCCATTAATTCATAATGGTGAATATCAATCATAATCATATGAGGGTAAAGGTAATACTACAACTTTAAGGCATTGAACCATCAAATTCTCATCATTAGAATCATAACATTACACAATAGGCTTCACCCAAAACAATGGGAATATTGAGGCATCAACTTCTAACCATTATATGTTGAAAAGGTAAAGCCATTGGTCGTTTAAATAAGTAAACATATTCAACAAACCACCTATGAAGTCATTGAGTTGTGATCTATAAAGAGTCACCATCTAACCCTAGACATCCCTTGATTAACAACATAAAAAGTTCCATTGAGAGTAGGGTAAAACCCATAAGTGATTGTTTATTTAAAACAAGCCATCAGTAAATGAGCTTCTTAAGTTGATCTCATAAAAGAAAACCATTTAAACCACTTTATTAGGACCAACATATTATATTTAGGCATGTTTTTAATTTATTGGATGAAGAAACATTAGATCTTAACCATTAGGTCAAGTTCATATATTAAGACCATCAATTGGAGTATAGGTCCGACCATTGCATCAAATGACCCAACAAACTATTGGTTTAAGGCTTAATGGATACTATAAATACATGCTTAATTCACCATAGGTTGTGGACACCTAATCTACTATCAGTAGTGACCATTAAATCACCTTTTGGTTGTTAGATCATCACTATATTCATTAATCACCATTGAATATCAAACTAATATCACCATTGACTGATAACATCATTAGGTTACTTAGTTGTTAATCACTAAGCTTTTAATTAGGCCAACACCTGACCTAAGGGGTCACCACCATAAGTTGTCATGAAGACAACACCATCAATTGTTGCAATGGTACCAACATTGAGTCATGTGTTTATAGAAGAAATAAGCTTTAAACCCTAAAATTGACCATTGGTTGATAGGTGTTTAGCACCATCGGTTGTCAAACCAACTTGATCCAAGTCATATTATACCTTTGAAATAATGTACACATGATCACAGGTTCATCTAGAACTGAAATCAGAATAGGGAACATTATCAAAATCGAAATCCAAGTCAAGCATAGCTTTTTAGTTCATGGATCATCATTTAAAACAAAGAACATGAGGTAGCAAGCTTATAGTAAGCAATAAACGTGGATCAAGTTATAAAACTTACCTATAATTAGAAGATAAAATCCCAAACAGAAGAAAACACGAGCAGGTATGGTAGAAAATCCAAGCATAAGATGTGAACTCATCCATCTAACACCTTTCTTCATCGAATGAGCAAACCCTAAGCATATAGAGCAAGAAAGGTAGGGTTTTAGAGCTTTAGAGAAATTTCTACCATGGAACAACATGGAACAACAAGGTTCCAACCTGGAGAATGGTAGGAGAAGGATAATAGATAAAGAAACAGAGGGAGGAAGGGGATTCTTACTTATTTAGGTCAAGATCACTAGAAGGAAGGTTTTTAATCCCTAAAAGAGAGCAAAACAAAACCCTAGGATCTTCTACCAAGAAATTCACCTTCTTGTTCTATCATGGATAGTTCCTCCATAGATAAAAAGATAGGGAACGAGGTTCTTAGCATGAGGGAAGTGGTGGAAAGCAAAACTTTTGTTTGCAAGCTCAAAAATAGATATATAAAGCTCTAGGATAAAGGAGAGAAGAAGCATGAGGTGTCTAAAAAGCTTTCCATATATCCATGGCCTTAAACTATTAAGGATATACAATCAGCCACACAAAAAGATCCCCCACCATCCATAGAGACCTGATTAGATCTCCTTTGTTGACTTTCCAAGCCAATAAAATAAATCATTGGTTGATAGCTCCTATAGGTAGCTCATCCACAAACAGGTAAACCCTAACATACCCTTGAGGAAAATGCTTCCAAACCAAGGTTCAACTAGGTGACCCATGGATTAAAAATCTCAATAATGATGAGATAACATACAAAGAAAATAATGAAAGTGATAAATTGCAAAGAAAACCTCTCAATTGGGTAAATTATAGAAAAGTCCAAAATTTTCATAAAATTGCATAACTTGCACAAACAATGTCCAAATTGGACTGAACTTGAAAATTAAGCTTGTATTATGATTACAAAGCATATCACAAGGTTAGATTAAGGTTATAAACATTAAATTATGATAGTTAAGTATGTTTAATACTTTAAGCAAGGTCAGGGGTCTCTAAGTGGGTGATGTGAGGTCTAAAACCTCACTTCCACATTACCTAACTACCCTCATCCCCCAATTATCCTAAGAGATTATATCCTAGAAACCTAGGCTTGACTAGACCCTAATTGAGTTCTAGATAAACCCTAACTTAATTGAACCTCGTAAGGGTGGGTTGGAGGTGATACAGACTAGTCCCCCCTATACACACCCTATAGTAATTTAGGGCATTTCATTAGCCTCTAGCTTGTTGTTTGGTTGGTAATGTAAATGTAATAATAATGTTTACATATTATCACCCCCAACCCAATTGACAAGTACATCCCCCAAACAACCCAGACTTCTCTTAATTGCATTAGAACCTTAATTTCCTTCTTCTTTAGCTAGTCTTTACTTGTTTAGCTCTTTGCTTGCTTAATTGGTATCTTGCGTTATTCTTGTCTTGTTCCTGATAGTTTAGGTCTTTAATTTCTCTTTTGCCTTGTTTCCTAGATTAGTGTAGTGTAGATACTATTGCTTGCCTAAGTGTAATTTTCTCCTTTTCATACTTACTTGTCATTTCTTGCTCTTTAGAACTAATTGTCTAGGTTTACTTAGGTTTTGAATTCCTTTCTATTTTTAATTGTTTGCTTGACTAATCTTAGTGTAATTGACTCAAAACTAAACTTTAAACCCTTCAACTGTAAACTCCACAGTAGGAAGCTAGCTAAAACTAATTAGCTCTAGTTCCCCCTTTTCTCACTATAGGTCGAGCCTATTCTTACTGCTTCCCTAAACTATTAAATGACCCCTTGACATGTGGGTTAGTGAGTTAGTCTAATTGGGTGTGTCATCTTAGGCCCACTTTATAAATTCAAAAGACTCATGTTGTGTGTTTGAAAACTACCTAGGGTTGCATCTAGTTATCATTCAATTGATTAGTGTGTAACCCTAGGAAAGATGCATCAAGCTTTCTGAGCCATTGTCAGGAAGAAAGGCGCTCAACCTATCTAGTTAGTTTTACTTTGATCATTTCCTACTTTCATCATCATTGCTATTCTTTATACTTTATTCTTTATTCTTTATATTCTTTGTCTGTATTGATTTTCTAACTTGTCCTCTTTTGTTTGGTTGTGCCTTGTGCTTGTGATAAGAAACCCGTGGAAGACAAGATGGAAGGCCAAAATGCACCTCAAAAGCCACTCCAGGACTATTTCATGCCTAGAAACTACAAATTTCCAATTGCTAATAGAGTTGATCAAACACTAGGGGAGAAATTATTCATCCCTCCATGTCTTCTTGGGCTCCTGCCCACCTTCTATGGCTCAGAGAGTGACAACCCCTACAAGCACTTGGACTCCTTTTTAGAAGAATGCTCTACCTCTGGGATGTTGACAGCCAGTTATGACTCAATCAGCTTGACCTAGTTCCCTATCTCTCTCAAAGACAAAACCAAAAATTTGGTATGATTTGAGAAGAGACATCACCAGTTAGTAAGAGATGAATAATACCTTCTTAAGGAAGTTCTAATCCATTGCATGGTTGAAAAAAATGTGGCATGCCATAGTGAGCTTCAATCAAGTTGATAATGAGCGATTCCATGATGCTTGGGAGATATTTTAGAAGGTGTTGAGAGAGTGTCCAAACCATGTGATTCCTTTGTGGTAGCTTGTTCAATCCTTTTACTTTGGTCTATCTCCATGAGTCAAGCTATAATAGTTTCTTCTTGTGAAGGATCTTTTATGGCTAAGACACCTGAGGAGACATGGCCATTGTTTGAACATTTGGAAGAAAGTTCAAGGATCCAAGATTCTATAATGATGAATGATGGTGACACCCATTTGGTGTGACATCTCCATCTCATAGTGATTCAAGCCCACAAATGGTGAAGATTCTTGAAGGCCTAGTGAGCTTTATATAGAATTAAGTGAGAAGTGTTTCTTGTCACTCGGTCATTTTTGTTGAGTCCTTTGGTGAAGAAGAGAAGATACCTCATCCTCATAGCTACACAAAAAACAAATTTTAGGATATATCTCAACATTTGAGGAAGAAGTTCTTTCTATGTTTGAAAGCTTTGATTATGTGCAAATGAATGTGACAAGGCTTGAAGAAAAAGTGGAGCAGCTCTCTTCAATACTTTCTCTTCAAGTGGAAGTAAAGTTGTCCACATATAATGAACTTCAATGAAGCAAGTGGACCAATGTATTCCTCACAAGTTTTCTATAGTCCACCTCAAATGCAAGTGCAGCCCATTTATCAATTCCAAGGCCATACGAAGCCTCAGACACCTCCTCCCCATCCATTACCACAACCATCCCACCACTTCACCTACCAACCACTATTTTATCCTTCACCTCAATTCCAATACCAAGTATCACCTCCACCTCCTACACATGCCCATCAATCTCTCCCACTTCACCATGAGTAGGGTAGTGATGTGACAGTTCTACGGAGTGGAATATCCCTTGAGTATCCCACAAGTCAAAGAAATGTTGATGAAATAAGTAAAAGTCATCTGATTGGTGATATTGAGATACTATGACACCTCATGTTGTTCATGTGATACTGTGTGTCCCACCATTTACTCCATGTGCAGGTTCTACAATCCACATTGTTCCACCCATGTAATCCATAAGGAAATCATGTTGGTTCAAGTGTTGCAAAAGCATGTGAACCACCAATCCTTGAAGAATTAGATGAGTCCCTAGAAGTGAAAAGAAGGAAAAAACACAATGTTGACATTATATATGTGTTTCACCAAGTGAAGTTGAACATTTCATTGTTGGATGCTATCAAAAAAATCCCATCTTATGCTAAGTTTCTTAAGGATCTGTGTACTGTCAAGAGGAAGTCAATGGGGAGGATACCTAGGAAATTCAAGTTGACTGATCACGTGAGCTCTATCATCCAACACTCCCATGAAGAGGAAAGACACAAGATCCCCACTCATACCTAGATACATAGGGGGACATCTCATAGAAAAATACCAACTTGATTTGGGATCTAGTGTGAATCTGATGCCATATAGTGTGTATGTTGAGTTGGGGTTAGGAAAGTTGAAATTGGCTCATTACACTCTCCAGTTGGCAGATCGCTCCATCAAAGTGCCTAAAGGAAGAGTGGATGATGTTATGATGATGATAGACAAAGAAAGGGTAGTAGTGTTCCTAACTGATTTTATTGTTCTTGACATGGACTTGGAGGATCGTAAGATTCCCATCATCTTGGGAAGACTATTCTTATCTACATATGATGTCAAGATACATGTGTGTAGTGGAATCATGATAGACTCTTTCATAGACAGGAAGATAAAGATCAACATGTACAAGATCCCAACGTGGCTAGACTGAGATGAGGATATTGAACATAGTCACTTGAAGAGTCTGACTGATCACTTGAAAGAAGAAGATTCAGCTGGAAGACATCAAGATAGATTTTTTTCGTTAATGAGACAAGGAACACATGTTGAATGTAAATGAGAGGTGTATCTTTTGTAGGAGTGGACATACAATTATCATAAATGGATGAATGATGCAAGAATCAAAAAGCCCTTATGAAGGCATAAAATTTAGCACTAGTGGGAGAAAACCCACCTAGGTTTGAGAAATTTTTCACCCTACCTTTCATTTTGATACTTTTTGGTTATCTTTACACTTTTCCAAGAAAGCACACACACACACACACACTTGTTTTTAAGAGTTTGTTTCTAGTTTTTAGATACATAGGTGAAAAGAGTGATGAAATGAAGAAAATCAATAATAATGTGGAAGATATCTCATTAAAAATAACTTTCCATAAAAGACTTGATGTTCTGATGGAATTCAAGTTGAAATAATCCACCACAGTACTCACCGCATCCATGGTACCATGGAATGGACCTAGTGGTACACTTGAATCAATAGGAGAATAAATGAAATTCAAGAAAAGAAAATTAGACACAGAACGACCATGCAAGGCAACATGGCAGTGTGCAAGCAAACTCAGAGCAGTCGTGTAAGGCAACATGTCCAAGTGACCAGCCATACAGATCAGTTGTGTTTTCCAGAATGGTCATGTGGAAGACCAGCAAAGACGACAGTGTCACGCAACACGGACATGCTGTCGCGGGTCCAGTCACTTAAGTTAGCGATTCTAGAAAATTCAATTCATTTCATTTCTCTTCTCCATGACATTTCACTCGTGGTCCACATGCCCAACAGCCATTCAACGACCTTGCAACACCTCCAAGCCTCGATTCTCCATTTTTATCCCCACCTTACCACCTCAAATCACTCCCACATCATTTTCCCTACCTCCACCTATCATTTCCACCCTTTTTCAGTTACCAAATTCACCTACTTTCTTCTTTTACCCCAACAACCCAAAAATCCAAAAAACCTAATTCTCCTCATTCTCCACTAAAATCCATCCATGATGAAGAAAGTCACCAAGCAAGTGGTGTTAAGGACCAAAGAAGTTCTCTCCCACCATCGTCGTCTAAAGAATGTCTATTCTTCAACGTAGGTGGCATATCTCACTCCTCTGCCACCACCACCCTCGTCTGGCTCTTAGAATGCACCCATTTGTCAACAACTGAGCTAGATGCTTTGATAGACCCCATAATGTAAGAGGTCTCCACTCAACCACAATGTGAAACACTGTCATCTTCACAGGAAGCACCACCGCACAACCAACCTGGCAATCAATTTCTCAAAAAGCAACCCCACCTCTTACGACAACTTGGCCTTCAATCTCAGCCTACCTTCAATGTCTTCAACTTCTCCATAGACACAACCACAACTTCAAGCCTTAAGGCGGCTACTACATAATTATGAGGATGAGAAAGTTCATGATGTTCAAATGAAGAGGATCAGACTTCACATGAAGAAGAGGTGCAAAATAAACAATGGGAGGAGGCTCCAATTGTAAGAAAAAGTAACATCCAATTTTCCACAAACATAATTTTAAAAATGTTGATGGAGTTTTATGATAAAAAAAATTTAGGCGACAAACTTAATGAATTAGATCAATTAGCTTTATAAGGAGTGATATATCATTTTATTTCAAATTTTATACATAAATAATGACCTATGCATGGTTGATGTGGGAAAGATAACAAAAACCTAAATCAAATTAGATGGGAAGGTTCTAGGCCCTCTATATGGTGTGTGTTTCAAATTTGATACTTTTTGGACCTTATTTGATCATCTAATTGACCTAAAAAAGTATATATAGAGTTAGTAATGGTTTTAAATTGAAAGAATTGCCAAATTATTTAACCAAACCTATACTTCAAACTACTCATGAGTCATGCATGCTCTTAACCCTTTTTTTCTTCTTGGATCAGATCTGACGGCTGAGATCGTGTCGCCCTATCACGCGGGTTCATCAAATGGCTTTTAGCCGTCTCCCCTGCCCTTCCGAGTCCCAGTAGGATTGGACTAGTAGCATGGACTTTCCTTTTTCACAATCTCTCTCTGTGCACAACCCCACTGTAAATAGATCTCCCTCTCACCTTCCTCACCCCTTCCCAAATCTTCTCATCCCTTGCACATTAGGGTTTCATGCCCTAGAGCCCCGGGTCGACTAGGACCCTCTCTCGTTGCCCCTGTTTCTTTCCTCACAAGTAAATCAACCTCCCTCAGGTCTCAAACCCTATATGTTGGACCATGAAAATGATCCCCAACCCTTAAGGAATCAACTACCATTCTAGTTTTTGCATCGTTTGCATGACAACCCTACCTCCAAACTCCAGTTCTTCCTCTACCTTGATGACGTCCTGAGGTGAGAGCATAGGGCAATTGGGACGTGTCTTACCCATCGACGCAAATCAGGCAGACCTCTAGAATATTTCTGCATCTTTGTTTCACCCAAATTAGAGGTAACTAAAAATCCCCTCTTTGTCACCTCATTTCAAATCTTGCAGCCAATGTTGGTTCCCCAATTATCGTGTTGCTTGATTTTCGTGTTTCTAGCTCTGCCTAGTGGTGCTAAGTTTGCTCAGAACCTTGTTCTTGCCTCACTCGTGCATTTTATGAGTTTTTGGGACCGTCCTCTATCCATTCTCTGCTCCTCCATGGCGGAATGCACTTCTTGGTTTCCTGACCACCGATGAAGTTCGAACTAGGCTCATTGAGTCTGCTAGTCTTCTTAGCAATGTCATGGATCATCCTTTGGCCCTGGGGGGGGGGGGTTGCTCTTGATCGAGATTTGATTTGTAGATCGGGATCTAGACTCCAGTCAGCGTTCCTTAGACAAGGTCTGTGGAGAAGAAGAAACTGGGGAGTAAAACCCCTTATCTGCCCTTATGGGCAGAATAAGCTGATTTATTTCCAAGGGGCGTTTCTGGAATTCAAGTGCACTTTAATTGATTTCGATAATGTGAGATTTCAATAATTGCATTTACTATTTTACCCTCTATCAATCCTATGGCCGATGAATGAATGCAAGAGCATATTTTTCGTTTTGTCACGCTTTGGCCACATTATAGAAAATGTGTTTAATTGTTTATGTTGTCCCTGATTGGCTAATACTTGAAAATTCATATCTTTTTATTTGCATGTTCTATGTAGTCAAACTTTATACAGATTTTCCTCAGTTTTTTGATATCTAGATGATGGATTAAGTTTCAAAACCTGATTCGACTTTATTTTCCCCTGATTCTTTAAAGAACCTCGAAACCATAGAAACTAAGGAGAATATTATTATTAATGAATGATAATTGCTTTAATAGGGTAATTAGGGTTTCAATCAAACTCAAGGGAGTGATTTGGGTTTCCTAAACCTAATAAGATCTATTAAGATCTTCTCTAAGAGAGAGGTCGCGGGTCCATGCACTTTGAGTATTAAATAATGATTTTTTTTATTGCTTTAAGATTTAGGTATCATGATGATGGATTTAGATTATATGCATAACATATACTTCAATTTGAATGTTACTCACATCAATTTTATTAAGTATTTCTTTTTCCTTCAAGTTATTTTCAAGATCTTAGGTCATGATCAAATTAAATTTAGTTAAAGTAAAGAATTATCAAGTTAATGATTAATCATGTAATTGGTTATATTATTATGTCCTCATCATGTTAATGTTGAGCCCTCAGGCCATATGAGTTCAAATGGAACATAGTGGCACGCATGTGCAATTCATGAGTTTAAATGGAGCATTATGGCACTCAAGTGCAAATCATGAGCTCCATTAGAGAATAGTTATGGCACTTTAGTGAAAATCATGAGTTCAAATGGAACATCAGTTGAGCCTAAGGGCCTTATGAGCATAGTTGGTGCATAAGAGTAGAGGACATTATAATTAACCACTAAGAGCATATTATGTGAATCGAAGATTTATTGTTCAATTACTTTTATGATTTTTCTTATTGCCAAGTTATTTGGTTGTTATAACAATACTCAATGTCGCTTACTCTAACGTGTTTTTGTTTTGAATGCATGGTTGGGGACGTGATGTCTGTAGGAGGAAAGAATAAGGAAGGAGCTTAAGTGAGGAACATACATCTGAAGGACAAACTAAGAGTTTAGACTCTGTGGGGTGCCAACTATCAATTGGCATTTAATTTAGTTTTTTAATTAGTGTTAAGAGTATGTACTAGTTTAGTTTAGTTCGAAGTTTATGTTTTATGTTGTGGAACTTGAGACATGAAGTTTGCAAATTATTTTTCCTGAGTTGGTTGAATAAAATTATATTTTTTTGCAATGATTATCATTTTTGTGACATCCCAATGAGAATATGCTTCCTCTCAATATGTGTATGTTTTAAGAAAAATTGGGGTGTTATAATATGGCATCAGAGCGAAAAATATAGTTGGTCACCAGGTTTTCTCAAAATCTCATATAGTTTATGTTCCCTTTTGTAAATGCCCCCCCAAGAAGATATATGATAGGAGCAAGGAGCACGTAGATGGAGAGGGAAGCTCTTCTAATGGGGGAAGTGATCTTAGCGCTTTCAGAGGGGTTAACCCTAATGGTAACCCTAATACACCTCTAGAAATACTCATCAAGGCTCTTGCCGATGCCATCACTGGTCAACAAGGGAGACCACATCAACTGAGGAACCAAGAGTTGACCTTAGTAGAATTCCTTAAGATAAAGCCAAAAACCTTCTCTAGAGAAGCTGAGACTAATGTAGTGGGTCATGCTAAAGAATGGCTTTTCAATGTCGAGCATGGTTTTCTTGACTTAGGATGTCCTGAGCCTTCTAAAGTTCTCTTTGAGACACACATGCTTAAGAGTGCAGCCCGCACTTCGTGGGAGAATTTCACCAATGCTCGAGGACCCAATGCTGAGCCGTTGACTAGGGAGGAGTTCACCACTGCCTTTTGGAATCATTACATTTTAGAAGCTATGATCAAGAAGAAGGAGATGGATTTTAAGTGCCTAAAGTAGTATGACTCAACTGTAAGCCAGTATGCAATGAAGTTCCATATGCTACAGAAGTATGGATTTGGTTTAGATGAGACACATATGGAAAAGAAGTTTATGCGTGGCCTGAATCCTGATATGGGTTATGCTCTGACTGGACGTGGCATCAAGACAATACATGAGGCACTCGAGTCTGCCCTAAATTGGAGGACCACCCTGGACAATACTGGAAGAATGGAGGATCCTCAGGTAGCAAGAGCGTGCATAAAAGCCATAATGACAAGAAGAGGAAAGCTCCAAAAGGACATCCTACTATAGAACCTTGTGCAACTTGTTGTAGACTTCATGGTGGACCATGCTGGCAAGGAGTGGGAGTTTGCTACTATTATGGAGACCAAAACCATAAGAAGCCAGAATGTCCCAAGCTAAAAGAAAAGAATGATGTAGGGCAAAACCCTAAACCAGAGCACTGAGAAAAAGGTACGATCTATTTCTAGCCATGGTCTTAGTTTTATGGATATACATGTTTAGTTTTTACAAACAAAGTGTAAGAAAAGCCTTAAGGTGGGTAGTAGTCAAAGAAAAATTCGAGGATGAAAGTAATTTAAGGTGGGTAGAATTGTAACATCTCGTTTTCCATACACATAATTTAGAAATATTGATGGAGCTTTATGATAAAAAATGTAAACCACAAACTTAATGAAATTAGATCAATTAGCTTTATAAGGAGTGATAATTCATTTTATTTCACTTTTTATACAGAAATAATGACCTATGTCTGGTTGATGTGGAAAAGATAACAAAAACCTAAATCAAATAGGATGGGAAGGTTCTAGGCTCTCTATATGGTGTGTGTTTCAAATTTGATACTTTTTGTACCTTATTTGATCATCTAATTGACGTAAACAAGTATATGTAGTTAGTAATGGTTTTAAATCGAAAGAATACCCAAATTCATTAACCAAAACTATGGTTCAAACTATTCATGAGACACACATGCTCTTAGCCATTTTTTTCTTCTTGGATCAGATTTGACGATCGAGATCGTGTCGCCTTATCTAGCGGGTTCAGCAGATGGCTTTCAGCTGTCTCCCCTGCCCGTTTGAGTCCCAATAGGACTGGACTAGTAGTAGGGAATTTCCTTGTTCATGATCTCTCTTCGTGTGCAACCTCACTGCAAATAAATCTCCCCCTCACCTTCCTCACCCCTTCCTGAATCTTCTCATCCCTTGCACATTAGGGTTTCATGCGCTAGAGCCCTGGGTCGACTAGGACCCTCTCTCGTTGCCCCTGTTTCTTTCCTCGCAAGTAAATCAACCTCCCTCAGGTCTCGAAACCTATATATAGGACCCTAAAAATGATCCCCAACCGTTAAGCAATCAGCTACCATCCCAGTTTTGGCATCATTTGTACGACAACCCTACCTCCAAACTCCATTTCTTCCTCCACCTTAACGGCGGCCTAAGGTGAGAGAACATGGCATCTGGGACCCTTCTTACCCATCAATGCAAATCAAGGAGACCTCTAGAAGATTTCTTATCTTTGTTTCTCCCAAATTGGAGGTAACTAAAAATCCCCTCTTTGTCACCTCATTTCAAATCTCACAGCCAATGTTGGTTCCCCGATCACCGTGTCACTTGATTTTGGTGTTTCTAGCTCTGCCTGGTGATGTTGAATTTTCTTAGAACCTTGTTCTTTCCTCTCTCATGTGTTTTCTGAGATTTTGGGACCATCCCCTATCCTTTCTCTACTCCTCCATGGCAGAATGCACTTCTTGGTTTCCTGACCACCGAAGAAGTTTGGACTAGGTTCATTGAGTCTGCTAGTCTTCTTAGCAATGTCAAGGATCGTCCTTTGGCCTTGTGTGGGTGTTTCTCTAGATTGAGCTTTGATTTGGAGATCGGGATCTAGACTCCAGTCAGCGTTCCTTGCATAGGGTATGTGGAGAAGAAGAAACCATGGAGTAAAACCCCTTGTCTACCCTTATGGGATGAATAAGCCGATTTGTTTCGAAGGGGCATTTTTGGAATTCAAGCGCACTTTAATTGATTTTGATAATGCGAGATTTCAATCATTGCATTTACTCTTTTACCCTCTATCAAGCCTATGGATGATGAATGAATGCAAGAGCATATCTGTCTTTTTGTCACGCTTTGGCCACATTTTAGGAAATGTGTTGAATTGTTTAAGTTGTCCCTGATTGGTTGATACTTGAAAATTCATATCTTTTTATTGGTGTGTCCTATGTAGTCAAACCATATATGGATTTTGCTCAATTTTTCAAGATCTAGACAATGGATTAAGTTTCAAAACCTGATTTGACTCATATTTCCCCTGATTCTTTACAAAACCTCAAAATCCTAGAAATTAAGGAGAATATTATTATTAATGGATGATAATTTCTTTAACATGGTAATTAGGGTTTCAATCAAACACAAGGGAGTGATTAGGGTTTCCTAAAGCTAATAAGAGCTATTAAGATCTTATATAAGAGAGAGGTAAGTGGGTCCATGTACTTTGAGTATTAAATAATGGTTTTTTTAATTTCTTTAAGATTTATGTATCATGATGATTGATTTAGATTATATGCAGCTTTATATACTTCAATTTGAATGTTACTCACATCAATTTTATTAAGTATTTCTTATACCTTCAAGTTATTTTCAAGAGCTTAGGTCATGATCAAATTAAATCAGTTAAAGTAAAGAATTATCAAGTTAATGATTAATCATGTAATTGGTTGTATTATTATGTATTCGTCATGTTAACGTTGAGCCCTCAGGTCTTATCAGTTCAAATGGAACATAGTGGCACGTATCTACAATTTATGAGTTCAAATTGGAGCATAGTTATGGCACTTTAGTGCAAATCATGAGTTCAAGTGGAGCATAGTTATGGCACTTTAGTGCAAATCATGAGTTCAAGTGGAACATCAGTTGAGCCTACCAGCCTTATGAGCACAATTCGTGCATAAAGAGTAGAGGACATTATAATTAACCACTATGAGCATATTATGTGAATCAAAGATTTATTGTTCAATTAATTTTATGATTTTTCTTATTGCTAAGTTATTAGGTTGTTATAACAATACTCAATGTCACTTTCTCTAACGTGTTTTCCATTTTGAATGCATGGCTGGGGACTCGATGTCTGCAGGAGGAAAGAATAAGGGAGGAGCTTAAGAGAGGAACATACATCTCAAGGACAAACTATGCATTTAGACTTGGTGGGGTGCCAACTATAAATTGATGTTTAATTTAGTTTTTCAATTAGTGTTAAGACTATGTACTAGTTTAGTTTAGTTCAAAGTTTAAGTTTTATGTTGTGGAACTTGAGACATGAGATTTGCAAATTAATTTTACTGAGTTGGTTGAATAAAATAATATTTTTTTTGCAATGATTATCATTTTTGTGACATCCCAATGAGAATATGCTTCTGCTCAGTATGTGTATGTTTTAAGAAAATTGGGGTGTTACAGGAAGAGTCAGGTTAAAATGCTAAAGCATCCAGAGTGCCTGACACATAGGGTGATTGCCACCAGCTACCCCTACCAGGAGGCAATGGAGGCTTTGGGCATTTGGTCATACTTTTAGGAATTCATGAGTGAATTTATATTATTTAATATATTGACATCTATTGAGGAAACATATGTTGAGCTCATGCAATAATTCTTTGCTACATTGGAGAAAGTCACAAGTGACGTACTAAGTGTCAGATTGGGGAATGAGACTTTCCTGATCACCTCCTCTTTTGTCAACAAGCTTTTCACTCTCACCCCTAAAGCATCAACCCAACTTGATCAAGGGAAGGTGGACTGAGACAATGTAAGTTACTCTACTATGTGGGAGAGGTTCATCAGGCACATGAACTTTATAGCAAGGAAATAAAAAACCAGCTTGATCCATAACCCCTACTTGAGATATGTGCAAAGGTCTTTACAATCACTCTTTTTCCTGATATGAGAATCAATGAAGTTGTACTAAGAAAGACTTATTTGTGCTAGGATGGATGTCATAAGGGAAGGATGTCAATCTACGAGAACGTATTATTGATCATATGAGGACCATTCCATCTAAGAACAAGAATCCATTTGTGATGGGAGGAATTGTAACTTCTATTGCCAAAGCCGTAGATGATGATGTGTCTTGATATACCAAGATGGAAGTGGGGATGATAGTGGACCTACAATACTTGATTTGTTCATCCATGATATCAGTTGTTCTTGGGAAGATTATTTACATAGTCAACCCCCTATATGCAGGAGTGTCACTTGAGTTGCCCTACCATGCTACGCCTCTCCTAGAGGAGTATTATGAAATGTTTTCATGATTCTTGGATACCTTGAGGAGATGGGAGGAGGAGCATCCCAGGGTCACGTGGCAGCAACAACCCACAAATTTGCCTGAGGAACTTAGAGAGCCACAAGAAGTAGAGTAGAGAGGAGTAGTGGAGGAGAGAGAGACTTGTAGGGTGCGCAAACGAGATGTAGATATGATAGAGACACAAAATCCCACAATGAAAGCCTACGACATCCTGACGACACATGATAAGATAGAGGGTATTCATAGGAATCATGATGACATATTGAGGGAATATGAGGGTTTTTATAATACACATGATACATTATGGTTGGATCATCAACAGACACACCATCAAATCAACCATATGTATTGCTTTTAGCATGCCCAAGTTTAGAGGAATTGGGGAAAGATTGGTGGGGTGTGTTGTCTGGTTACCAAGAGACCCACCCACCTTCATTAAAGGACTATTGGGGAAGCTACTACTAGTACCCCCCAACACTGGGAGAAGCACCACTAGAGCCACCACAATAACCATGATATTCTACCCTATCACTCCTAGACTTTAGTGTCATGTTGAAGTCAACATGACTCAAAAGTTTGGGGTCGTAGGGAGGATGCCCTCATGTCACTCATTCTCCATTGCATCCTGCCATTTACTTTTGTTTTATTGCTCATGCTATATAGATTATATTTTACTTTCTTTTCATACACACATATTGTTTAGTTCATTTTCCTGCAATTTTTGCATATTTAAAAAAAATCTCTTTTTGCGATGCAATGCATATCATGTAGTTTTTTTTGTAATTTGTGCATGTTTGTAGCTAGGATTTTCTTGTTTCTTTCTTTGTGTTCCAAAACGAAGGCTTAGATGTAATTAAAGGTGATTTGGCACCATTTTGGCCAATTTTGTACAAATTTATAACTTCTTGCCTAAAAGTGTGTTTTCGGCCAATCTCTTCTGAGTGAATTGAAAATGTTGACATCTAATAAATGCATGCTTTATTAACTTAATGTATTGCTTAATGGCCTCAGTCTTGACTTTCTAAATGTGAATCACCTCTCTCATTTGTAAATTTCTTGGTTGAATTGTGACTTACACAAGCTACAAATGCTTAGGGTTTATAGAATCTCATGGAAAAGTATGGTTTTAATGCTCATTCATGTTGTGTGTCATTACTTGATGAAATTCTTGGAGTAACATCCATGCAGAATATCTCATGTTGAAACCCACATTGGTGACCCCTCTTTGACTCACTTTTCTTCTATCATCTTCTCACCTCTCTACCTCATGAAAGGATGTCAAAGTGCACATATTGAGCCTTGGGCACCTCCAAAAGTTTGTGGTGGCCATATATATGCCCCAATGCTTCATTCTCAACACCATGTTCCCTAGCTACAGTAATGGAAAAGAATTAGAAAAAAAGATGCAAAGAGAAAATGAAAGATGCTCTTATTAATAACATCTAAATAAAGAAAAGATGAGTGCTCCAATGTAATAGAACCCCAACCCTTTATCGCAACTTTTTTTTTCCATTTACATGCCCATCGAGCTAGGAAACATCAAACCAAGATCCTTAGATATCTTCCAAAGAGGTGATAATCCAAGGTGCCCTCCATTGAAGAAACAAGAAGCCTTGGTGAAATTTCTACTGAAGCAGTCATTGGGAATCTCCAAGCCTATGAGCCTAGAATTGACAAGCAAGAAGAAGAGAAAAAGCTAGAAGAGAAGGAGTCTAAGACAATGAAGGAAAATGCCTTCAAAGCTTAAGTGGAGGCCATTGTTCTTCAACAACAACTTACTTGCCGACCTAATCCCCCCTCTAGTGAAGAGGAAGCCCCTAGTGATCATGAAGCTAACTACTCCAAAGGGAAACACTTCAAGGGAAAGCCCTCTTCCTACTCTACTTCAAGGTGCTATGAGTGTGGTCAAAAGGGACACTACATGAATGATTGTCCCAAGGCAAAGAAGTCCTACCACAAGAGAAATTCTAAGAAGGAGGACTATAAGAAGGAGAGAAAGTTAAAGATGAAAGACAAGAAGAAAAGAAGAGGAACGGATGTGGCCCCTATCTCTTGGGAGGAGTCTTCATCAAGTGATTCCAACTCCAATGAAGGAGAATGTCACCTTGCTCTCATGGCCTCAACTAGTGAAGATGTATGTGAGATAAGTGAGCTAAGCTTGATCGAACCATCTAAATATGCTCTCATTGATATGATAAATGTTTATCATTCTTTTTACTCTAAATGAAAATATAAGAAGAAAATATTAGAGAAAATCATTGATTATCTGTATGTTAAAAGTGATTTTCTTGAGAAAAATGAAAACGTTAATCTTGATGACATAGATTCCTTGCAAGTTCAATTTATTGAACTTGAATTGAAATACAATGGAGTTGAGGTAAAATATTGTATTTATCTTAAGAACATCAATAGTCTCAAAGATGAAAATGAAACTTGCATTAATAAACTTATTTTGATTAGTACTCAAAATGACAAGCTTGTTGCTAAGTTTAATGATCTTAGACATCTATGTAATAGTATAAAGGATGAAAATAGAATCCATCTTGATGAGCTTACTATGCTTATATCTAAAAATATTAGACTTCTTACGAGAGTTATTGATCTTGAATCTAGATCTATCTTTCCTAGTAATGAAGTTGCTAGTATTACTCTTGAAAAGGAATCTTATTTTACTAAAGACCTCTATTTGCAGGATGACCTTTTACATGGTCATGATGATATTGTTTGTCTTTCCTCTACGGTCATTAGTGATGATAATGATACACTTAGAGAGACTTTACAAAAGTTATTGAATGGGAAAAAGTCCCTAAATATTGTCCTAGAGCAGTCTACCAAACAAGTTGGTAGTAGTGGTTTGGGATATGAGGAAGTCCATAAGAGAAAGGGAAAAGGTAAGAAAAAGAGCAAGTAGCATCCAATATTCCATGGAGAGACCTCTGACTCTATTTCTTTTACGATTTGTTCTCATTGCAGTGATGATCATTATTCTATTAATTGTCCTTACAATGAGAAGGGGACCAACCCAATGATGAAATGGGTCCTCAATCTAACTCCAGATCCCAAAGTTTGAATTGGGAACCAACCTCTCCTTTCTATGTAAGAAAAAGGTAAAGGAATTGTTGATAGGGATTCTTAAAGAAAATGAACAATGATCGAGACCACTTCAAAACTCTTACTATGAAGAAAGGAGGTTTAGTGACAATCAAAGACAATAAGAAAGGTAAAGTGATAGATGAGGGTGATGTAGGTGATTCACCATGCATAAAGAATGTAGTTCTTGTGGATGGCCTACATCACAATTTAATTAGTGTTAGTCAACTATGTGATAATGTATATCTTGTTCTGTCTACCTCTCTTGAATGCTTACTTCTAGATTTCCACCCCTCAAATGTCATATATACAAGAACTAGAAGTGGAAATATTTATATTATTGTTCTCGATTCTCTTAAGCCTATTCTTGGTATTTTCCTTGTTGTTTATATGAATGAAGTATCTTCGTGGCACCGTAGACTTAGTCATGTAAGTATGCACCAGTTGAAGAAGTTGAGCAAAAAGGACTTGGTCAAAGGACTTCCTAAATTGGATTGTGAGAAGGATGAGGAATGCCAACCTTGTACCCAATGAAAGAAAACCAAATCTTGATTTAAATTCAAAGGAGTCATTAGCACCAAGAGGGATCTTGAGCTTCTTCACATTAATCTATTTTGACAAATGAGGACTCACTAACTTCATGGAAGTAAATACTATCTTGTGATTTTTATGATTTCTCTCGTTTCACTTGGACTTTCATTTTGTGTTCAAAAGTGATATGCTTGATGTATTTCCATATTTTTGCCAAATAATAGAAAACGGAGCTTCTTGCTGCATCATGTCTATCCATCGAAACCATGGGGGAGAGTTTATAAATAATATGTTTGAAAGATTTTGTGACAAATCTAGTTATGCGCACAATTTTTCTTCCCCTCATGCACATCAAAAAAATGGAGTGGTTGAGAGGAAGAATAGGTATCTACAACAAATGTCAGGAACAATGCTTTTGGAATACGATACTCCCAAGAAGTTTTGGGATAAAGCGATTAGTATGGCATACTTTGTGCAAAATTGTGTTTTCACTCATTCTATGCTTAAGAAACCCCCCTATGAGTTATGGAGTAGTAGAAAGCCTTCTATTAACTTTTTTCATATGTTTGTTTGTACTTTGTCTTGAACCCCAAAGTTCTCTTGATAAGTTTAATGCTAAATCCTGTAAGGATTTTTTCTTGGCTGTAGAACTACTGGTAGATCTTTTAAAGTATTTAACATTGAATTATCTAATGTGGAAGAACTTGTCAATGTTAAGTTTACTGATACTAACCCCTCTATTCACTATAATATTGTGAATGATTATGTTGTAAATTAGGTTATTCCTAGATTAAGAGAAATCAACATCAATGACAAAGGAAAAGAGGTGGTAGTAGACGAAGAATCAAAAGAAGAAGAAAAGAAGGATCCAAATCCCCAATTTGCTAAAGATCATCCTAAAGAGCTCATTAGGCTATCTTTTTGAAAGGGTGAAGACATAGACTGGCTTCAACAAAGAACAAGCTGACAATGCCTTCATCTCACAACTTGTGCCAAAGAATGTTAAATAAGCTCTTAAAGATGATGAAGGGATCTTGGCAATGCAAGAGGAGCTATAGAAGTTTGAGAAGAACAAAGTGTAGACCTTGGTGCCAAGACCAAGTGATAGAAAAATCATTTACACCAACTGGGTCTACCACAAAAAGGTATATGAAAGCGGCAAAGTGGTAGATAGCAAAGAAAGGTTAGTAGTTCAAGGGTATAACCAACATGAAGGTATTGATTTTGATGAAACTTATGCTCCAATTGCTAGACTTGAATATATTAGAATGCTACTTGCCTTTTTAGTCGTAAAAATTTCTTCATATATCAAAAGGATGTTAAAAGACTATTTTTGAATGGTAGAATGGAGGAGGAAGTCTATGTGGCTCAACCTCATGACTTTGAACATGACAAGCTTCCTAACCATGTTTAATTGCTACAAAAGCTCTTTATGGTCTCAAAGAAGCCCCTAGAGCTTGATATGAAAAATTGAAAAACATTTTGTTAGAAAATGGCTAAACAAGCCCCTAGAGCTTGATATGAAAAATTCAAAAACATTTTGTTAGAAAATGGCTATGTCATGGGCAAAGTTAACTCTACCCTCTTTCTCAAACATACTTATAGCAATTTATTGGTTATTCAAATTTATATTGATGATATCATATTTGGCTGAACTGATCTTGATCTTTGCCATGAGTTTAGTTCTCTTATGCAGAGTGAATTTGAGGTGCGTATGATGGGAGAGATCACATTATTCCTTAGCTTCCAAATCAAGCAGACAAAAGATGAAAACTTCATTAACTCAGGAAACTACACAAGTGAACTCTTGAAGTGCTTTGGGATGGAGAAAACCAAGCCAATGGATACTCCCTTGTCAAACACCACCAAACTATTGGCTAAATTGGACATTATTATAATCCCCTTATTTTGATGATGAAAAACATTTCATTCTTGTGGATCTAACGTGCTACTTGAGTGTTGCAGGAACAAGGTGCATGACAAACCTTTGGAAGATCTATATGCTCAAAATGTTTTAATTTCATGATTGTAATCAAATGTAAAAACCTGTACAAGTATATAATGTACAAGTACTTAGATATCATGTAAATCAAGCGTTTAGATCTTCCTTAGCCATTCACAACACTTATAGAGGTCATCCCCTATAATAGTGTCACAACTGCACACTCATACACACACTTAGTACATAGTTCAAAACATTGAAATAGAGTCATTCTCGGTTGACAAACTTCTCGACCGAGACACTATCAGTTGACAAACTTCTCGACTGAGAATTGACCCAAATAGCCGTTAGACACAGCAGACAAGGTAGTTGGGAGTTGGAATCGAATGTTATATACACTTGCTCTAGATCATCCCTCGGTCGACAAAGTCTTTGACCGACTGATGTCTCGATCGACAATTCCTCGACCGTGAAGAACTCTGTATGCACTTTTTAGAATTAATTAACTAGCCATTGCTAAAGAAATTAGGGACAACTAACGGCTAGTTGAGCACTAAGAACCCCCTAGAAAGTGTCTAGAACGTCCTTAAGCACTCATAGGCCATTCCTATAAATAGGACATGCCTTAAGACACCCAAAACACACTTGTGCAACACTTGAGCATACATACTTGCAATTGGAAATCTATTCTTGTGAGCAATTGAGCAACTCTAGCATTTGCTAATCCTTTCCATTACTACAAATTCGTGTCCTACAGGCTAGCATCTCCTACCCACTGCACTTCCACTTCCATACACATTGGTTAGGAGATCAAAACGCTTGATATAGGAATTCAAGCCTTGCGCTACAATGGTAATTGTAATTTCCATTTTCCCTTCTTGTTCTTTCTTATTGCTTGTACTCTCCTTGCTACTCCTAGGGTTGGAGGTTGCAGATTGGAGAGGGTTTGATCTTCTTGGTGGAGAAGGAGAACTTTAGACTACTTCAAGAAGGTTGTCTCAACGGGAAGCTACTTCAAGAGGAAGGCTACTTCAAGGGGGAGCTTGAAGTTACTTCAAAGAAGGCTGCTTTGAGGTTGGTGGGACTACTTCTAGGTGAAGGCTATCCAAAGGGAGGTGAAAGTATTTGTAATTTTATGTAACATCCTTGCGAGGTAATAAAATTTAAATACTTTCAAAATTCCAATGGGAAACAATTGGGTAGTGGACTGAATCCCTTAGTTTTTGCTAAGGGTGGAACCACTCTAAACACCTTGCCTCCTTCTTCTTATCTCAATTGTGGTTTCTTGAGTTGAATTATTGTTAAAATATTTATAAAACCCTATTCACCCCCCTCTAGTGGTTTTTCATTTGGTATCAGAGAAGGCTTCAAGGAGCTCTAATCGAGTCTTGAAGAATGGAGGGTGGTGGTCTCTACAACCGCTAGTAAAGGAAAAGCTTGGACCAATCTTCAACAAGCTGTAATTGGTGCTTAGGAACAAGACACACAACACCTAGCTGTCCATGGAGGTTAAAGAAGGAGGATGTGCATAAAGAATGCCTTATTGCTACAATAAGTGAAGAAGAAGAAGAGGTAAGCCTTTTTTATTTATCTAAAGAAGATTTAATTGCTAGCCTTCAAGAGACACATGATAAGTATATTGAGTGCAAGAAGAAATTAAAGAAATCTAATAAAGCACATGATGAGTTACATGCTAAACTTCTTTCTCTCACATCTAAAAATGAAAATTTGTATGCTAAATTAAATGATCTTGGATTTTAAAAGGATAGTGTTATTTCTAAAAATAGTACTTTGAAATCATCTCTAAGTGATTGTAAGGTGAAGATTTTTACTCTAGAAACAAATTATGATATTCTTTCTCAAGAAAAGGTTGGACTGCTTGCAAAGTTAAATGATTTTCAAACTCAATCTATCCTATGCACTCATCTAGATTATGATACTATTGTGAAAGAAAGAGATTCTTTATTATCTAATCTAGATCAAGCAAAGTTAGATATCAAAAAGAGAATGGATGAGATTTCTAAGTTACAACAAGAAGTTAGTAGCTTAAGAAACAATGATGTTCTTGATAAGATCTTAAATGATTCTCATGGTCAAATTGGAAGGAGAGGACTAGGTTACAAGCCTAAAGGAAAATCCTATCAAAAACCTAGTGGGAGAAGGACACAAGTACCAAAGACTCAATCTATGTATGTACCTAAAGGCAAGTATACATATGTACCCAAGAACAATCTAGATCAAACTCATAAAAAGAGAAATGAGACTGATTCTATATGTTTCCATTATTGTTTGCATCTTGGACATTATTCCTTCTCATGTCCTTACAAGAAAAAGGATGTTGAGTTGGTATGGGTTCCAAAACCCCCAAAATAAATAGATTAAATTAAGTTGAGATATGACCAAAGACTCTAAATTGTATATCTTTATGTCTATCTCAACTTAAAATAATGAGATAACAAATTGATTCAATTAATTAAAATTTCTAACTTGAAAATACACATTTTTATATAAACCTGCAGAGACACATCTTTAATAACTTGTTTTAGTTTAGGTTCCTAAAACCTAGAGATTTGAATATGATTTTTTGAGATTTGAATCAACTGTTACTTTGATACTTAAATGTTTTATCTCAACTAAACTGAGTTGTAAATTGCATAATTGAATTGGAAGTGATCTATGTTTTACTTGCAAATAATTACTGAAAAATGATACATAAACTTTCTCGGTCGAGAAAATGTTTGACCGAGAACACTGTCAGTTGAGAATTAGTCGACCGAGTAGGTTACTATTTTTGAGCTTGCAAAAATCTGATAAAACCTGTACAAATAGAAGAATACTTAGTCGAGAAAATCTTTGATCGAGATAAATTCGATCGAAGAAAAGTTCGACTGAATCAAGTTCTGTTGAACCAATTTAAATTGATCTAGCTTGCTATCAATTTTCTATTAATGATTGATTTAATATGCAAATCAATAATGAATCTTGGAGGAAATTATTTAAACATATATCATAAATTGCAAGTTAATTTTTAATTCATATAATCTCCTACTTGGTTTGGCTTAAAATTGAAAATTATGAACCATGTTGATTTAATTACTATTTTATAATAATCCACATGGTTTGTCTTAAGTACTCCTTGGTCTATCCATATAAAAACCATGTGTCTTGGAATTTTCTTTTTAAATGATCATAATCATTGTGTTTCATAAAAATATGGATATGCTTCTATTATTCTATCATGATCATTGTGTTATGGATATGCCTTTACTATTTTATCATGATCAGTGTGTTCCATCTTTTACTTGGTTTGCCTAAAATAATCTTTGATCTGTATATACAAACCATGAATGGATATTGTTTTCAAAATAATCATTATGATTCAGCTCATTACATATAAGGATGATGTTATCATTGAAAATGCCATTTTGCATAACAGTAAAACTCTATGGCACAAATGCATCTTGACATGATAGATAATGATTATCATGTGCATGGCTTGTATCATCCCATGAAATAAATGAATGATTTTTTCTAGATGACACTATGGCAAGAAAAATAGTTTCTCTTAGAATAAGAATATTAATGTCTGTTCTAAATAATTAAAGGCAAAATCTTGATTTTAAGAACTTGAGTTCTATGAGATATAAAACTTGTTCTTGATTTATACTCAAGGATGACTAAAGAGTTAATCTAAAAATAAGAGACTTATTTAGATTAAAGAGCTATTTCAATGTTACATTTAAAATCTATTACAACCAAATCAAGAGCAAGGTACTAAAATTTTACAATAAGATTACTCTTAGGATATAATTTTGCATCATTGTGGAAACATAACTTATGGAAATTTCTACTGATGCAGATAATCCTGTTTATAAATAAATGCTTGAAAACTACATTCTTTCTATGATTAAACATGTTGTAGATGTAGTTCAATTGCCTTTTTGTAAGAAGAACAATCACTGATAATAAAATGAATATCATAAATTCTGAAAATTTGCTTAGGATATAACTTGCTCTAAGAAAATCAAGAACAAAGACTTCATTGTGATGCCTATATTAAGTTTTCAATTGATAAAACTTTTTCAAAATAGGTATCACTCAAAGTGCTTCAAATTGATATACATTTGATCATATTACATATTAATGTGTAACTCAATGAGAGTGCTTAAACTTTAAATCTGCAGAAATTGCCTCTTAGTTGAAATCAAGTTTGACCAAGGGGTGCCCAGGTCGAAGTCAAGGTCGACCTACAATAAGCTTGACCAAATTCTTATTTGTAAATCATTTTCTTGCACTTAATCTTAGATTTTAGTGCATAGCTCTCATAAAAGGTTAACTTATTATGATCTAATACTTATTGTGACCTTAGAATCCTTAAATTATCTTGATTAAGGGAGATCTCACAAAAACTATCTTGACTATAAGATTAAGAAGGAGCTTACAAAACTTTTTAAACATCATAAAGAACATTTGAAGCTAGTTATGACCTTAGTATCTTGGAGCCCACAATATTTATGAATGTAATGGAATTCTCTAAACAAATCAGGGCTTAATATCCTATGCATTTGGTTAGAGATGCATTCATTGATTCTACTATAAGCTTAAAAGAATCTCATATCATTTCAGGGCTTAACATCCCTTGTAAAATGGATGAGAAATCAAAACACATATGCCATGAATCTAAAAGTATCTCATATCAATTTAAGGATTAACATCCTTTGCAAATGATTGAGAAATAAATTGTGGCTAAATTGACATAAGTGGTTTTCTTTGGGTATCAAATTATCAAATTACGAGGGAGTAATAAAAGTCATAATTAATTATTAGCTTGGTTATCTTTTTGAAATGACAAAGGGGGAGAAATAATATAAAATCAATAACATAAAGAAAAATGAGCTTTATAATCTCTCAGCTAGCACTTGCAAACATAAAGGTAAACTTCAGGTATAAAACTCATATGATTTATATTTCCTTATTTTATATTTTGGAAATGTTTGTCATCTTCAAAAGGGGGAGATTGTTGGCTAAATTGGACATTATTATAATCCCTTTATTTTGATGATGACAAACATATCATTCTTGTGGATCTAACGTGCTACTTGAGTGTTGTAGGAACAAGGTGGATGACAAACCTTTGGAAGTTCTATATGCTCAAAATGTTTTAATTTCATGATTGTAATCAAATGTAAAAACTTGTACAAGTATATAATGTACAAGTACTTAGATATCATGTAAATCAAGTGTTTAGATCTTCCCTAGCCATTCACAACACTTAGATAGGTCATCCCCTATAATAGTGTCACAACTACACACTCATACACACACTTAGTACATACTTCAAAACATTGAAACAGAGTCATTCTCGGTCGACAAACTTCTCGACCGAGACACTGTTCGTCGACAAACTTCTCGACTGAGAATTGACCCAAATAGCCATTAGACACATCAGACAAGGTAGTTGGGAGTTGGAATCGAACCTTATATACACTTGCTCTAGACCATCCCTCGATCGACAAAGTCTTCGACCGACTGATGTCTCGGTCGACAATTCCTTGACCGAGAAGAACTCTGTCTGCACTTTTTAGAATTAATTAACTAGCCATTGCTAAAGAAATTAGTGGACAACTAACAACTAGTTGAGCACTAAGAACCCCCTAGAAAGTGTCTAGAACATCCTTAAGCACTCATAGGCCATTCCTATAAATAGGACATACCTTAGAACACCCAAAACACACTTGTGCAACACTTGATACATACTTGCAATTGGCAATCTATTCTTATGAGCAATTGAGAAACTCTAGCATTTTCTAATCCTTTCCATTTCTACAAATTCGTGTCCTACAGGCTAGCATCTCCTACCCACTGCACTCCCACTTCCATACACATTGATTTGGAGATGAAAATGCTTGATATAGGAAATCAAGCCTTGTGTTACAACGATAATTATAATTTCCATTTTTCCTTCTTGTTCTTTCTTATTTCTTGTACTCTCCTTGCTACTCCTAGGGTTGGAGGCTGTAGATTGGAGAGGGTTTGATCTTCTGGGTGGAGAAGGAGGACTTTGGACTACTTCAAGAAGGCTATCTCAACGGGAAGCTACTTCAAGAGGAAGCTACTTCAAGGGGGATCTTGAAGTTACTTCAAGGAAGGCTGCTTCAAGGTTGGTGGGACTACTTCTAGGTGAAGGTTGTCCAAAGGGTGGTGAAAGTATTTGTAATTTTATGTAGCATCCTTGTGAGGTAATTAAATTTAAATACTTTCAAAATCCCAATAGGAAACAATCGGGTAGTGGACTGACTCACTTAGTTTTTGCTAAGGGTGGAACCACTCTAAACACCTTTCCCCCTTCTTATCTCAATTGTGGTTTCTTGAGTTGAATTATTGTTAAAATATTTATAAAACCCTATTCACCCCCCCTCTAGTGGGTTTTTACAAACTTGATAGATATGAAGAAGGAGAAAAGGTAGATGAGAATATCTATAGAGGTATGATTGGTATCTTGATATTTTTAACTAGCTCTAGGAATGATATCATGTTTAGTGTTAGCTTGTGTAATAGATTTCAAGCAAACCCTAGAAAATCCCATCTTATAACTGTTAAGTGGATTCTAAGATACCTCGCCAAAACCCAAAATTTTGGACTATGGTTGTAACGACCACTTTTTAGCAACCCCCAATTAAGGAAGGCCAAAAAGATGAGAGTCACCATTTAAATTTTCATAAGGATCCAAATAAAAAAATGTAAAGTGACTAATTTCATTCTTTTCAAATATTGTTGACAAGATGCTTTTACATGAAATTCAATCATTAGAATTTTACATATGAGAACTATATGGGAACAAGTATCTATCTAATCCTCCTTATAAGTTAAATTTAATGTCTTCAAGTACATTCACTTGTCCATCATATCTTGATATCATCTTATCTATCATGTACCTAAAACATCGTGAAACAAAATCACTGATCAGTACAACATGTTATACTATGTATGTGGGGTGCACGGATAAGTGTGCAAGTAAACTATCAACATATTATATTAAATACTTGCAAATAAGAACTGTCATTTTAGTCATATTCTCCTTCTTTAGGCGATACTCATAGTGGCATTATAATTGAGAAGAACTAAATAAACATTCAATTGTTTAGTTGTCCAATCCTTCAAGAAACACTCAGAAAACACTGAAAAACTAATGTTGGTAGTCATAAGCATAAGCATGTACCTCAATTGCAAATCATGTAGATGATGCAGTCATTAAGCATATCATCCAATAAAGCAAGCAAATAAAGTAACCAACTCTACTATGCTTGTATGTAAATCCTAAAGTATCACCATCAAATTATTTAACTTAAACCATACTTGGTCCTAATCAAGGTTTTAGGTTTCCTTGGCATCGAGTAACCACTAGGGTCATGTTTGATACTCCAATCCCCATGTTCATTAACTAAATGACCTAATTCATATTAGGTGTAGCCATGATCATAAAATACATCACATTATTGTATTATTAACGCTAGATTAAAATATGTCCTTGAATGACACAATAATTTACAATCATTAACCTTAAATATTCATGTGCACGGTTATCTACATCTAGAAACTCGAATCATCATCATCACAATCATGATCACGTTAAATTATAATTATGTTCAACATTGTCAAATTATATTTCAAGAACAATAATTCACATGATTAGTAAAAAAATCTAGGGTTTGTGTGCATTAATCATCACCTTTAACCCAACTTAGGTCTAAGATTCCCTTTTTAGCAAAAAAGGTTAAGCTTTATTCATTAATATCATTTAAGAAAGCGATTATTGTTAAAATCATGAAACTAGGGTTTGTATGCATATTTTACATTAAAGATTGTATCTTTGTGCACTTTTGTAAAAAGAAGGATTATCAAGTATCAATAATATGTTAGTTACATTTCTCTCATTTTTTAGATAAAATTACATATATAACATGTTTCCATCCGAGTTATCAATGATTTTCTAGAGATTCAACAAATAACTAATTAACGACCAATCACAACTTGACTCGTCAATGAAATATTGTTTCCTCAAACCCTAACTCAGAGCACCTTTAGAAATTGGCAAATGACTGGGATACCCTTAGTACTCGCGTACAAAGGGCAAAGTACTTAGGTCTTTTCGATCTAGCCTTCCCTAACCCCATGAGAGCCCACCTTATGGGTTCTTGCCAGATGTCGCGACCGACACACAACTGACGCAAGCTTGTAGCTCCCAGACCTGGGGCATTAGGGGAGTTTGCTGCATCTCTGATGGATTCCGTCAAACCTATAGAATTCTTGGGGTGGTCGATGGTGGCCGAAGATGGTTCAGTCAAGGAGAAGATGATTTTGCTATGTGTAGGCTTATGAGGAAGACAATATCATGAGGTTTGATACCTTACATGTTCATGCATCAGACTCATCTCATATAAGATTGTCAGGCTCTGTGCATCTAATAGGAAGCTCTTACTCCCCCCTGTATAGTTGTGGGTATGAGTCCTTGCCTTCTCCTTGGTTGACTGGAAACAAGAAACTCCTTGTTGGATGGAGGTTTTTGTCCGACCATTCATCTCATGCTTGGGTGACCTTCACCACAAAGGGTGAGATGTTTCATGCCCTACAATAGTGCCCTAATAAGCCATCTAGGCTTCTTCATCCTGACCACTGGATGAGTTCATGTTGCTACCATCCTTGTTGATTAAGTCCATGGCTACAACTGCCTTGATGTCATGCTATCCTATATTGGATCATGAGGAGATGTAGGGTATGTTGAACAGTGAGAGATCAAGAGAGGAATGAGGGAGAAAGCTATCCTAGGGGATCATATATATATATATATATATATATATATATATATATACTCCTTCTCATATCTTCATTTGTTCTCTCTTCCAAGAGTGGCACATCATACCATTACTCCTTTCCAAATATTTTAAATCAAAAGTCATTCTTATTCAATCAATTTAATCACAAAAAGAATATGCATTCCTCCCTTGGCTTGTAATCCTATAAAGATTTGGATTCAGAAACAATAAGCCATTAAAGAGACGCTGCTTGTTCTAGAGAGAGAGTTTGAGTGAGAGATCTCGTCCATCTCTAGATTGGTGGATTCTACCCCCATGGTCGGGGCCGCCCAGGCCAGTACAGACTCCCCTATGCTGACCTCCACCCTTTCACCCGCGTCTGATGGAACTCCCTCGGTTCTGGCTTCCCAATCGCCCGCGTCGTCTGGCCCTTCCCCAGTGCTCGAGACGGAGGCGACTGGGGGTGATCCCAGGTTGATCGCACCGGCGGGGCGCTCGTGGGCGGACACTCTGTCAAAGCCGATGGAGGTTGCCACGAACCTCAAGCCGGTTCTTCTGCCTGGGGATCCTAACGTGCCCGCGTTCAAGGAAAGTGATGATAGACCTTAGATGAGATTCCCGGTCCCTGTGGTTGATGCTATGGATGAGTATCATCACTCTTCTATCATCGTTCAGGTGCTTGGAAAAATGCCTCTGTTGGAGCAACTGAAGGGGTGGATGCTTAGGTGCTGAAAGCTGAAGGGGGAATTTCAGCTTTCGAGCCTAGTGGGCGGGATCTTCCTGGTGAGGTTTTCAAATGATGTGGATCATTCTATCACTATGAATCAAGGTCCCTGGTTCATAGATAACAAGTTGGTTCTTACCCAGAGGTGGACACCCGAGGATGACTTGAGGCGAACTGCGCTGACAAAGGCTCTGGTCTATTTCCATCATGAGGTGACTCTTCCAGACGTGGAGAAACACTGAACGATGCAGGCTATTTCCATCATAGCATGCGACATCGGTTGCCCCAAGGTGGTGGATTTCTGGGCGGCTGGGAGATATGCTGGTGCGGTGCATTATTTTTTGGATATCAAGGCAGACAGGAAGCCACCTCTAGTTGTTATGGTGGAGATGCCGGATGGTAAAGAACTGGAGATCAAGGTCATCTACGATGCTCTGCCGGACAGGTGTGAGGTATGTTGTATTTTCGGCCATGGCAAGGGTGAATGTCCTCGCGCTGTCGAGGCCAGAGTAGTGATGTCCGAAGACAGAGGTAGGGAGTCAGTCCCTTTTCTGAGAAGAGGAAAGAATAGGAAGAGAAAAGGCAGTAGAAGTCGGCCTCCTCTACTAGGTGAGGGTGGGGTTCGGCCTGCTACTGAGATTCATGTACATGTTTTGGTACAGGCTTCTATCCAGTTGGGATCGTCGACTGTTGATGAGGGTGAGGGGGTAGTTTCTGGTCCAAATGAGAAGGAAGATCCAGGAGGTGTTGATGCTCACGAAGTGTCCGATATTCTGTTGCATAGGGGTGCTGGAGAGGAGGTGGGATTCACCAGGTCCGACTCCAGTAGAAAGGGGAAGGAGAGGGTTGTTGAGGATGCTTCCGTGGAGGCTTCTAATCCGTTCTCTACATTGGATGGTGTGGAGGGTGAGGTCGAAGCTGCTGGAGGCAGTAAGGGGACACAGTTGTCCCCGAGGAGAACCAGAAGAGGAGGGGCTACCCCCGGAAGGGGGGGGGAAGGGGACATGGTAGTTAATGTGCATTTTTTCCTGGAACCTCAGGAGGACATCTCTCGTGGGCAAGCAGAGGAAGCTCAGGGAGATCATCCATGAGGTGAGGGCGACAGTGGTAGTGGTAGTGGAGATGAGAAGTAGAAGTGATGTTGGAGACATGATGGCTGGCCTTTTCCCTGCGGGTTGGGGGTTTGCTTCAAACCTTGAGCAAATAGAAGGAGGGAGAATTGTTGTTGGCTGGAATCCATAGTTGTGGGATGTCCAGGTGATTTTTTCCATGGATCAAATGATGATGGTTAGTTGTATTAACCAGGGTAGCCTTCATGTGGTGGTTTCGGTGGTGTATGGGCACAATTATGAAATGTGCAGAAGGAGGCTATGGGAGGTTATGGATTCAGCTAACTAGAAAGAGCTTCCACAGATATTCATAGGCAATTTTTTTCACATTAGGAAGGCTCACGAGAAGAAGGGAGGTATGCCTGTACCAGATTCGTGTATTAGGTGCTTCAACGATGCCATAGACGCTACTAATCTTTTTGAGCTAAGCATGAGCGGGGTATTGTTACATGGCAGAACAAAAGAGAAGTAAAGAGGCGTATCGTGAGTCACCTTGATAGAGTGATTGTGAATGAAGCGTGACTTGATGTTTTTCCATTGGCCAATGTTAAGCTTGGTGGACACATTAATAGTGATCATGCTTGGCTCACCGTGAAGTTGACTCAGGAGGTACGCAACGCCAAACCATTTTGTTTCTTTAATATTTGGTTGGAGTGGCCCAACTGTGTGGAGATCATTAAAGATGTGTGGAAAGGCAGGGTAGTTGGCAATCCGCTTTACATTTTGATGGAGAAACTGACCAGGACAAAGGCGGCTTTGAAGTTATGGTCTTCTAGGCTGCGTGACTTGAGGTTTCTGGTCCTTGAGGCCAAGGACCACTATGACAAGGCTGCCGAAGCTCTTAGAAGGAATCCTCTAGAAGAGGAAGCCATTCTGTATGAGGCGTCCATGGCTGAAAATTTGTCTAAGTTTGAAAAAGCTGAGGAGATATGTTTTTGGCAAAGAAGTCGGATGAAATGGACCAGGGACGGGGATAAAAACATGAAGATTTATCATGCTGTGGTGAAGAGAAATCAAATGAGGGACAATATTCATATGTTACTTAAGAAAGATGGCTCGACGGTCAATTCACAAGAGGAAGTAGGGGATGAAGCTATTGAGTATTTCAATATTCTTTATAATAAAAATATTTTGCCTCAAATATCGGATTATGTTCTACCATCCAAGAGAGTAATCATTGAGATGAATGCCATGTTATGTGGTCCTACCACTGATGAGGAGATCAAGCATTTGGTGTTCAACATTGGGGCGTCTAAGGCCCCTGGGCCTGACGGCTTCAATGCAAAATTCTTTCAATCTATGTGGTCGTTGGTTAAAGATGATATTGCCAAAATGGTTAGGTTGTTCATGGTTGGTGGAAAGATGCTTAGAAGGGTCAACCATGCTTTTATTTGCCTCATACCCAAAAAGAATATGGTGGAGACCATGAATGATCTGCGCCCCATTGCCTGTTGTACGGTGGTCTATAAGATTCATTTCTCGTTACTTGCTAATAGGCTAAAAAAAGTGCCGCCCGATATTATTTCCCCTGCTCAAACGACTTTCATAAAAGGCAGAAGTATATTTGATAGTGCTTTGCTTGCGGCGGAATTCCTTCTTGACTTTGGGACTAAGAAAAACTCCAGAAAAGCATGTGTGAAACTTGATTTGGCCAAGGTGTATGATAATGTGAGATGGGGGTCTCTTTGGGCTTGTATGTCTACTTTGGGGTTCTGCGATAGATGGATGAAGATTATCAGGGAATGTGTTATGACTACTTCCTTTTCTATGTTGGTGAATGGCTGTCCTTTTGGATTTTTCAATGCTTCCAATGGTCTTAGGAAAGGTGACCCGCTGTTCCTTTTGCTTTTTACCTTAGTTATGGAAATTTTGACTTGTTTGGTGGATAAAGCTCAACATGGCAAGATGATCTTATTTTTCAAGCAAGGTGGATGTAGGGTCCTCTCTCATTTGATATTCGCCGATGATGTCTTATTTTTCCTGGTTGGTAGCAAGAGAACGCTTAGCAAATTCCATAGGCTTATGAAGGAGTTTGGGGATTGCACGGGGCTTTATCTCAGTATCATCAAATCTAGAGTGTTTTTGTCCAGGTCCTGTGACAACAGGAGAGGTCAGTTGAGAGAAGCGGTGGGGATGAACGAAGGTGTGTTGCCCACAAAGTATTTGGGTATCCCTATTTGTAGTGGTAAGGCACGTGGTAGGGACTTTCAAGGGTGTGTTGATGATCTTCGTGATAAAACTGCCAAGTGGATGGGCATCAATTTATCTATTGCTTGTAGACAGGTCCTTGTGAGATCAGTCCTTGAGGGTATGGTCAGATTTTGGTGTATGCAAGCCCATCTCCCTCTCTTTTTTTGGACAAGATGCAGAGTGTTATGTCCTCATTCGTTTGGGGGGGACGGGGGCATGATGTTTCTTGTAAGACAGTTGCCAGGAGGTTTGAAGAAGGAGGGTTGAACGTATGTGATCCGAAAGAGCTGGCTCGTGCAACAGTTATCAAGAGGATCCATAATTATTTGACGAATGAGTCTGTTTGGAGTAAGTGGATGAGGTGTAGGTACGGTCTTTCTATGTTGACTGGTCATTTGAATAACACTTCCAGGACCTGGAGGGGTATGTGCAAGATGTGGCCGGAGGTGGCTCCTCTCTATATGTCATCCACTGATGGATGGGCTTTGATCGATCAGAAGGTTATCCCTTAGAAGGTTGCGTCGTTGTAGGGGCCATGTGTCTCTTGGTTTTCTCTGTTATGGAGATATGGACATGTGCCGAAGTGGAGCTATTGCACCTTCATAATTTTGTTGGGGAGGTTGCCAACGAGGGACCAGATGGCTAATTGGGGGTTGTCTTTTATGTAGATCAGGGGATGAGTCCCACGCTCATCTGTTCTTCAATTGCAATTACTCTCGGTACCTTTGGAGCAGGTTTTGGTTGAAAATGGGGTGGGGTGGGGTGGCTCCTTATACCCTGTTGGATGGTATTTATGAAATGTTGGTTCGGACCAGTAGCAATATGCAGATGAGACATTTTGTTGGCCTTTGTTTCACCGGCCTTTGCTTTTTTATTTGGAAGGAGGGTAACAATATACTACATGGGAAAAAGGACACGAATGTCCTGGTTGTGTTTGGAACTTTTGTCTCTTGTTTTAGGATGGCTTTCAAAGCTAATCCTAAGATGGGTAGTGGGGTTAGCAGGGATGTGCTGGCCCGATGGGAGTTTGTTTAGTAACCCACGTGTATTGTATATGATGGCTTCCACCATCTATACTCTTTTTGTTGACATAATAATACTTTACCTGCTCCAAAAAAAAACAATAAGCCATTAAGGAAAACACATGATGATTTGGTACACATTGGCTAATTGATCACTTTATCACTAAAAGACTAGACTATTATTTTATCACTCTATTTATTGTATTCCTCCCACCAATTATCCTTATTTTAAGGAACTTACCAAAACCTTCTCCAAGTTATATTTATTAATTGGGATCCATTGGGATATCCTTCCTATACAAACTTGCTCCTTTAGAACATTATTTAAAACAATACCATTAACTCATGGAATATCCCTTTCCTCCAAATTCTAGAATTCTCTTCCTTTCATTTATTATTTTTGAATATACCAAATGTTAGATCAAAATATTCTCATTTCATGTGTCAACCATTGCATTGCCAACTTGGCTAGATAATTACTCTTTTAATTATCTAAAACACCATCTAATTTTCTTTCCTTTAGAAACTTTCATATTATCTTATATTTCTACTATCCAATAATTCAAAAATCCATTAATATTTATTTGTATACAAAAACTCTTATTTCTTTGTTTTGTTATCCAAGGTCTTATTTGTAATGCAAATAATCTCACAAGTAACATTATCAATCTAATAATAATATCAATTGGAAATTTAACTTGTCAGTGCATGGCCTACAATTATATAATTCAATTTTACAAAATTTGAGGATATACCAATGGTATCCCAAGTCAAAGGACTTTACTCTTATAGCTTATAGTGATGTGGATTATGATGGGTGCTTAATTGATAGAAAGTGCACAAGTGGCACTTTCTTCCTCCTATGACCATGCTTCATTTCTTGGTTCTCTAACAAACAAAGAACAATGGATCTTTCAACTACCGAGGCTGAGTGCATTGCAGTTGGGAATTGTTGTACGCAAGTCCTATGGATGAAGCAAATGATCCCAGACTTCAATGTTTTGTATGATGCTTCTCCTATCTACAATGATAATACTGGTGTAATCAATGTATCTTACAATCATATATTGCATAGTAGAGACAAACATATAGAGGTCCACCATCACTTCCTTCATGACCACATTGCTAAAAATTATATCTATATCACTCATGTTGACACGGAAAACCAACATACAAACATTTTCACTAAACCTCTAGCTAGAGAGCAATTTATATTTGTTTGATGAAAATTGTTTATTTCTACTCCTGATGATAATGGTATGCCTTCTAGATACTTGTTCACTTATCTATATGTTCTTGCTCATAAATTTCTCATCTTACACTTGCTTGTGCTATATATGCCCAAATTTAATGCCTTATTTTGCTTGTTTTTGGATATTTTTTGTAACTGAGTGTTTTGTCGCAAAATAGTAGCCAATGATGAGTCAAATGCGCCTTAATATTTTCAAAATGCATGATAGGACATAGAAATATATTTATTTAACACTCTAGGAGTCTAGGATTAAATTTCAAATCTTTTTGACAAGATTTCTTATTGACTGAATTTGCTTTGGGGAAACTCAATCAATGACATACCCAATGACTAAACACACCGTAGTGTCATCTGAGTTTCCCAAATCTCAAACTCGGCGACAACATTGGTGTGCATTAATATAAAAGGACTATCAGCTAATTTTGTCCCTATCAACTTGAGAAAACTTGAACGATTAGTTTCCCTCTCAGTTCATCCTTGAACCCTAGGTCTACCAAAACCTTTTCTAAGCCCTCTCCTAACCCAAATAATCATCCCCAACCTTAACCCTGAGCTTGGGCGACCTGTAGCTAATGTTCTCTTCCTTATTTGGTGTCATCCTCTCTCTTTTCTTCTCCATTGCATCCAACTAATGGAAACAAATAGGTCTAGTGGGTTTTCCATCATCCTCAGCAGCCTCTAGGCACATTGCATATGATGGTTCCTCTTTCATCTATTCTCGAGTGGTAAATTGTTACAAGGTGCTTTTACTGAGAAATCCTTATCTGTTTAATCCCTTGTTAATCCCTAGTAATGTGCTTTTGAAGGATGTTAAGAAGCTCTTTACCAACCAACACCTTGATGGTTTTGTTATAAATGCATGACCTATAACAACTTCCTTTCAATAAATAAAGTGGTTCATGAGTTCTACATGAATCTTACCTAGAAGTACATCACTTCAATGCCTCCTTCAAATACCCAAGTTGTTGTCTCATCCATGATTGGGGGGGTCAAGGTTCAAGTCTTTGAGTATTCTTTGAATACTTGCTTATCTTGTTACTTGTCTAATTGGATGACTTCCTATCCTAAATATGGTGACCTCCTTGATCTTGAAGCCTTCTATAAGACTTTTAAGCCCGATTTAACCCTTTTCAATATTCATAAAACCTTGAAGAAGCTAAAGTTTCCCTATAGGAAGATAGCCATCTTACCGTCTTCTTCTCTTGATATTAAGACTTGCATGGCTTCTCTCTTAGTTTATTACAATATCCATCCAAAGAATATTCAAACAAATATTCTAGAAAACTTGGTAGTAATAATGTTTTTTCTTCTTCAAAATACCTACCTCAAGTGGGAAAGATATATTCTGCACCACATGACTTACTTTGACACAGAGAAGAACACTAGAGACTCCCACCCACCGCCCTAACCTGATTTTGTGTGTCTTTCAAGATCATACTTACAAATCCCTTTTCAAGGATCTTGGGTACAAAGTCAGTAGAAAATAAGTTTACATCAGTGACACCACTATTAAAAAATCCTTTCACCCCACCTCCACATCTACCCTTGGTGCTTTGATCTCTACCCAGGATCCTCCACCTCCTCTTGAACATGATTGTTCCTCCTTTATGGTGTCTACTGAAACCCTCATGGACTACATGATGCACCAACAAGCTTATAACACGCAGGTTCCAGAGCACCTATACTATGACCTCGTTCAAATAATGTCAAACATGAACTTTTCCTGCTCCCATCCTTATCCTACCTACCACCCCTTCCCACCTGCTGACTATGCCTCTTATGCATATGATCAGTTCTACCCAGCTTACCAGCATGTTTCTTCCACTATACCTCTGACCTCTGATGCTGGACTTGCCTCTGATTCCTTTCCTTATTTGAGTGCCTCTCAGCTACTAGCTCTTCCTCCTGACCCTGCCTCCACCACGCTTGCTGATTCTGATGGAGGTCTCTACACTCAACTTTGAGAAAGAAAATGCACTATATGCATGTGGTATGTCTTGGATAGAGCAAAATCAAAACTGGCCTACTACTCGCTCCTTTGGACCTTCTAAGGATGAAGATGATGAGGATGACGTTGAGGGTGACGGTGACGATCATGAGGATGATGGCTCTGATTGTGATAGAGATGATGTTGGGGACATAGCTACTACCACTATTGCACACTCCAAGACATTCAACGATGAATACTACCAACCTAATGATGATGAGGAAGTTGACATTGATGATATTGACATTTAGTTCCTAGTCTATAAAGTGTGAATATATATATTTGTTTTTGTAGGATTTCATGTACTGAACTTTGTGCACTATATCAAAGAACTACTATGTTCATATCTCGTCATTTTTTTCATTGTTTTATTGCTTTAATCTCAAGAGGACATACTTTTGTAATAATTTTATTCTTTGTACCTTAACTCTATTCTTGAATATATCTCATGATTTATTAGTGTGTTCTCCCATGTCTTCATTATGACTCTTGTATTGTTTTGTTCTTTCTCTGGCTTATGTGTGCTTCTTGCATATGGTGATTGCATGTGTCATATGTGCCTTTGGATAAGATCTATTTTTATCTCTTGTACCCCCTCCTTTTTGACATGACAAAGAGGGAGAATGGATCTTAGTACATATTGATATATTATCCTTTTCTAGTTAAATCTTTGAAATATCTTGTGACTATGAAAAGGGACTCAAATAGAATATATGTTGTGGTTATGCTTTTTAGAGAAACAAACCATACATGCAAAGGTAAGCAAGAATGAAGGGGGATAAAATGCATGAATTGAGGGGAAGCAATTGGTATTGCACAATCATGAATCCCCCTACAATTTACAACGAACAAGTTTAAATTCTAAGTCTTTGGAATATGTTGAGTAATAGTTTATCATCTTCAAAAAGAGGGAGAATGTTGATCTAAAAGCTATACATTGTCCATATTTTGATGATGAATTAATCATTCTATTCATATGTAGTCTATTTGAGATTGATTTCAAGAATTAGTACCTAAAAAGAATCATTCAATCAAGCCCTACATTGACCAAATACAAGCCAAAACAATGCAAATGGACTTTTGTGGAAAAAAACGACTTAGGACAATTTTGTAAATAATTTGTATTGATGCTATGACTTGTAACTAAGATGATTAAAATATGAATGCACTTAAAACAAACATTTAAGAACTTGTATAGCAATTTCCAAAATTCATCACATGGACTTTTGTCGGCCGAGTTTCACTCACATGAAACTCGATTGATGACCTTGATGAATCTTGGGAATTGCCTGTGTCGGCCAAGTTTACCCATGGATAAACTTGAGCAACATCCTGCATAGGGAAAAAAATTTAATCTATTGAACGAGTTTCATCTAGGATGAAATTGAAAGACAACTCAAACTTGCGCTATTGGTCGAGTTATCTTTATTGAAACTTGTTTGACGACACTGTAGGAATGCACAGAGTGTTGAAAAACTCAATAATAAATCCATTGCAACACCCCAAACGAAAATAATTCATTCTTGTGTGCATCTACTGGCTAGTGGGCACCCCCAACTATAAATAGGGACCCTTGGACTTCATTGCAAGTTTTCTTCTTATGCTCCTAGCTATAGTTGAGTGGATTTGTCTACTAAGAGAACCTTTATTTCTCTTTGTTACTATATATTAACATCATTTTGAGTAAGGTAGGTTATTTGTGAGAGAGCTACTTCATTTTACTCATTGTGAAGGTCTCAATCTTCCCTTTCCCTTCCTCTCAAGCAAAGTGGGTGAAAGTTTCCCCTTGGTAAAGGTGAAGTTGAAGGCTGAAGATCTAAGAGAAGGGTGGGTAATTCTTTCAAGGACAAAGACTTGGAGAAAGAGTAGACCTCTTTGGTGAAGGTTGCTAGCTCATTTCTCAAGTGGGTAAGTCCTTGCGGAGGTTGAATACTCTTGTTATAGGATAGGTAAGTCCTTTTATGGTTATGGATCCTTTGATTCTTAAAGGAAGTATAAGATCCTTGATGTGGGAGAAGGTCATATTGTATCTTTTATAATGGAATGTAATAAGTGCAATGGTTGCAATATCCTAGCAGTTGACCTCTCTAGATAGTTGATGTACACTCTCCTATTTTGAAGTTTGGTGTCATAATACATAGCTTGTTCTTGATATTATTCACTCTCTCTCATCCTTGGTGTGTATGTTTAGTTGCACTTAAATTCCACATTTGCAATCATATATCTTTAAGTAATTTGAAGGTGTAACAAATTTGGTTTAAGTATTGTAGATCTATTGAACCTCCCCCCTTCTAGAGCCCATTGATCCAACACAATGTAGGTTATGATTCCTTCTATTAGTTGGTAATGGGTGGTATTATAGTGTATAGGGGAACTAATCCCTATCACTTTCCTTCCACCCTAATGAGGATCTTTTGACTAAGGGATTGGTAAATATTGGTCTAGATCATCTGTGTGTTGATTTGTAGGTGTGATTATTTCTAATACAATTAATGAACGGTATAAGCTACAACATGATGGTATTTCACCTCTTATTATCCCAATCCTACCTCATTGAATGCTCTTTGCCAAGTAGATATGGATGGAGATACCTAGATACTTATACCTCTCCCCTTGGGATAGTCAAATGGATGGATAAAGGGGAAGGATGGAAAACTAGCTAACGTTCATATAGGGAACTCATGAGCTTTTCTACCAAAAGCCCAAAATCACCCCTTTCTCTATCCTATGTGATTGCATAACAAAAATGACCAAAGAAAGAGAAGAAGCAATAACATAGACATTAGTAATGAAATCAAAGTATCACACATAATAATATTATTGGTATCATAGTCACATATTTCCCCCCCTAACATCCCAAAAAATGGTTAGCTACTCATAGTAAAATAAAGTTCAAAAGAAGATGGAGATGAAGATAGGAACTCCATGGGTGTGGGTGAAGAAGCTTCAATATCCACCTCCAACATCTCAATACGACAAATTCTCTAAGTGAATTCAATGGCTTGGAAAGTGGGGTATATATGGTTAAAACTCTAAAAACTAGGGTTGTGTGGTGAAAAGTGGAATTAATGGAGTGTGATAGGTGAATGGTGGTTAAGGGGATCTACTAGTAGTTAGGGAAAGGCTAACCCTCAACTCTCAACCACCACTAGTGCATATATAGTAGTGTAGGGGGTCTAGGGTTAAGTAGGGATATAATGGTAGTGGGAAGAATTAGGGTAAGGTGGGTATACTAGTCATGGTGGTCACTATGACTATGGTGGGTAGGATAGGGCACAATTATGGTAGTGGAGAACAATCAAGGTGAAGGAGGTTAAATGTGGGAGTGCAAGTGGAGTTTCAGAGATGTTGTGGATTAGATGTGATGGGTGCCACGGTTGTGGTGGTGTGAATGTATAATGGTCATGGTGACTATCACGTCCATGGTGACTAAGAGGAGTAGTTGTTGTGGCCTTGACCACAATCATCTTGCAAATCTACTGCTATGGCTGTTTTGGCTAGCACGACCTTAGTGGCCTATCTTTCCATGGCCATTTTTTTGCCACAATCATGGCCACTCGAATATTCTAATATGCAACTTCATTGGATCCTGATTTATTCTAGATTAGTCGTGTGTAGTTACAACAACCATTTTCATGGAATTTCCATTAACTTGAGTGTTAAACTCATGGCGCTTTTTATCAACTTTGTTACTTGGTCGCTTGGTGAAGGTTGGAGTTTACATTGATGACTCCATGAGCTTCTCCCTACATGTTTGAGTTCTTGGGATCATGAATTGATCCCTTCCCTTTGTTAAACCCATTTAATGTGGATCAAGAGGGCAAGGGCCACAAACTAATTTTGAGATTCTAGGTCTAGCTAATTTTTTATGGATACATTAGTAACCAATACTGATTCATAACTTCATAGAATAAAAGAGTTTTGATGAAAACTAAAGATAAAACTCCTCTATAGAGTTGTATGATTTTAAGAAAGGGTAAATTCTAATGCTGAATGGATACATTACTAACTAAATAACAAAAGCAAAAATATCTATCTAGCCAGATCCTCCAGTATTCTTTACCCATATTTTCTTTCAGTGCCAACTTTTACATATCCATGTATTCAAAAAAGAGATGTAGCTTAACCTAAACATGGAAATGAAAAGCATGTATCAGTATATTGCTACAAGGTGGACTTGGGGCAACCAAAATGTGTGCAAGTAAGTGCAACAATATAACAAGATCATCAATTATTCTCAATATTGAACTTTGCATTTTGTGTATATCCCAACCCATAATTTCCTGTCTTTGTCGGTACAATGATCCCTTGCTCCATCATTGGATTCTAGGTTTTGGTCCAACATTGTACTTAGAGTGACTATCCATCATTTGACTTGGTCACATATACATCAATAAGTGTATTAATGAAACCCACTTTGAGTGTGATGTATAGAACACAATAATTGATGTCACTATCACATCTCAATGTGACAACGACAATTGTGATCGTCAGAACTAAAGTTGCTACAATGATCAAATGTTGCTCAGTGTGCTTAAACACTATTCAATTTGACCTTGAATAAAGGTTTCTATATAAGTAATACTTAGGTACAGTGTGACACATGTTAGTTACTATGAGTAAATAGGTTAAATTTATCCCTCCATTGGAATAAATCTTGACCACTTTGTGATTGAGACTATGAAATGCATGGCCATGCCTGTGAGAGTCAATATATGGTATTGATCTCATGATTATCTCAAACTAACTACAATAGATCAGGGAACAAAGACTCTATATTTAGAGGATTCCATTTCCATGCCTTTGATTTAATCTAGATACTAGATATAATGGGATTATATGATCACTATAATACTAGTCACAATGCTATGTCAAAGTTGTTCTATAACTTCTCCAATGACTTGAGTGGAAATAAAGTCTTGCTAGATACTAATTATTTCTTATGAAGTCGTAATTAGATTGTCGACATCACTACCAATGTAGTGTAGATTCTATATGGTCACATGAATAGGATGCATTGGAATAGGAGTAAAATTGTGGACATGATTGGAAATGTTTCAAGTCAAATTAATTACTAAAATGTTTAGGAATCATCTAGAAAAACAGTAGACTGAAATCCTTGACAACTAGCTAAAAATTCTAATTCGATTGGTTCAATTTGAAATTATCAACTCATATGATAAGTTGACCGCTTAACCTCAAACGTTCAGTTCAGATTTCCAATTGAGTGACTAATAATTAGTTAATCAATTAAATTGATCAATTGATCAATTAACTAATGACATAATTTCAAAATGTTCTAAACTTAGCTGACTATTTGGTTTCATGTCCATGAGGAGGCTAGTTTGAATGCAGCCACTACCTTTTTGTTTTCTATGAATCCTACTTCCTTAACTCACCTATATAAAGGGGCATGACAACTGGGTCACAGTTATATGCTCTTGTATGTGAGAATTGTAGCCATCATTTCTAAAATACAAAGAGAGAAATAAGGAGAGAGAAATACTAAAAAATTGCTAACAAAGAGGCTTATCCTTCCCACCTACTGAAGCAACATGACGAGGAGTCCTTATATATCCATATGAACTATGTAGAAATGTAGGCACTCCATGACTATGGTGCATGGAGGCCTCTGAGGACCTCCCTTGCACCATCATGAGTAACACACACCGTTAAGTGAGGAGGTCGTTGAACTTGCTCCACAAAAGGGTATACCTCACATACTCTACTTTTAGATACATAGTTCATGACCAAATCTACTAGTAAGAAAATTGGAGATAAACCAACTTATTGATTTGGCTGAGTTTGTCACCTCCATTATTCATATCATATTAATCATCATCTAATGTTGATCTCTTAATAGAAAATTAGGATTTCATCCACATCGAGAGATCAACTAGGAGTTTCTACCAACAATGTAAGTGGCCACACACTTTATTGGATGTGTATATGCTATGTGTAAATGTGCATGAAATGATATAATATACCATGTATGTTTCTATTTCTTATGATGATACAATTTATTAGATCAATAGTGAAATTGGATGTCCTTTTCTTGTTAAGATATATATTATCACTTTTCATGCATATTAAGAATAAAGTTTTGATTAATTTATATGGCTAAGATGTAAGAGTTTTCAGCATTAAGAGAAAAATAAAGATAACAAAAGATGTAAGAGTTTTCAACATCAAGAGAAAAATAAAGATAACAACTTATAATAGATCCTCACTAAGAGGATCCTTGTTAGTTTCATGGTTTAGTACTCCCACTATATATATTTTCCTTTTTAGGATAAACATGTATTTATTATCTAGGATTACCTAGAAATATTAAGGAGCTCATATTTTTAGGCTTACTTTATTAGAACATGATTTAAGCATTAGTTTTTAACTATATATTAAAATAATTAACATCTTACTAGAGACAATTCAACTCTTACTTCTATTTATTAACATTTAGAATCCAATATAAGGCAAACTAGATTATACATTTCAAGTTAGGGTTTTAAGCAAATGCTATATTTGGATTGAGATTTTGTGTTGTTACAACTCCACCCACTTTATAAAAATTTGACCCTCAAAGTTTCTTATAGTACTACCCACCTTAGGGTTTTTCTCAATAAAAGCTTTCAATACTCAATATGCATTTCATAAAAAGTAGGGTTAGAAATAGATCATACACTATTAATTAACTTCTACCTAAACATAATCCTCGAAGTTAGGGATTCTAACAATAAACCTAGTCTCTACATATTACTTACACTAGGTCTAAGTAGCTACCCAATTTAGGTCTTTAGTATTTGAGTTGGAAAGACTAAAACCTACAAGTGTGAGATCTCATCTGCTACCCTTAGTAGCATACATGTCTCATACCACACATCATATCAAGAAAGACAAGATATGCATAATAAGCATTTTTTGTTGACTTTTCCTTCAAAATTCTCAATTGATTGGCCACCACCATTGAGAATAAGAGAGGATACGCCACTAGGTAAAATAGAGTTAACGCAAAAGGCTTGAAATTAGAAAAACTATCATTCTCAATACATGTGTCCTCAACTAAACCAAAAGGCTGGTACTTCTTTTAATAAATCTAATAGTATAGATTCCTCAAAAAAGGGACCTACATCCTAAATCATTGACTCCATGTCCTCTATACATGTGTATTCTATCATCAAGGGTGGAATGTAAAATCTACCTAGAGAATCATGAGAAAAGGTTGGTGGCCAACTATATTTATTCACTCTGATACCATATTATAATACCCCAATTTTTGAATTATATATTGAGTCAAAGAATAATTCTTAAGAGGGATGACACAAACATGGTGATCATTGCATAAAAATATGATTTATTGAATCAACACGTTACTAAAGTGGCATAGCTCATTCCTAATGTCATGAAAATGGATTCTTACTTTAATCTTGTCAAAGTTTCCATAACAAGAAAGGAAATCTAAACTAGTTTATCTATGATAGTTGGCAACCCACGAGATTGAGTTCTTGGGATCCTTGAGCTAAAACTGAAGATGTATGTCAGATTGCTAAAATATTGCTCCTTACCTGTGGGCATCATATCCAAAACCATGCATAAAATAGTTTGTAAATGGTGATGAAGATATTATAACAAACATGTACTCCTGAAAGATAAGAATTAAACAGTAAATATTGAATAAAAATCAATTACTTTTAGATCTTTGTCTTCAATCTTGACTTATATAAGAACCTTAATGGTTGAATTAATGCTCTTATCTTTGCACCAAAGAACCTCTTGGGTTTCATGCAGTGCCTCTTCTCTTTTCACCTCATAGTTAGCTTATGTTCACACCAATTCAGTTAGATTTGGATAGTTCTAGATGGCCCAATTCAATTAATAAAAATATAATTTGAATGAATGAATTATGTTAATCTTGATCACATGGAACCTTGGTTTTTAATAGATTTTTCGGTAACCATGTGTCATGTGCTGCATATTCATATTTCCGTCAGAGTCAAACTCTAAAATCGCAGTGACGCTCCCTTCTCCCTCTCTTGACATCCAGGACCTCCAATACTCAACAGTTTTGGGTATTCTTATTTCTCAAACTCTATCACTGTATAACATTAGAACCCCCAAAATATGCCTCTAGATCTGTCTCTCTTTAATTATGTCAATGTTCCTAAATTTTCTAGGATCCGATCGCGCCTAAAACCCTACTACATCAATGACTTCCTATTCATCTGTTCCTCAGCCTCTATGGTTTCTCCTAGACTCCAAAGACCTTTGAGACTATAAGAAATGAAAGCCCCAGTACCAAGAAAACCTTATAAGCAACCTCCTTCCCTCCTTCGCCTAGAGGTTGTTGTCCCCAAAACCCACCAACATCCATGCACAAGCAATGTTTTTGCATAATGATTTGAATAATGACAACCTCAAGTTCTGGAACACAATCAGTCATTCATTTTTTTCAAATCTATTCAACTTGTTAATTTGTGAGAACTCACAGTAAGCACTTTTCCCCCTAATTGATTAATGCTCATTGTTTCCTTGAGCTCAAGCCACAATTCACATATCCAAACTATGAGAACAGTGAGTTTCCTCAGTGTCTTTCTTGAAGGATATACCCAAATCATTAACAAGCTTTCTCTAATTGTCTTCAACCTACTTCCCACGTACTATGGAGAAAGTCACCCTATTGCTTCAAGGCACCCATAACACATTCTTGGTCTTTCCGAGTTTGTCAAGTAATGGGGTAGATAACCAGAACCATTGTTTTCAATGATTGTGAATGAAATCAATTTTTTCCTGAAGGGAGGTTGTGTCGGTCACCTTGCATTATCTCCTTATTTCTTGACATGGAGATAGTAGCCAGTATCGGGATGTAAAGAAGCTCTGTAAGGGATTTTGTGTCGGCCACCACTTCATTAAGATGATGTTGGTGAAGGGACCTTGTGAAGGTCAGAAAAGGACCACAGTGTGTGCAGATGAAGTCACTTTGCTCGTGCAATGACTGAAAGAGAGCCCATGGGCGACATGAGTCGTGAGTTGATGCAAAGCATACTGACACACAGTTCACTGTAGGAGGGTATGTGATGTGAAAATCCAACCCCTCTAAGCTACAACTGAGAAAGTCGAGTCCCCAATATATGAGTCCATTGGAGATGGATTGGTGGAGATGGTTAGGTTTAGCCTTACCCCTTAGGATAATGTAATGAATGATGTGTTCCACAAATCTGATCTAGAGCACTATGTGAGGTACCCAAGCCATGTGTCGATCCATGAACTTATTTAGCTTTGAGAGAAGCTGAAATGTCCTGAGCCACCTATGAGGGTACAAGGTACCAAGGTGAGAAAGAACTCAGATGCAAGAATATGAGATGATGAAGGTTCTTGGGAGGCACCATGGAGAGGGTAAAACCACATGGGAGCCATGATGGACATGAGGAAGTCTTATCCTATTTGTTTGAATGTTTGAGGGAATTTTGAGGGCAAAATTCCTGTAAGAGGGGAAGGATGTTACAACCTCAATTTTGCATATGTTTTCATAATGGAATTATAAAGATTTTGTGAATATGGACTTAATGAAAAGGTTGTATGATTTGCTTCAAAAGATGGATTTCTTTGAAAAAATCCCTTTGGATAGGAATCTCGTGATTCATATTATTAGATTAATCCATTAATGGATATAAAAGAGAAGAAAAGAAGAAAAGTCCAAATAAAAGGAAAAGATACAATATAATGGATATTAAGCAAAGTAATTATGAGAAAGACATAGAAATCTCTAGAAAGTGGACGTAATGGCCACAATTAAGTAAATTTCGTTTCTATGTGATTTATTATAAAAGAAATAGGAAAAGAGGAAAAAGGGAATGAAAGATAAAGAGAAATCCTTGAAAAGAAATATTTTAATAAAGAAATAAGTAAGATAATGAAAAATGAAGAATGTGGATGCATCTAGAAGGATAATAAGAATCCTTCAAAAAGGATTTTGAAATCTTAGGATTTCTTGTGGGTCCAAGGTTTCAAAAGAGAGAGATAAATCAAAAGAAAAATAAGAAATAAATAATTAACCAAGAATATTTGAAATAAAGGAGATAATGCAAGAAATAAAGAGAGAAGAGAGGGTTTGGCCATAATGGGTGATATTTAGAACCCCACTGGATTTCCTGTATTGCAAGGAATATAAATAATGGAAAATAAGAAAATAAGAAAGAGAAAAGATGTGAGAAATAAGCCTAATTGAGTAATATCTTGCACCTAAAGAAAAGGCACATTTTATTTTATATAATGAGCCCAAATTTGGCAGAGAGGTAGATTAAGTATCTATTAAGTTTCCCTCAAAATTTGGGATTAATTGGACACTCGGTTTGGAAGTTATGTCTTTTACAAATTCCCGTAAAGTGTTGTGATTATCATAAATGTCACACATTTATCGATTTAAATGAAAATAGCTTGGGACGACGCCAGCCGTCAGATCAAGATCTGACGCCAGCTGTGCATCTCCAACCTTGAGTCTGAGAAGGGAAATGCAGTGGAACTAGAAGACTTTCCTCCTGATTTCTCTCACAAACCAGTGCATGTACGCACTAGGAAATGTCATGATTGGGTTTGGGAAAGAATTCCGAACCAAATCAACCCTACTTTTTCGTGCTTTCATGGCGTATAGGAGAAACACCCAATTCTGCCAACAAGGCAGTCGGCGGAAAGGGCTAAGAACCCTAGCTTTCAACCCCCCACACCTATAAATTCTACCCCTCTCGATTCCTCTAGCCCTCACGAACCTTAACGGCACCCTCCCTCTCTCTCTCGTGCTCTGAGTCGAAGGAATTGAGTTGCTCCGACGAGCTCTCCACACAGAGTTGCCGTGAAGTTTGTTGTTGGATTGGGCAAAGGGCAAAGAGCAACAACCCTTTGATCGTGGTGTACCGTGGACCAGGAAGCAGAGCAACGACTGAGAGCAGTCGTGTTCTTAACAGTTGTGAGTGGGCGCGGGCAAGGAGGAGCATCAGATCAAGCTTGGTCAGTGACGACCCGAGATCCAACGGCTAGGGTTTTTCCACAAAATCCAAGTAAGTCACTTCTTTGCCCAATATTCAAGAAAAAGGTGGAATCTTGTATAAATTGTTAAAATAGATCCTTTGGCCAAAAAATACAAATAAGTTGTGCTTTTTTATAAGAAAAATGCAAGGAATGCAATAAAAATGTAATTGAAGCCTAATTCTACTTGCAATTCAAAAAGTATGTAAATGTGATATTTTTAAAGTTTTTATTAATGAAAAACCCTAATCTTTGATGATTAATGAATTAGGAAGGGTTATTTGAATGTTTAAATTTTATATTAACCCGATGATTATAAAAAGATGCATTAGATCTAAAAGGATGAACTTTATGTATAATTTGATTAATTTAGGTTCCATGTGCATAATTGAGCATTAATGGGCCTTGAAACCCTAATGTTATTAATTATGATTCATAATGGCTTTAATTGTTTAAATTCATGTGTAAAGTTGAAATATGATGGTTCTAAGCTATTTCAAGTATAAAAGTTCCTAATTGTGGATAAGTACCTTTAATATGGTAATTAGGCTTTTATAAAGGATAAAGGTGGAATTAATGATAAATAGAGTTCGTATGTGAATTTGACCATAATGAACTATGAGTTGTTAATCCGGAAGGAACCAAAGATGATAATTGGGCCTAATAATCATAAACAATAAAAATGGTAGTTTTAATGTAAAAGAGGCATACTAGACTTATTTGACATTTAATTGTGCCTATGATGTTGAAATTAGGGTTTATGGACTAAAGAGCATTAGAAGTAATAAATATGGAGGCTAAAACCCTAATTGCAATAGAAACCCTAAAAGTGGACTAGAAACCATAGGAAGCGAGCTAGGTTTAATAGACCTTGATGGCCTGATCAATGATAGGAAAATTGGATGTATATTTCAGGATCATCTTGTGTGCTTGCTTGTTTATTGGATTTCTTGCTTAGTTGGATTATTTCTACACTCAAGTCAGCCTGACAGGTATGTGGTTAATTATGGTTAATCACATTAGTTTCCTGAAGGTTTTCTGGATGATTCATCGCATGGAATGCAACCTATTAGTTTGGATATTCATACATGCAAATCATAAAGTCACTATGATTATCACAATAATAATATAAGTGTGTATTCTTGCACCTACATGCCACACTAATGGATGATGCCAAAAGGTCAAGCCCAAGAGGGAATGCCCATGGGCACCATGAGTGGTGACCCCAGACACCAAGCTCGGGATTGAGTATGTGGTCTTTATTGCATGACTCATGGGCACCATGAGAGGTGACCCCAGGCACCAAGCTCGGGATTGAGAAGGTGGCCTTAAGTCATTGGCAAAAGAGAAACCCTAAGGAGGGTATGTCAGGGTTAGGGCAAAAGCGGTGGAGAATATCGCACTAAAAGTGTAATTTGGCTTGTTAATTAACTTGATTGTGATATTTAGATTGTTAGTCATATTTGTGAAAATTTTGGTTGTCCCCACATACCGACATATCCACTTATGCTGACTGACATTTTGTTTGTTGACCTTTTAGGTACAAATTGAAAAGGACAAATAGTAAAGTGGCATATTCTGAAATTAAGAAATAAAGTGCAAGGAGGATTAGTTAGAATAGAGTCCAGATGTGGATAGAAGCTAGATATCCAAGTTTGTGAAAAATGTATGCAAAGTTTTATTTTATACCAGATTTTAGTTTAGTTTGGTAGAATTTCATAATTGTTATTGATTATTTTTCGAACCATTGATCTTGTTAATTAGGATAACGACTCTGACCTTTTTGTCTCCCTTAATTGGGGGTTACCGAGAGGCGGGGTCGTTACATTTGGTATCAAAGCACTGGTTCCTCATCTAATCTTTTGTAATTATAAAATTTTACAAACTCTGTAGAACCCAAGGGAGTTATTAGAGGATTTTCTGAAAGACAGAGGTGTCTAGAAAAGGATCACGTCTGGGGGCTGGCAATATTTTCACTCGCACCACTAGTTGGAATATGAGGACTCCCGGATATGTGTGACTGTCGGGCCAATGTCTCAGGATTTGACTCGAAATAAGATACCTTTAGGACTCTCTCATCTTGTTCATCCCTTCTCAACTCAAATGTTGTTAAGAATTTTAAGGATTAGGGTTTTCTCTCTCTTCCTCACCCTCTTGAGGATAGGGTATGCATGATAAGGTTAAGGAATCCTCTACCAAAATTAATAAAAAGTATGTAAATAAGATGTCATGGACATAAGCTTAATAGTTTAAGTGTAAACTAAAGAATAGATGCATGCTTAGGTTGAATGACATGTGTTGTCATGAGAGACCTGAGGTTAGACCTTATGGTCACTAGGACGATTAGAGAGTTGGTTTTGGAGGTAGAGATCTCCATTAAATGTAGAGACCTGGCACATCCTCTGAGGATGATGCTAACCCTAACCCTAAGTGGTGGTTAGAGAGGGATGACACGATGAGTTAGATGTCATGGTAGACCACGTGTGTGGGTGGACATGCTTTTGGATTGGATGTCCATGACAATATGAGCCATGTGAGGTTGGTTGACCAAGTACCTTTGGCAACCCAACCCTGGGAAGGGTCGTGCATGGTAGAGTGAAGGATAGCTCCTTCATTGATGAGGTTAGTGATGACCATGTAGAAACCCTATGGGCTTATATACGCATGGCTTAGTATGCACCCAGGGTACGTCAGTAGTGCTGGCAGTAGGTTAAAACCAAGGCCAGAAGGGCATGCGGGATAGCTTATGAGATAAGCATAAAGGGATATGGATAATCTTGAGCAAACATAAGTTTGAACATAGGCTTCACCCATGTAGGGGTATGCTTGTGAGCTTGATCCACCTTCACAAAGAGAGGACCTCTAGTAGTAAGGTGGTTTGTAGAGTTAGCTCTAGAGAGAGAGAGAAGGACCCAAGCAAGAAGGTTGGAAGTTGAGACTCCAAGATATGAGGAACAATGGGGAGTTGAGGATGATGCGACCTAGGTGGATGATAGCAGTTGCCTCATGCATGATCCTTGGAGGCTGATGATATCTTGGCTGCCTTTAGAGGAACCAAACCCTAGAGAAAGGATGAGACTGCTGGTACCTATGTGCCTATGGTATAGGTGTTTACCTTCTGAGATAGGAGGAAGAGTTCCTTAGAGCATGAAGAGGTTTAGTAACAAGTTGTGAAGCCTTACACCTAGTTGGTTGTCCTTGAGGAGGACTCCACTCAGAAGTGTTGATCAAGTGGAATGATAATAGGACATACACATTATACCTGGTACATGCTTGGTTCATGGTTCAAAGGTTGATCATGCAGTGGGACATCTAAAAAGTGAACCTAGGGTCCCTAGGCCTAAGAGGGGAAGTGGTGTACTTGATGCTCATGTCAAGATTTGAGTTCCTATAGATTTGAGCATGGCACTCCTCATGTTTAGAGGAATGAACCCCTCACATCTAAGTTGGTGACATGGGCAGGTATGTTTTTTTGGTCAATGTTGAGGAATGAGAACAAGTATGACCTAGCATGGTTTGTAGGTGGCCTGCTTGTGCCTTAGTATCTTGCTGGGTTAAGCATGCTCATGTTGATGTAAACCCTAGACATAAGGACATTTGTGACCTTTGTTGCTATCAAGAGATAGTTTTCTCCCATCCTGGGAGAGGGACCCTTTTGTAAGGTGTATACCAGTTTTGTTGGTAACCTAAAAAGGTCTCATAGGATCTTGAGAAGCTAAGTAAAAAGTACATAGTATGAGAATGAACATGTAGACCCCTAGATAACCATCTCTAAGTGCATGTGGATGTGTTACCATGGAAGTAACCGGTATGGGGCCTGACCAAGGTAGGCAGGCCGCCATGACCCCTATGAAAGGTTGAAAGTCAGCCCATGAATGTAGAGAGAGATGATGGAGACTTAGGTAAGGTTCTATGTTGGACATGTACTATATTAGAATCCTAAGTCTATCCTAGGGTCAGGTAGGGATAAGACTGATGGAAGTAGGAGTTGCCTAATTCCCTAGTTGCACAGGACCATAGGGTCGGGAGGTAACAACTATCATTGTCTGAGGACCATGGGTTAGGAGATTGATCACCTTCATGAACTCATGGGACCCAAAAAGAAGATGAGGAGGGCACTCTCTGGATGCATAAGGGAAGAGGGATAACCCAAAAGTGTCAACACCCTACAAACCTAGAGGAGATGACCAAGGATTGTGTGGTGACCCAAGAGGGTTCGAGAGCAGTTTTCCATGGAAGTAACCTTAATATTGAGATTTTCATGAGGTAGAGACATATGTTGCACGTTTCAACTTGGATTTGAAGGTGTAATGGCAATGTGGGATGTACCATCTCTACTCTTGGAACAGGAAGAACTTTGTGTTTGGATGGCTACCAAATGCTTATTTCCTCTTGTTATGGGAGTGAGAGATAGGACAATACACCTGCCATGCACCAAGGATAAAGAAGATGTGAGTTGGAACGTTGCTATGAGGTATGAGGACAGAGATGATAACATGCCCTTGTGGAGTGTATGATGTGTGGATGTTGTACAAACACCAAAAGTACTAAGGTAGTCATCTTGTGAGGATGTTTTTATCATGATCTATGTGGAATTTGTGAGTTATACAAGGTTGAGTTTGATAACCAAGAAGATGAGCTCAAAGTTTTCTTGATGAAGAGTTTGAGATGAGATGATAAGTGGAATACATGGAGGTGTAGGTCTTCAACATTACCTATTACATAAGGATGTGAGGCAGTAATGGATGCTCTTGTTGAGATGCAGCTGCCTAGTCTAGTTAGTGGAAAGGCTGGGAGAGGTGGTTAGGTGAACCCTACATTTGTGAGATATGTTTGGTTAACACTCTGATGCAACGAGTATGTTGATCAAGTTAGTGGTTATTGGGTTAGCCAGCCTAGGCCTTGATGCAATAAAATGATGGTTGTAGAACCTCAGATGCACTTATTTGGAAAAGAAGGTGATGAAACCCCGACTAGAGTGGTTTAGGGTTTCTGAGGAATCAATCTTGAGGAATCATGACATATAGGAGATCATGATTGTAAGATCACTATACACCGTGGTACTACGAAGATAGTAAGTGACCGTAGTACTTTGGATGCTTAAGATGAAGTTGCACGTGGCTTGTCACCATGCAAGCTAGGAGGTGAAGGACGAACACCAGTAACCCAGTATATTGATATAGAGGATAAAGAGTCTCCAAGAGGTTATGGGATTTCATCACTATGGATGTTGTGGTAAGTCTCCCCTAGACCAAGGAAGGTCAAGATGCAATATGGGTTATGGTAGATTGCCTTACCCAGATGACATGAGAAAGAAAGAATACTGTCAAGGGATGGATCCGGTTGAACTACATATGAGAGAGAGATGGTTCAACCACACCATGATGTGAGTTCAAAAGTTCTTGAGTATAACCTAAAGATTCACTTCCATGCGGTGGAAGTAGGTACATGAAGACCTCGATATTAGTACAGTTTATCACCCCTAACTAATGGTTAGTATGATCCAGACCAGAGGGTCTGATGAGAGCATGTGTGCTAGTTCAGGGTGATACATGGAGACAATTTTTGTCCTCTGTAAAATGTGATGACAACCACCATAGCCAGTATCGAGATGTAAAGAAGCTCTGTAAGGGAGGTTGTGTCGATCACCACTTCATTAAGATGATGTTGGTGAAGGGACCTCGCGAAGGTTAGAAAAGGACCACAGTGTGTGCAGATGAAGTCGCTTTCCTCATGCAATGGCTGAAAGAGAGCCCAGGGGCGACATGAGTCATGAGCTGATGCAAAGCAAACTGACATGCAGTTCACTGTGGGAGGGTATGTGATGTGAAAATCTGACCCCTCTAAGCTACAACTGAGAAAGTTGAGTCCCCGATATATGGGTCCATTGGAGATGGATTGGTGGAGATGGTTAGGTTTAGCCTTACCCATCATGATAACAAGATGAATGATGTGTTCCACAAGTCCGATCTAGATCACTATGTGAGGTACCCAAGCCATGTGTTGAGCCATGAACTTATTTAGCTTTGAAAGAAGCTGAAATGTCCTCAGTCACCTATGAGGGAACAAGGTACCAAGGTGAGAAAGAACTCAGATGCAAGAATATGAGATGATGAAGGTTCTTGGGAGGCACCATGGAGAGGGTAAAACCACATGGGAGCCATGATGGACATGAGGAAATCTTATTCTATTTGTTTGAATGTTTGGGGGAATTTTGAGGGAAAAATTCCTATAAGAGGGGAAGGATGTTACAACCTCAATTTTACATATGTTTTCATAATTGAATTATAAAGCTTTTGTGAATATGGACTTAATTGAAAAGGTTATATGTTTTGCTTCAAAAGATGGATTTCTTTACAAATATCCCTTTGGATAGGAATTTTGTGATTCCTATTATTAGATTAATCCATTAATGGATATAAAAGAGAAGAAAAGAAGAAAATTCCAAATAAAAGGAAAATATACAATATAATGGATATTAAGCATAGTAATTATGAGAAAGACATATAAATCTCTAGAAAGTGGAATTAATGGCCACAATTAAGTAAATTTCATTACTATGTGATTTCTTATAGAAGAAATAGGAAAAGAGGAAAAAGGAATGAAAGATAAAGAGAAGTCCTTGAAAAGAAATATTTTAATTAAGAAATAAGTAAGATTATGAAAAATGAAGGAAGTGGATTCATCTAGAAGGATAATAAGAATCCTTCAAAAAGGATTTCGAAATCTTAGGATTTCTTGTGGGTCTAATGTTTCAAAAGGGAGAGATAAATCAAAAGAAAAACAAGAAATAAACAATTAACCAAAAATATTTGAAATAAAGGAGATAATGCAATAAATAAAGAGAGAAGAGAGGGTTTGTCCATAATGGGTGATATTTCGAACCCCAGTGGCTTTCCTGTATTGCAAGGAATAGAAATAATGGGAAATATGAAAATAAGAAAGAGAAAAGATGTGAGAAATAAGCCTAATTGAGGAATATATTGCACCTAAATAAAACACACGTTTTCTTTTATATAATGAGACCAAATTTGGTAGAGATGTATATTAAGTCGTTATTAAATTTCCCTCAAAATGTGGGATTAATTGGACAGTTTTTTTTGGAATTTATGGCTTTTACAAATTCCCCTAAAGTGTTGTGATTATAATAAATGTCACACATTTATCGATTGAAATGAAAATAGCTTGGGACGATGCCAGCCATCAGATCAAGATCTGACGCCAGCTGTGTGTCTCCTACCTTGAGTTTGAGAAGGGAAACACAGCGGAAATGGAGGACTTTCCTCCTGATTTCTCTCACAAACCAGTGCATGTGCGCACTAGGAAATGTCATGATTGGGTTCGGGATGGAATTCCCCTACTTTGTCGTGCTTTCATGGCATATAGGAGAAACACACAATTCCACCAACAAGGTAGTTGCTGGCAAGGGCTAGGAACCCTAGCTTTCAACCCCCCCACGCCTATAAATTCTACCCCTCTTAACTCCTCTAGTCCTCTCGAACCCTAACAATGCCCTCCCTCGCTCTCTCATGCTCTAAGTTAGAGGAATTGAGTTGCTCCGATGAGCTCTCCATGCAGCGCCGCCGTGAAGTATGTTGTTGGATTGGGCAAAGGACGAGGAGCAATGACCCTTTGATCATTGTCTACCGTGGACCAGGAAGCAGAGCAATGACTAAGAGCAGCCATGTTCTTAGCAGTTGTGACTGTGAGTGGGCACGCGCAAGGAGGAGCGTTAGATCAAGCTTGGTTAGTGATGACCTGAGATCCAAAGGCCAGGGTTTTTCCACAAAATCCAAGTAAGTCACTTCTCTGCCAAATATTAAAGAAAAAGGTGGAATCTTGTATAAATCATTAAAAATAAATCCTTTGGCCAAAAAATACAAATAAGTAGTGATTTTTTATCAGAAAAATGCAAGGAATACAATAAAAATGTAATTAAATCCTAATTCTGCTTGCAGTTCAAAAAGTATGTAAATGTGCTATTTTTAAAGGTTTTATTAATGAAAAACTGTAATCTTTGATGATTAATGAATTAGGAAGGGTTATTTGAATGTTTAAAGTTGATATTAACTTGTTAATTATAAAAAGATGAATTAGATCTAAAAGGATGAACTTTATGTGAAATTTGATTAATTTAGGGTTCCATGTGCATAAATGAGCATTAATGGGCCTTGAAACCCTAATGTTAGTAATTATGATTCATAATGGCTTTAATTGTTTAAAACTTATAAGCTATTTTGAGTATAAAGTTCCTAATTGTGGATAAATACCTTTAATATGGTAATTAGGGTTTTCTAATAGATAAAGGTGGAATTAATGATAAATAGAGTTCATATGTGAATTAGACCATAATGAACTATGAGTTGTTAATCTAGAAGGAACCAAAGATGATAATTGGGCCTAATAATCGTAAAGGATAAAAATGGTAGTTTTAATGTAAAAGAGGCATAATAGACTTATTTGACATTTAATTGTGCCTATGATGTTGAAATTAGGGTTTGTGGACTAAAGAACATTAGAAGTAATAAATATGGAGGCTAAAACCCTAATTGCAATAGAAACGCTAAAAGTGGACTAGAAACCCTAGGAAGCGAGCTAGGTTTAATAGACCTTGATGGCCTGATCAATGATAGGAAAATGGGATGTATATTTCAGGATCATCTTGTGTGCTTGCTTGTTTACTGGATTTCTTGCTTAGTTGGATTATTTCTGCACTCAAGTCAGCCTGACAGGTATGTGGTTAATTATGGTTAATCACATTAGTTTCCCAAAGGTTTTCTGGATGATTCATCGCATGGAATGCAACCTATCAGTTTGGATATTCATACTTGCAAATCATAAAGTCACTATGATTATCACAATAATAATATAAGTGTGTATTCTCACACCTACATGCCACCCTGATGGATGATGCCAAAAGGTCAAGCCCAGGAGGGAAGGCCCATGGGCACCATGAGTGGTGACCCTAGACACCAAGCTCATAATTGAGAAGGTGGTCTTTATTGCATGACTCATGGGTACCATGAGAGGTGACCCCAGGCACCAAGCTCGGGATTGAGAAGGTGGCCTTAAGTCATTGGCAAAAGAGAAACCCTAAGGAGGGTATGCCAGGGTTAGGGAAAAAGCGGTGGAGAATGTCACACCGAAAGTGTAATTTGGTTTGTTAATTAACTTGATTGTGATATTTAGATTGTTAGCCATATTTGTGAAATTTTGGTTGTCCCCACATACCGGCATATTCACTTATGATGACCGACATTTTGTTTGTCGATGTTTTAGGTACGAATTGAAAAGGACAAATAGTAAAGTGGCATATTCTGAAATTAAGAAATAAAGTGCAAGGAGGATTAGTTAGAATAGAGTCCAGATGTGGATAGAAGTTAGATATCCAAGTTTGTAAAAAAGGTATACAAAATTTTATTTTATACCAGATTTTAGTTTAATTTGGTAGAATTTCATAATTATTATTAATTATTTGTCAAACCATTGATCATGTTAATTGGGATAACGACTATGACCTTTTGGTCTCCCTTAATTGGGGATTACCGAGAGGCGGGGTTGTTACATTTGGTATCAAAGCACTGGTTCCTTATCTAATCTTTTGTAATTATTAAATTTTACAAACTCTGTAGAACCCAAGGTAGTTATTACAGGATTTTCTGAAAGACAGAGGTATCTAGAAAAGGATTACATCTGAGGGCTGGAAATATTTTCCTCCGCACCGCTAGTTGGAATACGAGGACTCCCAGATCTGTGTGACTGCCTAGCCAATGTCTCAGGATTTGACTCAAAATAAGATACCTATTGGACTCTCTCGTCTTGTTCATCCATTCACAATGCAAATGTTGTTAAGAATTTTAAGGATTAGGGTTTTGTCTCTCTTCCTCACCCTCTTGAGGATATGGTATACATGATAAGGTTAAGGAATCCTCCACCAAAATTAATAAAAAGCATGTAATTAAGATGTCATGGACATAAGCTTAATAGTTTAAGCGTAAACTAAAGAAAGTTTCATGCTTAGGTCGTATGACATGTGTTGTCATGAGAGACCTGAGATTAGACCCTCTGGTCAGTAGGACGAGTAGAGAGTTGGTTTTGGAATCAGAGATCTCCATTAAAGGTAGAGACCTGGCACATCCTCTAAGGATGATGCTAACCCTAACCCTAAGTGGTGGTTAAAGAGGGATGAAATGATGAGTTAGATGTCATGGTAGACCAGGTGTGTGGGTGGACATGCTTTTGGTTTGGATGCCCATGACAATATGAGCCATGTGAGGTTGGTTGACCAAGTACCTTTGGCGACCCAACCCTGGGAAGGATCGTGCATGCTAGAGTGAAGGATAGCTCATTCATTGATGAGGTCAGTGATGACCATATAGAAATCCTATGGGCTTATATGAGCATGGCTTAGTATGCACCCAGGGTACGTCAGTAGTGCTGGTAGTAGGTTAAAACTGAGGCCAGAAGGGCATAAGGGATAGCTTTGTTGACTAAATGGAAATCTGTAAATCCCTTTGTTTTGATAATGACAAACATTTCATTCTTGTTGATGTAACGTGCTACTTGAGTGTTGCAGGAATAAGGTGAATGACAAAGCACTAGGGAATCTATATGCTTGAATGATTGTAAATGTCATGAAATGTAATCAATTGTAAACTTGTACAAATATATAATGAACAAGTACTTAGACTTCATGTAAATCAAGCGTTAGATCTTCCCTAGCTAAACACCACACTTAGATAGGTCATCTCCTTCAATAGTGTCACATATGCACACTCATACACACACTTAATGGCTTTATTTGAAACATTGAAACAGGGTCTATCTCGGTCGACAAAATCCTCGACCGAGACACTCTCGGTCGACAAACTTCTCGACCGAGAAAGACCCAAGTAGTCGTTAGACACAGCTGACAAGGTAGTTGGTAGTTGGAGATAAACGTTGCAAAACACTTGATCCAGAGAGCCTGTCGGTCGACAAAACTTCGACCGAGTAGGTGTCTCGGTCGACCATTTCTCGACTGAGATGGTCTCTGACAGCAACTGCAGAATTAATTAACTAGCCGTTGTTAAAGCAACTAACTTATATCTAACGGCTAGTTAAGCACTTAGAAACCCTTAGAAAGTGTCTAGAACGTCCTTAAGCACTTGTAGGACATTCCTATAAATAGGACATGCCTTAGGACACCTAAACTTGTTTTCACACTTGAGCAATCTTTGAGCATACACTTACATTGAGCAACTTATTTATGAGCAATTGAGCATATTGACAACTGGCTACTTCTTCTCTCAGCTCAAATTTCGTGTCCTATATGCTAGCATCTCCTATCCACAGCAATCACAATTCCATACACATTGGTTAGGAGATCTATACGCTTGATCTAGGCAAATCAAGCCTTGTGATTCAAAGGATAAGTTGTAATTTCCATTTTCCTTTCTTGTTCACTATTATTGTTTGTACTCTCCTTGCTGCTCCTAGGTTGGAGGCTGCGGATTGGAGAGGTTGTAAAACTTCTTGGTGAAGAAGGGGACCTTGAGCTACTTCAAGAAGGCTGGTGCAACGGGAGGTTACTTCTAAAGAGGAAGGCTACTTCAAGGGGAAGCTTGGAGTTACTTCAAGAAGGCTACCTCGGGTTGGTGCATCTACTTCAAGTGAAGGTTGTTCAAGGGGTGTAAGAAAGTATTGTATTTTGTGTAAATCCTTGTGAAGGTAATAAAATTGATACTTTCAAAATCCCATTTGGGTAAGCAACCGGGTAGTGGACTGACAACCTTAGTATTTGCTAAGGTTGGAACCACTCTAAACACTTGTCTCCTTCTTCCATTTTCAATTGTGGTTGTTTGAGTTAAATAATTGTTAAAATAATTTAAAAACTCTATTCACCCCCCCTCTAGTGTTTTTCAATTGGTATCAGAGCAGGCTTCAAGGAGCTCTAATCGAGTCTTAAAGGATGAAGGGTGGTGGTGTTAACAACAACAAGTAAAGGAAAAGCATGGACCAATCTTCAACAAGTTGCAATTGGTGCTTAGGAACAAGGCACACTACACTTAACTGTCCATGGAGGTCAAAGAAGGAAGATACACATAAAGAATGTCTTATTGCTACAATAAGTGAAGAAGAAGAAGAAGAGGTAAGCCTTTTTGATTTATCTAAAGAAGAGCTAGTTTCTAGTCTTGAAGAGACACATAATAAATATATTGAGTGCAAGAAGAAATTAAAGAAATCTAATAAAGCAAATGATGAGTTACATGCTAAGCTTCTTGCTCTCACATCTGAAAATGAAGATCTCAAAAAGGTTATTGAAGATCATGATATTAAGCTAAAATATGTAGAAGCAAATTGCAATCTTCTTTCCCTAGAAAAATTAAATTTGCAAACTCAAGTAAATGATCTTCAAAAACAACCTATTGTGTACACATCTAGATTATGATATTATTGTGAAAGAAAGAGATTCCTTGCTATCTAATCTAGATCAAGCAAAGTTAGACATCAATAAGAGAATGGATGAGATTGTTAAGCTGCAACAAAAAGTTAGTAGTTTGAGTAATAATGACACTCTTGATAAAATCTTAAATAATTCTTACCATCAAATTGGAAGGAGAGGACTAGGTTACAAGCCTAAAGGAAAATCTTATAAAAAACCTAGTTGGGGAAGAACACAAGTTCCAAAGAGCCAATCTATGTATGTACCTAAAGGCACAAATACATACGTACCCAAGAACAACCTAGAACAAAATCATAGAAGGATATATGAGGTTGATTCTATATGTTGTCATTATTGTTTGCGCCTTGGACACTATTCCTTTTCATGTCCTTACAAGAAAAAGGATGTCGAGTTAGTTTGGGTCCCAAAACCCCCAAACTAAATGAGCAAAAATTAAGTTGAGATATGATCAAGGACCCAAATTGCATATTTATATGTCTATCTCAACTTAACAAATTAATTCAAGTATTTAAACATCTAACTTGAATATATAATTCTTTTAAAATACAAAAACAATTCTGATTTACTTACTGAAAACAACTCTGAAATAGTACAGAACCTCTCTCGGTCGAGAATCTGTCGACCGAGAAAGACAGTCGGTCGAGAAATGGTCGACCGATCCGGTCTCTGTTGTCAAGTCTAAATCTGCTGAATGTGTTTTCAATTAATCAAATTGCTATCGATTTATTGTTAATGACTGATCTTACAAGTTGAAGACCATCATGTGTTATGACATCTAGTATAAATGATCACTGTATTTCATGATATTATATGTTCATTACATCATGGACATGCTTTTACTATTCAGCTCATAAAGATGATAGAAAATGATTATTGTATGCATGGATCCTTGATGAAACATTGGCAAGCAAAATGATTCATTTGTGATTTGAAAAAAAAAAACTTTAAGGCTTGCAACACATGAGATAAAAATTTCTCAATTAAGAACGTGAGATATTGCTTTCAAGGATATATATTCTCTTGGAGAATCTTACATGAAAATAAGGGTACAAGAAGAAATAGAATTTGATATTTATGTATCAACAACAAAGCTTATATAAATATTCTAGGAGAATTACAAACGGAAATCTTCATATTGAGTATCACTCAAAATTGCCTCTTGGTTAAAATCAAGCTTGACCAAGAGGCTCTATGGTCGTAGTCAAAGTCAACCTAAAATAAGTTTGGCACAATACTTATTTGAATATCATTTTCTATATAAAAATTGTGATCAAAATAATAATTAACTTATGATCACAAAATTGTCCAAATAATAAATATGTCATAAATAAAAAAGATGAAAGCTTTGCAAATACCTGAAATTTAAAATTGTGGCTAAATTGACCATCTATTGAAGAGGGATATCTATTTAAGGGGGATAAATACTTTTCATATAATATTTGTTTTTAAACGGATATCTTTTTGAAATGACAAAGGGGGAGAAATAAATATAAATGCAAAACTCAATCAATGAGTTTCATAAACAAACTCTTGGCTTTACATTGAAAGTTGCTATATTCCCTAAAGAATTGGATTTCATGTTCCATAATTCATGAGAAATAATAAGCACACATTTTATAAACAAGAGAAGAAATTTACAAAGGAAATCTTCAGGTATGAAACTCACATGTTTTATATTTTCTTATTTTATATTTAGGAAATGTTTGTCATCTTCAAAAAGGGGGAGATTGTTGACTAAATGGAAATCTGTAAATCCCTTTGTTTTGATAATGACAAACATTTCATTCTTGTTGATCTAACGTGCTACTTGAGTGTTGCAGGAATAAGGTGAATGACAAAGCACTAGGGAATCTATATGCTTGAATGATTGTAAAAGTCATGAAATGTAATCAATTGTAAACTTGTACAAATATATAATGTACAAGTACTTAGACTTCATGTAAATCAAGCGTTAGATCTTCCCTAGCTAAAAACCACACTTAGATAGGTCATCTCCTTCAATAGTGTCACATATGCACACTCATACACACACTTAATGGATTTATTTGAAACATTGAAACAGGGTCTATCTCGGTCGACAAAATCCTCGACCGAGACACTCTCGGTCGACAAACTTCTCGACTGAGAAAGACCCAAGTAGCCGTTAGACACAGCTGACAAGGTAGTTGGTAGTTGGAGATAAACATTGCAAAACACTTGATCCAGAGAGCCTGTCGGTCGACAAAAATTCGACCGAGTAGGTGTCTCGGTCGACCATTTCTCGACCGAGATGGTCTCTGACAGCAACTGCAGAATTAATTAACTAGCCATTGTTAAAGCAACTAACTTATATCTAACGGCTAGTTAAGCACTTAGAAACCCCTAGAAAGTGTCTAGAACGTCCTTAAGCACTTGTAGGACATTCCTATAAATAGGACATGCCTTAGGACACCTAAACTTACTTGTTTTCACACTTGAGCAATCTTTGAGCATACGCTTACATTGAGCAACCTGTTTGTGAGCAATTGAGCATATTGACAACTGGCTACTTCTTCTCTCAGCTCAAATTTCGTGTCCTATAGGCTAGCATCTCCTATCCACAACAATCACCATTCCATACACATTGGTTAGGAGATCTATACGCTTGATCTAGGAAAATCAAGCCTTGTGCTTCAAAGGATAAGTTGTGATTTCCATTTTCCTTTCTTGTTCACTATTATTGTTTGTACTCTCCTTGCTACTCCTAGGTTGGAGGCTGCGGATTGGAGAGGTTGTAAAACTTCTTGGTGAAGAAGGGGACCTTGAGCTACTTCAAGAAGGCTGGTACAACGGGAGGTTACTTCTAAAGAGGAAGGCTACTTCAAGGGGGAGCTTGGAGTTACTTCAAGAAGGCTACCTTGGGTTGGTGCATCTACTTCAAGTGAAGGCTGCTCAACGGGTGTAAGAAAGTATTGTATTTTGTGTAAATCCTTGTGAAGGTAATAAAATTGATACTTTCAAAATCCCAATTGGGTAAGCAACCGGGTAGTGGACTGACAACCTTAGTATTTGCTAAGGTTGGAACTACTCTAAACACTTGTCTCCTTCTTCCATTTTCAATTGTGGTTGTTTGAGTTAAATAATTGTTAAAATAATTTAAAAACTCTATTCACCCCCCCCTCTAGTGTTTTTCAAGCTTATGAGATAAGCACAAAGGGCTATGGATAATCTTGAGCAAACATAAGTTTGAACATAGGCTTCACCCATGTAGGGGTATGCTTGTGAGCTTGATCCACCTTCATGGAGAGAGGACCTCTAGTAGTAAGGTTGTTTGTAGAGTTATCTCTAGAGAGAGAGAGCATGACCCAAGAAAGAAGGTTGGAAGCTGAGACTCCGAGATATGAGGAACAGTGGGGAGTTGAGGATGATGCGACCTAAGTGGAGGATAGAGGTTGCCTCATGCATGATCCCTGGAGGCTGATGATATCTTAGTTGCCTTTAGAGGAACCAAATCCTAGAGAAAGGATGAGACTGCTGGTACCTATGTGCCTATGGTATATGTGTTTACCTTCTGAGATAGGAAGAAGAGTTCCTTAAACCATGATGAGGTTTAGTAACTAGTTGTGAAGCCTTACACCTAGTTGGTTGTCCTTGAGAAGGACTCCACTCAGAAGTGTTGATTAAGTGGAATGATAATAGGACATACACGTTATACCTGGTACATTCTTGGTTCATGGTTCAAAGGTTTAGCATGCAGTGGGACATCTAAAAAGTGAACCTAGGGTCCCTAGGCCTAAGAGGAGAAGTGGTGTACCTGATACTCATGACAAGATTTGAGTTCCTATAGATTCGAGCATGACACTCCTCATGTTTAGAGGAAAGGGAAGCCCCTTAAGTCTATGGTATGTTTGATGAACCCCTCACATATAAGTTGGTGACATGGGCTGGTATGCTTTTTTGGTCCAATGTTGAGGAATGAGAACTAGTATGACCTAGCATGGTTTTGTAGGTGGCCTGCTTGTGCCTTAGTAGCTTGCTGGGTTAAGCATGCTCATGTTGATGTAAACCCTAGACATAAGGACGTTTGTGACCTTTGTTGCTATTAAGAGATAGTTTCCTCCCATCCTAGGAGAGGGACCCTTTTGTAGGGTTTATACCAGTTTTGTTGGTACTCGAAAGATGTCTCATAGGATCTTGAGAAGCTAAGTGAAAAGTACATAGTATGAGAATGAACCTGTAGACCCTAGATAACCATCTCTAAGTGCATGTGGATGTGTTACCATGGAAGTAACCGGTATGGGGCATGACCAAGGTAGGCAGGTCGCCATGACCCCTATGAAAGGATGAAAGTCAGCCCATGAATGCAGAGTGAGATGATGGAGACTTGGGTAAGGTTCTAAGTTGGACATGTACTATATTAGAATCCTAAGTCTATCCTAGGGTCGGGTAGGGATAAGACTGATGGAAGTAGGAGTTGCCTAATTCCCTAGTTGCACAGGACCATAGGGTCCGGAGGTAACATATATCATTGTCTGAGGGCCATGGGTTAGGAGATTGATCACCTTCATGAACTCATGGAACCCAAAGGGCAGATGAGGAGGGCACTCTCTGGATGCATAAGGGAAGAGGGATAACCCCAAATGTTCCAGCACCCTACAGACCTAGACGATATGACCAAGGATTGTGTGGTGACCCAAGAGGGTTTGAGACCAGTTTTCCATGGAAGTAACCTTGATATTGAGATTTTCATCAGGTAGAGTCATATGTTGCACGTTTCAACTCAGATTTGATGGTGTACTGGCAATGTGGGATGTACCATCTCTACTCTTGGAACAGGAAGAACTTTGTGTTTGGATGGCCGCCAAATGCTTATTTCCTCTTGTTATGGGAGTGAGAGATCGGACAGTACGCCTGCCATACAAATGATCATCATTTGTTAGTTACAAATGATCTTGTATGGGAGTGAGAGATAGGACATTACTTTTATCCTGTATTTGTTTAATAAATTATATTTGTATCAAATGATCATCATGTTAGTTACATCTCTATTGAAAATTATGCTTCCACTTAGTAATTTGTATGTTATAGAAAACTAGGGTGTTACAAACCATGTGTCAAATGGTTGTATAGGTTAATCCTAAAGTAAGTGTCATAAGTACATGTGAATATTGGATAAACTTGTTTTTGTCATTTAAGCAAATGATAAGCAAATTTACACTAATATTTTAAAATTTTAGGTTGGAGAATTCCCTATTATGTAAGAGTGCAAGTGACCTTGTTCTCTACAACAACTAGAGGTGAGTATGTTCACCATGGGGTAAGTGTGCAACACATGCATGTGTGCAATGTCAAGCCTTGTGATCATGGAAAATGTCTTCTATATCCCATATATATTTATAAAAGAAGATAAATTTTAACAAGATTCAATTATATTATAACACCTTTCTAAAATATTCTACAAACTAAATATTAAAGTGACTTTTCTTATTCTATTTTCAGTTATAAGAGAAAATATGTGATTGAAACTTTTTTGAATTTTATAGTGTGACCATGGGATTCTTTTTGTGAGACATTTATAAGTCCCCTTAGGCTTGTTGCTGAATCACTCTATGATTGCTCTCATATTTAAACCAACTCATTATTTCTTGAGGAAAATACCCTATCATATTGTTTTTTGTAGAAAATTCTTCTCAAGTATGAATGACAAGTCTATTCGTCTCAGAGCCCTTCCAAAGTTGAGATCTATTGGGTTACGATACCCTTATGTTCACTGAGTTGTTCCTAGTAGTGTGTTGTTCTTTAGCATGCACAGTAAGACTACCTTACATAGGTTACTGACCAGGTCTACTAGGAGAACAACACAAATTTATATGATAATTGAGCATTGATTTCTTTAAGTATCCATTCATTTTGGGAGATCTTCTTAGAGTTTTTAACTTGTTCTATTTGTTTCACTTGTTGTATTTGATCTTGATATTTCCATTTAGAATGCTAACTTCTATTATTTAGGCATTGATATTACTTGAAATTTCATACTTATTGCAGACATGATAATTCATTTCCAGCAGTCTAAGAAAAACCAATATTACTTTAGTGAGTATGTCTATCGAGAGACTTTGATGAACACAACACATGTGTGAGTGAAACATATGGTCTTGTGGTTGTGGAAAATGTCTGCTAACTTCCACTAATTTTTACAAAATAAGATAAGTATTCGTAACGATTCAGTTAGTTATAGCACCTTATAAAATGGTTCTATTTTGAACATAAAAGTGACTCTTCATATTGTATTATTATGTACAAGAGAGAACTTATGATTATAACTTTTTGGAATTTTATAGCTCGATCGTGGGACTCATATGGTGTGAAATTTAGAAGGCCCCATGGGCTCTATGATTGCTCTCACAAATAAATCTACTAATTATTTACTTAAGACACTACTCCTTACCTATTGTTGTTTGCAAAAAGAATATTCTCATGTGCAAGTGAAGATTCTTGACATTTGTATTCTTTTATAAAGTTGTGATATATAGGTGGAGGGACTTGATGTTATGTGAGTCACACCAAGAGGTGTGTTGTTTGTCAGTGTGCGCACCAAAAGTAATGTTTACATTTTTCCAACCAAGTCTACTAGGAGAACAACACACTATCATGTGATAATGGTGGATTGATATCTCTAGGGATTAACTCATTTAGGACAGTCTTCATAGAGATTTTAACTTGTATATTTTTTTCGTTTATGCTCTGATTGATCTTGTTTCTATTTAGATTCTTAATTTGGCTAGATATACATATTGAAATTAGTCAAATTTCTTTCTTGTTGCATAGATGATAATTTATTTCCAACTATATAAGAAAATTAACATTACCCATCATTAAAATGTCTTCATAGAGATATGTGGATATTAAAGTAAATACATTTGTGATGCCTAAAAAGTTCAACAATGCCCAACTTAAATGTTGGAAAAGACAAAAGGCAATCAAGCTTATCAAAGCTTTGATGGTTGACTTAGTTAAACCAATGTCCTCTATGTCATAGGAAAGTTGTTTATAAGTTCTACAGAAGTCACTCTTTGGAAGGATAATAATTGTTTCTTCCAAGGATGTATACAACTTGTAGTATCCAAAATCAAGTTTTTTTTATAAAGTTATCCTCCTATCACATGTGTACACACTCAGATTTGGTGCACCCAAAACTAAGATCTCAGTACATTTACTACTCTAAAAATTGTAGATTCAGTGACAATGTAAGATCCTAATTCTTAAATAAAACAAGTTTAGAGTCTTATTTGCAAATTTCAATTGCAAAATTTGAAACTTGTACTTCAATGCAAGTTACCCCAAATATTGAATCCGTTAAATAATGTTTGGAATAGAAAGAAAATGAAATATGCTTCCTTTAATTTCTTTATGATTAAATGGGCCAATATAGATAAAAAAGAAAACCAACATTATTCTCTCACTTTTTCTCTCTCGTATTCTGAAAAATTGTTTAAAAGAAATAAGAAGGGAAAGAGAAAAGATTTGGAATTTTAGAAATGCATATATGGATTAGATGCCTTGGACAAGAAGTTTTCATTTTCCTTTGTGTGGCTTATATACATAACTACAACAATAGTTTGCCTTCTCACCTGAGACGGTATATGCATGAGCCAGGTTGTACCGAATCTGAGCATGACATGCATGAGGTGCAATCCTTGCCCGTTGGTACCGCCTTGTACCCCATGACCATTAGTTCAAATTCATCTTCCAGCGACTCCATCCTCGACACAACATCATCAACAAAATGGACACATCACAGTCATAACGGCCGTCACAATTGTTGATGAATTTTTTTAACTTTTAAATTAGGAAATAATAACAAAATGTAATTTGTGTTGTATTACTTAATGAACATTAGTAATCAATCCCTTTATGGTATTGTTGCCAATCGGACGAAGCAAAACCTAGTTCGTACGGTCAATTCCCATTCTCCCAATCCACCCACGCCAACTGGTTGTGGATACCAAATTGTTATCACCATCATACTGAACCTCGATTACATCTATTGAGTTTCCAAACTTTAAGGTCATTTGACCAGCCGTGTAGCATCTTCCGTCCAGATGACGCCAATGTCTGGGAATGGTGAGTTGTGCAAGTGTACGCTCGTCTAGGGTGATGTCCAACTTTTCTGCTTCAGGGAAAAGGAGCGGGGGGTAGATGCTCAGGCCATAGTGACTGTTGTGGGTGAACAAAGACTGCAAAATATTAGTACTAACAATTGTAAGTATATATAACGATATTATAAATTTTCAAAAAAAGTAGTATAAATTTGCAAAATATAGAGCAATATATTTTTTAAAGTGAAGCAAGTAGTCCATAAACATATTCCCTAAGGTTTCTATTAACATCGACAGGAATGAACCCATTAGAGAATGGGCAACATCATTATCTAGTTTGATGAAACCTGGTCAGGGACCATACAAGTGTACAACTTGTATAAGATCTGAGTGTAGAAGACCCAGAACTTGGAGGAACTGGTCTGCCAGCCAGGTGATGGTTCCTGGCCCGAGGCAAGAGGTTGGAGTACATATATAGTAAAGATGTATAATTAATGTTAAAATTAATGGAATTGAATCAGTTTTTATATGCTTCTCGAATCATGGACTCACGGGGTCGTTATGGGAATTCATGCCAATTATGAGATTTTGTAGCCAAATCATGGGCATTCATGTCATTATGCATTTTCCTAGCATTATGGGCTTTCCTAGAAATCATGTTCTCTTAAGTGGGCATCATAGAGAGATGCATATATTTACTACTCAATTTTTCATGTTATAAGATTTATGTAATCAAGAATGCTTAAGTCAAATACATGTAAAGATTTTCTCTCAAGTCAAGTATATATGTTATTTTTTAGTTCTTATAAAATGTAAAGTGTCTCTTAGTAATGTATGTCTCTATTCTCGCATGGTCGTTGGACGAGATGTCCCTAAATCAAGGAGCAAAGGAATTTGAAGTGAGTACTTCAAGATAGAAGTTCCCAACACTTAGTTGGTGGGGGTGTCATCTACCACCTTAGAAGATCTAATATCAAGTTTCTAAAAAAGTTTTATGCCATACATTTGTTCTACCTTTCAAGTATTAGGTTTTCGTTCAATGATGAGATAGTTTACATGATTTGTTTTCTGATTCAAAGAAAAATGTATGAATATATATTTCCAAGTAATGCATGATGTTTCATTTATCGTTTGGCTATAAATATCATGTTTTGTAATGTTCCTCCAAGCCAAGTGACCCATGTTATGGACAACATAGGGTTTTCTTCTGTTGACATATATATGTGCTTGGAGGGGCATTACAAACAAAAAATAACATCTAGATATACAAACATATTCAAATTAATATAGACTTAGCCACAAACTATGGGTGTATTATAGTTAACAAGTCTGGTTATAAGGCACTAAAGTTTGAATAGGATAAAGATAAATAAATAAGATAATATCAAGTTCATAAGTTAAATCTTGAGGGATGCCAACAAAAAATGTGATGGATCTACACAATTCTCATAAAAATAGAGACCATGAAACTTCTGATCAAATTAATTTTTAAAAATATTCAACAATCATGATGATATAGAGACATCAACTAAATTTCCTGAAGAATGGTCCTAATATATTCCATGATTAAAGATGACATTCGTATAATTTGAAAAATTACTCTCATAATGGAAATTCATCCAGTTGAGATGTACATCAAATCATATGATATCTCACTTAGGGCTATCTTTCTTGGAATTTATCATTGAAGTTATAACTAAGGGGACACATGCCATTTCCATATAATAACAACCCAAATAACCAAAACAAATGATATGTTGTTATGGGGTATCAAGTTCACAATATATATGTTAAATGAAGATTGTAACCCATAAAACCAATATAACTAAAGATTCTTGATAACAATCATGGAAAGTAAAAAAAATCTCTTTTCATAACTAACTTCCATGGGTGCACTCCTTTGGGACACCCTCATGTCTATGCATAACATGCATGATTTCTTCCATGCACATGCATTAAGAGGACACCAATTGTGTATCCCATCAGTGGGGGTATTTTTCTATATTTGATCAATTGATTTGCATCATTCCAAATGCATTTTCAAGGTTTTGATGGGTTCCCACATGGTGGAGACCATTTTAGACATAGTGTTCATGGATTCGAATCACAAGACACAATAATAAACTAATAATTTGATGTTGAGACTAAAGGACACACACATCTTAAGTGCATAATCATGGAATCAAAGATAATTGTTAGTTGACCTTTTGTAAACCGCAAATATTTGCATTTTTGAAAGTGTGTGGGTTCTCAATAAATGTGCACCTAAATTTTAGTTTTTGGACAAATATGAGAATGGACAAATCAATATACATCTATCAACCAACTATGGGAAAATAATAGTTACAAGATCTAGTTGTAAGACACCAAAGGTTGCATTGGATTAAAAGAAAGAAATAAGAGAATATCAAGTTCATGAGTTACATCCTGTGGGTTGTGATGAAACAATGGGATGCCCCTACAATGCACAATACAATACAAGATGTCGTGAAACTTTTGATCATATTTTTTTCAATTCGGCAATTCATTCATCCCATATCCTGGGTTTGAACTCATGACCTCTGAGTCTTCCATCATCATGGGTATTCTTCCAACTGATAATTCATGAAGGACTACCTTGTTTGAACTTTATTAGTGATTTTCCAACTAATGAAATACAATACATGTCCATCTAATACTAACCAAAATGACTCAAACAAACCACCATCTTCACCATACTAATAATTGAAACAAATTTGGGACAACACCTATATACAACCACCCATATATCCTATCTTCTATATATTTTACTTCCCACATTAGCATGACCAAGGATTTACAATAATGATGTCAAGGAGGGAACCATATAGACTTTAACCCCCTTTAGAGAATTCAAAATTGATAGAGATATATTCATCATTATCCTTACACTATTTGAGACATCATGGGAAAAACCCTACAAATACTCACCCCCTTTAAGTTATCCTATGATTCCAATGTGGATTGAGTTAAATAGGTTAACCCTAGACATCTATATATGGAGGTTAGCAGCTACAAACCTAGAACTCCTAACCTTTTGTTTAGGTTGGAAACCCTAGAACACCCGCTAATATAAGGGTCATGTACGATTGGATAAGGTATGTTTCATGTCTAGTGCTTCTATAATACCCCTCTTATTGGAAAACAAAGGAAAATGTGCCATCTTGGTCTTCATAATGTAATAGTATGGTATAATAAGTCTAGATACATTGTAGAACATTCCCTTTCCTATGTTTTATTGATCCTACTGTGGTGCAATGTTACCAGCACCCATGATAGTTGATGCATTATAAAAAATAATATGATAACATTTTTTGACCTACTAAAATTCATGCACAAGTTCCACACAACAAATACCATTTTTCCTTGTCTTCTCAAACAAAGATTCTATTTTTACCACATCGGGTTAGGCAATTCAAGATTCAGGCTTGTCGAGGTGCCTAACACATTCCCCACCGGTAAAATGGTACCTTACTCTAATATTGTACAATGATCTATACTTATCTATCTATTACACAGTGTTTCAACATGGATTCCCTTATTTTCCCTGTAAACCACAATACAGACTCCATTTCTTAAACCCATTCTTCACACCTTGTGGACAAAAGTCAAGATGTCACACATTTGTTTTCAGAATTAAATGATATATGGTGAGGACTCCACTGAGTACTAGTATCAAAGTTAAAATAGTCATGTAATGCTTAATAATATCTCTTTTCAAAGCTCACTTTCAATGGTGCACTCCTTAGGCAAAGCCACATAATTTTTGGTTCTCCGTGCATAACATGCATGACTTCCTCCCTATGCATGCATTAAGAGGATTCTTGGCATGTATCATTTTGTCTTGGAGTTTTTTTTCTATATTTGATCGATGATTTTCATCATTCTAAGCACATCATTAGAGGTATTCAAGGGTTCCCTCATGGTGCATGACCCTTTGAGATGTAGTGTGCATGGATTCCAATAACGAGACACGATCACATATTGACAATTATATATCTCTAACATGGGAGGAACACATCTTGAGTGAATCATAATAGAATTAACGATAATTTTTAGGCTAATATTGTACATGAGGCGTGGTTCTCCATTGTCATAAATAGGAGAATGATGGGGTTTTTCACTACATCTTGTGGACTTCAACAATATGGCCCAATATCTCTATTTCTTTTCATACTAGATTAAGAGTCACTTAGGAAACACAGAAATAGAGAAATAGAGACTAGAAATATTACAAGATACACAACTAGGGGGTCATTGCTCAATCCCACCTGATCTACAAATGACCTATTTTTGTGAATTTGGGGGAACCACTTTGGATAAAGTGAGGGAGATTTTTAGGTCCTACAGTTCAATGTTAGGACAAATGATTAATAAAAGTAAACCAGCAATCATCCTAGGGTCAAACTTAGAGGACGAACGTAGAGAAGTATAAGTAGCATGGGAATGTGTATTATTTTCAAATCCACCCAATAAACTAGGGATATTACTCGTCGTAAGGAGAATCTAAGTCAAACATGAGGATAGTTTAGTTAAAAAAACACTAGAATGTCCTCTTATAATGGGAAGCTTCTATCCTTCTGTTGGAGGATTATGCTAGTTAATTCATTTCTCATAGTGATTCTCATACACATCATGGGGGCTTGCGCCATACATAGTTTACCATTATAAATATAGAAACAAATATGAAAATTTTGCAACAGAATCAAGAGAAGGAGCAAAAATAAGGCATTGGGTTAACTAGGTAAGTTATGGAAAAAAAAGTGGATGACATATGTATCCCAAAAATTAAAATCCTATTTAGGAGTTTTCAGATGAGAGAGCATGGGATATATTAATACGATTATCTCTTTGGGATAAATTTTTTTGAGAGAAATATATAAACATATAATCGGGTTTGGAGAGAGACTACCCATGGTTCCTTAAAAATGAGATACAATCTTTAGTCTATCACAAGAGGAAATGAGAGTTCTTTCCCATGTATGTGAGGTATACCATATGGGAAACATAACTTGTGGATTTAACTTTTTGGCTTGCAGAGTAGGACTCTACAAGTACAATCACATGGAGACTAGATGAGGTAGAGCTTAATGCAAACCTTTGACTTCTTGATATGCTCAATAGTGATGAATCTCGGGACATCTTGGGACACACACTATCTGAGTGACCTTATTTCCCAAGAAGGTATTGAGTTCTCATGAATTGAATCTGCTTGAAACCACTTAGTAAGGATGTCCCTATTTCTCTCCCAAATGAGAATGAATCCTTCTCTACTCCCTTGGTGGAAGCAACATCTAGTGTTCCAATGAGAGTTTCTCTGATCAACTCATCTCTTTTTGATTATGGAGCCCTTTTTTCCTTAATGATCAAGACATTAACATGGAAATTATTGAGGAGAGAAATGCCTAAGGGCAAGGCATACCATATACACCTAGCCTAAAGATGTGAATGATGCGAGGAGGGTAATATAGAAACCATAGACCATATTTGTTTATCGACAAAAAATGTCTTTGAGGTTAAGATCATATTTCTTTGGGATATAAAGATTACCATATTAATATGGACCAAATTGTAAACTATGATATAAGTTCATTCCTTCTCAATATGAACCTCATCCATTTGGGGCTTAGATCATGTTGAGAAATTGCATCTTCAAACTCTTGGACCGGATGGACAAGAGAGTCCCTAACCTTAATTACATTGTGCTTCTTATGGCTAGCTAGAGGTGGGATAGGTATGATAGAAAGAAAGTGTCATTTGAAGGGTTTTGGAACATCTATTGGAAAAATCTTGAGTATAAGCCTTCAGGACCTTACTGCTAGAGAGAATGGATCCCTTATAGAGCTAGCATGGGCTTGGAAGGAGGCATGATCCCTATTACATATGATAATTAAAGACTACATATGCAAAGAGATTATATGGGACAAACCACCCCCTCATAGAGTTAATCTCAATTTTAGGGTTGTGAAGTGGAAGATGCAACACAACACACCGTGTGCAGGGACATGGAAGGGGTCACTGAGAACCACATAGGTTCTATGATATTGGATTCATGGATCCATCATTGGATACTTGAGTTTCTTACATAAGGATCTCAAAATTGGCCTTGAATTTTGTGTAAATCATGGCCTTAGAGAAGTTCAGATTAAGCCCGATAACCAGCGATTGACATATCTATTACATGGAGAGGCTAACCTTCTATGAAGATATAAAGATGTGCTATGACATGTTCATGGATTAGTTTATCCACAAATAGGTGAATAGGATAGCATACATTTTGGCAGAATGCAATATATCACTAGCTAACATTTGTAGATTTTGTTTCCCTTATGGAGATGCCTCCTCCAGTGGGGAGGGGAAACCACTTTGAAGAGTTAGAACTTTCATAGCTTAGGAGAGTTAGGATTCAGTCTAGAGTGACTCTTTGTTGGTTTTTGTGAGTTCAGAGGAGTTATCTTGTATTATTCTTAGATCACTTGACCCCTGGGGGGATGAATATAACTTTCAAATCAAATTAAAAAGGTGTTCAGAATTCATCCATCTTGTATTATTGTAGGACTTTAATCTCGATGCATATATATCTATACTACTATAAAAAAAGAGAATGTTTGAACTATGTAGCAGTTATACTATTTTGTTTCCTTTCCAGACCATTAACCAGGCAGATTGTAACATTTCAAGAAGCGAATGTTTGAACTAAGTAGCAGTTATACCATTTTGTTTCCTTCCCAGACCATTAACCAATCAGAATGCAACATTTCAAAAATGTTACTCTTTGGTTAACTCTCTCTCTTCTCTTCTTTGTTCTCGGTTTTCTGACAGTTCTTCATTACAAATCCAATGACATGAGTGTGGCCCACTCACCCACCAGTCAACAAATCATACCAATATCAGATCCCCGTGTTTCCTTATTCTCCCAAGACAGTTATTCTATATCTATCACAATAAGTATTTCTTCACTTCATGACACCGTATAGAAACACACTCTCATCTATGAGGACATTGTGCGAGGTTGCCAACCTCACAAGATATCCATAACATCGTGACCCACTAGCCTAAAAAATAATCAGTTACAGATTTTTACAGTCTTGTCGCACGATTATCTCTAACTGATCATAACAATCTTCTCATCACTTCTCCATCATCTCTCGCTTTCTCTCCCGTGTTTGATGGAGCGATAACTTCTTATGTTATTCCTTGCTTCATACATGACCCTTGGTCATCAATCTTTTCTATAACAACCAAGAACTAGAAGTAGGATCCTCCATTCTCTATCTCCAATTACAATGACATATTGCTGAATTCCTTCGCACTGTCAATCAGTGTTCTGAACACTATATATTTTGGTAGTGTCTGTCCTACGTATGTCTATTTTAGTATTTTTATTCAGTCTACTTCTTCCTTCTTTTTTATTAATCTTTGTTGCATTTATCTACATGACATGTTGCAACCGATGTCTATGAAGAGATCTGACCAAAATTTGCATTCATACAACTCTACGAGAAAGGTTCAAATCACATTTTCCAATTAAATCTGCTTGCTTTTATTGTGATTGATTGTACTCCTTTTTATTTACTTGTATTTGCATATTTATATCGTTGCATGGAGGACCTATGCAATAGCTAATGCCTTTATTTTGATGAGGTATGTTACCTTTAATATCCCATTCTAGGCTTTGTTTAGCTCCTCCTTTTATTTCCCTCTCGAATTTCCTTTTCTATTATGAAACACATTCATTAGTAAAATGAGAGATTCTTGACTTTAAGTTCTACCCGTAGCCTAGCCGTTCACAAAATCATGATTTGGATGCCTGGATAACCATGTTCATCTCCTAATGCATCACTAGAGTAAAAACAACAATTGTTGTGAATATAACATAGGAAGCCAATGGCTTGTGCATAAAACATACGAAGTCAAAGGCTTATGCATATATTTGGAGAGAGGATCATACTTCATCCATAATTCATTCATCACGTTATGATGATTCTTCTTGCAAGTTTTTAATTCTTTTTTTAGTTTGATTTAATCTAGACTTTATTACTATGTCCTTTTGTGTTTATGTTTGTCCACATAAATTATTCTGAGATTGTAGCGTCTCTTTCTTGAAAAGACAACCATGCTCATTTGTGGGGCCATCATTTTTGTTAATTTTTTTGCTTTCCTTTGTCTAAAACTCAAATTAGCCATCTCATGATCCACTAAAATGAATATGTATCACCCTTCATGATCCCCAATAAATCAACCTCTACCATTGTATTGTTACTATTATTTTTGTCATTCACTAACTAGTTATTGTTTATGGAATATCAAAGATTAAAGAAACTCCTTCTATATAAACATGGTTTCAGTTATGAAGTTACTGGAAAAGATCGAGATATATGAGTTGAGGCATTAGTGCCTGAGACATGAAAATGTGAGCACATTTTCCAAACTGACACGGTATGTTGTCATCTCAGATGTTATAATTGTAAAAAGGCAACATGCTCATTTGACACTCAAGATTTTAAACGATAACGTCTTCCAAGTATGTATGCAGGGCTGCAACGCCAGTTATGGATAGCAGAGTTTCAAGGGATATGAGTTGAAGAAATAAATTAACAGATCCAACCGAAAACCATGAATAAAAGCGTCCAAGATAGATCCTCTCTTGTGCCCCTTACTATGAGGTAACATGTACACATATTTCTCACAACCTCATGGTCGGTGGGAACAAGAGGCATATAGTTTCCTTGCTTGTATAAGGATGAACTCAATCTTCTGACTATATAATGTTTTTTAGAAATTTTATGAGAAAAAATATGAAGGAAGCAACAATTGCATCTGAACCCTTTCTGGAGGATTCAATGGTAAAAAAATAAGTTGCAACCTTCTTCAGTTTAACTATCCATATTTGATATTCTGTTGCATCAAAAGTTAATTTCTTATATGTACAATAGATTCCAAGTTTCCTAACTGTCCAAAACATCAAATGTTTAGTTTCAGAATTATTCAAGCAATTATATAATGAACAATTACATATTATAATTTTATAGAATGTAGATTTTTCTGCCATCTGGCATAAACTGTCAAACAATAATGGAAAATGAAAAGACACATTCCATATTGAATCATTCTCTAAATAATATAACAAAGATAATAAATTACACATAGATGTACATATAACACACATGTTTTGATGACATTTTATTATTAATTGATGGAGCCACTTCTCATAAACTGTCTAAAATGAATCATATGTATTTGATCATTACCCCGATATGATATGTAGTTTTTATTCTCCCTTAATCCTTTGAGGCACATTTACATTCTTGAAAATAAATTTAGAAAATCATTTCCGACTCAGTAATTCTTTTACTTGGTCATGTTTCTCTTCAAGAAAAAGTCATATTTTCTAACCCATCTATCACAATTATTATGCTTTTACATATTATAAAATTTACAAAATGCGGACTTTTTCTCATGTAACATACATTGTCAAACGATGCAAGAAATGAAAAAAAGCCAATATTGAATCCTTCTCTAATATTTTAATAAAGGAAACAAAGGAAAACTCTTCTTATGATGAATCCCACATGCATGTACATATGGCACAAATATATTTCATGAAATTTCATAATTTATGGATAGAATTGTTGCTACAAACTACTTAAATGGATAAATAATATGTGTTACACAAACAAATAGGAATTGATAATGGTATAGAACTTTATCTTGAGTATTCCTATTGATTGTCATAAAAAGTTTTATAATATTTTGATCATTTCATGTTTTTTAGAATTTGAATTGTATTGTGCATTTATATGTGAATGTTATTTAGATATATCATAGTAAAAATTTACTTGTTAATCTACATGTATCATATAACAATATCACTTTTTCTTTGGGACACTAATATTAATACCAAGATATAAGTTTCTAGGGTCAGGTTTGTGAATTTTCTCAAGCTTTTCCTAAAAAACTAACATTGTTAACGAGTCAACACATGTATGTACACCCACCACCATAAGACGAGAGCCTGGACTCCTTCAACCATCACAACTAGGCTAATTATTCCAATTTAGAATGGTAAATCTATGTTTATATTTCCCATAGGTACTTGGTTTGCATCTTTCACATTTCTCCCCATATAAGACGAGAGCCTTGCCTCCTGCAATAATATAAACTAGGCTAATTATTCCAATTTTGAATTATACATTTGCAATGATCATACATAATTTTAGGATATAGAAAATTGTTAATGTTCTCAATGTCATACTTCAAACAAAATTATTGTCACTCAAGATATAAGTTAACATATGTATATTCTGCAATAAGATTTATAAGTAATACATAAATGAATCTTGATGAATTTTTATGTTCATGGCTGAAGTATACTTCACATTGTGACAGTAGCTACATCGACTCACATGCTTGTAAAAAAGTAGTCACAAACATTTTTAAAATTATACATTTTCATTTATGCATAGTACATTTTTTATTATAGACTTGTTAAATATGTGCATTAGTAGTAAGTCTCCTTATAATTTATGCTAAAATATATATTTAATGGTAATTCACTATTGGATGGGAGCAGTTATCCTAGTATATGTAATTTAATGCACAGTTAGTAATTTTATCACATACAAATGAATTTGCATATAGATTTTAATTATAAATGTCAAATTAAAAATTGTAACTCTATTTTTATTTTTTTATTACATTAGCTAAATGTCACACTGTAAATAGAACATCCTATGATAATGAAATAAAAATCTCTTATTGTTGGTAATTTTCACTATATTTAATTTCTTTTATTTTGTAAACAAGTATAAGTATTTCAAAATAAGTTAATATATATATTTTTAGTCATATATTATGAATAACAAAATTGTTATTTTTTCACCTTTATTATAATGTATAACAAGAAAATTAACACGTGTAATATGTCACGTGTGTACGTGTGTGTTTCCTAGTCTCTTGTAAAACAAATATTCACGTAACAAGGAAACCAAACGAAAAGATTAAGCGGTTTCCTTTTACGAGTATCAAAGTTGACCGGGATAAGTTTATTCGGGGACAATCACACTTTCTGTCGACCATGGACTATTGCCGATTATATATGCCGATTGCCCAATCGCGAGTTATATGAACGTTAAACGTTTTGGATGTACTGTATTGAACCGACGCTCATCCCCCCACTGCTCCCCGAAATACAGAGCACGGCGATTTCCTGTTGATCCGGCACTAGCACTGTATCAAGTGCCGCCAATGGCGCATCCACATCAAAGACGGCCGGTACCGTACACATGCCTGGCCTTCTTGGACTTGTGCGCAGTTATCATTTTGGCCTTCTGTATCATCCTCCTTTTGACGTCACATCCGGAGTTCTACGTCGACTCGGTATCCCTCGCCCACTTCAGCGTCGCCGATGACTTGCCGCTCATTATCTATAACCTCACCGCCGACATCAGCTCACGCAATCGCAACAAGTTATTCGGCGTCAGGTACAACGGTGTCACCGCTAAGGTTCTGTACGGCGGCGAGCTGATCGGCACCTGGAGCCGCATTTTCAGTAATGTTTCCCAGGGACCAGGCAACAGAACCCTCTTCTCGATCCCCATGGCGTTCGCCGGGCCGGCAGGGCTGATCCATCCCATCGAGACCAGGATGTTCTTTGAAGCACAGAGCAGTGACGGCGCCTATGACCTCGACCTCAGGCTCACCGTTCCCGTCAGCTTCTATGCCTTCTCGGGGATCACCTATAATGTTGAAAAAGAGCAGATGAGGTGAAGGATGAACGAGTTGGTCAGGGAGTATGGGGGAGAAGTAGGTGAAATTGGAGGGGGGGGGGGGTATATTTTTTCTTGGTTTGAGGGTTCTCTGTGTGGTCTTATATAGGAGGGAGGTGAGCCTATGGCTCCTCTATAAAATGCCAGTGGAGAAGCTGTGAAGCCCTAGATTGGGAGTTTTTCCATTTGGGTGAGGGAATGGATGAGTAATAGATCATTCAATCTCGGAGAGAGAGGTGAATTCAACACTAGAGAAATCTCGCAAAACGATGCAGTGAATGGAGAGAAATCGTTTGGGGAATGCCTTGCCTGTGTAACGGCCCGAGCTTGTGAATCTGTCGGAGGTAGATGATGAGTTTGGGACCGTTGGATCGAGTCGTGATTCAGATGATCGAATAGGGGTTGCTGGATGGCAGGCCTGAGATGAAATGTAAAGCAATGTAATGCGTGACAGTAGAATAAATTACAAACTTTAGTTTAATTGTGATGCATTAATGAAATGTCATTCAAACTATAGTCAAATCTTCTTTAATTCATTTGAAGGACAAAACGTGGGTCAAATGACCTCAAATTTGGACCATAGGCAAATATTAATGCCTATATTAATATTATTACGTATATATGTATATATATACACGTATATATATATATATATATATATATATATATATATATATATATATATATATACATACATATATATACATACATATACGTATATATATAATTATATTTTAGTTTTGCAAAAGCTTTGGCCCTTAATCACCACATTGGACATTAATTTATGTATTAATGTATTTTAAAAGGGTGAATTAATACAAAGCTATTTTCTTAGCAAATCTTTAAATAAAATTCAAGATGGATATTATAAAAATTTTCAAGAGTCATGTCCCACCTCATATTCTCCTTTTCGTTGCTTTATTAACATTTAGGAGGAGAGAGAAAACAAAAGGGTTATTTCTCTCATTAACTATCTCAATTCCTCATTAATTTTTATTTCTTATCCCAAAAATCCATGACTCTAAATTAACATAATCCACTAATTGTCTCTCATTAATGGTCATTTTGCATTATAAGACTCTAATTAACACACTATTTTAGATATTTGTGCAAAAACCCATTCATTGTCATGAATGTAGGTAAATATAGTTCAATCCATCATGTATTGCTCAATTTCAACATTGAGGCCAAAGAGGATGGAAAAGATAGTAAAATTTAGGGAAAAGGCCAAAAGGATAAGAAGGAAATGAAAAGCTTGAAAATGGGTAAAATTGTAAATTGAATCCCAAATTTAGTATGTTACAACAATCCACCCCTTAAAGAGGATTTCGTCCCTAAAATCTCGAGAAGAGGGAAGGGTGAGTATGTAACATCCCAACATTAAGCAACTAGGTGGTCACTTCTATGGTACTTCACATGCTATACTCATAAGTCATGTTTTACTAAGGTTTTCACTATTCATATTGCCTTTTATCAAATATAACATAGTAAACATTTTGGCTTATTAGCATTATTTGTGTTGTGAAATCACATCATCTCTATTATGTTATTAATTGTGTCATGTTGTATCCCCCTTGGTGTAAAAAGAATTATATCTCAACATTATCTACAAAACATATGTATTTCTCATTTACTAGTTAAGAATTTTAAGTTCAGTTAGGGTTTACTAAGTCATCTCCATATTTATTAATATGTTAGATCACAATTCTTAATAACTTGAATTTATTCTCCATTATCCTCATACTACCATCATATAGAATAATGATAGATTATTTTGTAAGAAATAGATAATATTATCTAACAAGTTATTAAGTCTAAATGATGTAACATTAATTTCTTACACCTATACTACACATTGTCACAACACCTTTCATACTCGTATTGAGGTCACCATTAACATTTTCTCCTATTTACACTTCATATTATAAATTAGACATTTAACATCACATTAGGCATTTGAAATTATTGTAGACTTAATAATCATGCTTATGTAAATACAATTACTCCTCATCATAGTTGAGTTATTACATGTATTTGAGTGAATAAGGTGGAACACATTGTATATTAATGAATTGATTCATGTACCATGTTATGATAAGGTGATTAATGAGGTGTGTATTAGAGAATAAGGGATATACCTTACATATATTGAAAACATGAATAAATTGTGATTAGGTGGTTATATTCCATTTATATGTATCAAGATATATTACTGATGATGACACCTAATGTCACTAATTTATCATGAAGGCATTAAAGATACATATGTATATATGTTAAGGTTAAATGGTTACATATTAGGGTTTAGGTCAACATGACCATTATATGCTATGCATTCTTAGTATGCATTAGTTACATTACATATTATGCATTTATCTTATCAATAGGGTGACATGGTCAACATTATGGGTATTCACCATTAGTGAGTTAATCATATTAGGTATTTGCTGGGATTCAAGGATATGAACTATTCATTAGATGACTTTTATGTATTCAATTGAATATCAACAAATATGTAATTATTATTTTTTAGGTCAATACTAATCACATAAGCTCACTAATCTCTTGTCTATGGAGTTAGGGTTTCTGAATCCAAAGTGGCTAGATTTTTCTATGTATAGGATTCCATCCCCTAAAAATGGATTTTGTCCTCGAAATCAGCAAATGCAAAATCTATCAAGGTACTACTGATACCACTACTCCACACCTTAAAAGGGTTAACCTATCAAGTCAAACTAAACTTGAGGTAAAATAGTGAGTCTAATTAAACCAGGTATAGGATCCAACACCTAATTGTTTTACTATTCACTATTACTAACCCTCAAGGTCTAGCATAGGGTAGATTACCCCTAACATGGAAATCTAAGACTCATATAAGGAACTTAGGGATATAAGGTGATTTTATATGTATGGTTACCCAAATCATCATATTAGGTTCCTAAGGATACTCAACATTGAGGTTACTTTCCTGAAGGTATGGTACTTTGGACAATAGTATCAGCTCAGGCCAAGCCGGTGCCATATGGATACGTGAGTCCCCGTAAACCAAGCTAGTGGCACAGAGAAAAATATTTCCAGACCCCATACCCTGACCTTTCTAGGAACCCTTGCTTTTAACTTTATGTCTTAGTAGTTACCTAATAGGCTAATCACCTAAAAGTTGAATCCAAAGTGGCTAGATTTTTCTATGTATAGAATTCCATCCCCTAAAAAGGGACTTTGTCCTCGAAATCAACAAATGCAAAATCTATCAAGGTACTACTGCTACCGCTACTCCACCCCTTAAAAGGGTTAATCTATCAAGTCAAACTAAACTTGAGGTAAAATAGTGAGTCTGATTAAACCAGGTATAGGATCCAACACCTAATTGTTTTACTATTCACTATTACTAACCCTCAAGATCTAGCATAGGGTAGATTACCCCTAACATGGAAATCTAAGACTCATATAAGGAACTTAGGGATATAAGGTGATTTTATATGCATGGTTACCCAAATCATCATATTAGGTTCCTAAGGATACTCAACATTGAGGTTATTTTCTTGAAGGTATGGTATTTTGGACAATAGTATCAGCTCAGGCCATGTCGGAGTCATATGGGTACGGGAGTCCCCGTAAACCAAGCTAGTGGCACGAAGAAAAATATTTCCAGACCCCAGACCCTGACCTTTCTAGGCAGCCTTGCTTTCAACTTTATGTCTTAGTAGTAACCTAATAGGCTAATCACCTAAAAGTTGACTAAAGATATTTCTAGGATGGACTCTTATCGTCCTAAATCAACCTTTCACCACAGGTCAATTCTAAGGTGAATATCTTAACTAAAGGGAAACTATATAAGGTAAGGGTTTCTAACTAGGGAGACAAATTGAAATAGTCAAGACTTCAACTACCATTGCTCTGATACCATGCTGTAAAGAAGTGAAATCACCACCTCTTTACTAAGAACAATTGTAAACAAAATCAAATTGGATAGCAGCAGAAGTTAGAAATTTTGACTGTATTCAATTGAATAAAGGTAGAGGGAAACTCAACTACATAAATATGTCTCCAATAAAATGAATAACTTATAGTCCATGATGGAAGGATGAACTTCTTTTCCTAGTCTTAGGCTGGATCACCATGCTCTTATTACGTTCTGATCCTAAACCTGGGTGGTTGGGATTACCCAATAAGAGGAGAGAAAGTGTATGTCTCAATTAAGGAATAAGGAAAATTATAACTAAAGCAAGAAATAATAACGATTCACTATGCTAAGAGGGTCATGTATATTAGGCAAGTAAAACAAATAAGAATTCTGCCAGGTCAAATAGTAATAAAATTTGCATGCATGATTTAATATGACTACATTAAGCTAACATAGGGTTGATGCACCTACCTAACCTCTGGGTGAGGGAGAGTAACACATTCCCAAGTACCATAATATAAATAAAATTGAGGAGAGTAGTCACATTCCCCTAGGCAAAATAACACATGCCCACTATGGGTGGTTTGTACTCATGTACACTACATTAGTTAACTAGTCATTTACATTATCATGCTATAATAAATCAATGGAAGATTTAAGAAATTTAATAACTTTGCAAGTGGGGTCCGAGACCCTAGAAAAATTTATGAAATAATAAAAATTAATGAAAATATGCTCATGCCTCATTGGGAAAATAGGATTGGATTTAAACCATGCCCAACTTAGGGTTATAATGCACATACATACCTCACTTGAGATTCCTAGAGAAGACCTTTCATCAAGTAAATATGTCCAATGTCACTTTTATCCTAGATACAAGTTTATACACATGGACTAGGGTTTACAAAGTATATTATGTGAGAAACCCTAATTTTGGAGTTCCTATAAAAACCATCAATTTAGAACTCAAAGCTTGGACCCCATTACTTGTATTCTCTTGATTAAGAAATCATATTTATTTCTTAGATTTGGATTTAAAATGAATTAGTTACATATTTTAAGGATTTTTATATAATTAAATGGTGTTTAGAATAAACATCAAAATATAGATGCAAATCAATGCTTAAAAACAATAAATTCGTATTCCTTGTGAAAAATCCTTTCCAAGGAGTATTTATTTGTATTTTTTCTGAGATCGTATGCAAAAGTTATGAATTTTGAATTATGGAGCAATCAGAATTCAAGAAACTATAGACATGACCGATTAAATCTCGATTAAAAATTGATGTAAATGATTGGAGAATGGACATAAAAACCTAGATGCGTGAGACACATTAATCAAGCATGCGAGGGTTAAATCATCATTTCACATGAAACATATATCGTCACTACTAAATCAAAACCAGTGTGTGAATTCCCCAAAATGCCCTTGTAGACGAGATTGTTTGATTTATGTTGTGGGGAAACTAAGGTCATTTGATGATGCGCGAGCACGCTTACTGGAGATATAGCCTATGATCATAGCTCAGGAAACTCATTTGTTCGAGGGAAGCTGAGGGCACCGACAAGTTCGTCTTGACATTACGAGGTCAGAGAGCTAAAGAAAAGGTTAGGAGGACCATGGGCAGTCGGGGAAAAGTAGGGGGCCAAAGGTGTGACCGAGGGTCCAAAACCAATGAAGAACATCTCAAAACAACTAAGTGATCACTTGAAAACAATCATGGAGTCAACCGACAGTTCTGTGGGATTTGAGATGCATCAAAATGATGAGGCATTTGATCTCCGGTGAGGGGTCGATCCTAAGATATAGGATATGGCAATACGAGTCAAACCAGGGCCAACTAACGATGGGGAAACAAAGTATGGGTGGTAAGGATGGTTACCTATGCGGAATTGAGCTGAGCGAGGTGGAGGAAATTGGATAGGGTCCTCGTCATTGGGGAAGGATGAGCGAGCTGGTCAGGGAGTTTGGGGGAGAAGCAGGTAAAATTGGAGGGGGTGGAGAATTTTACGTGGTTTGAGGGTTCTCTTTGTGGTCTTATATAGGCGGGAGGTGAGTCTATGGTTCCTCTATAAAATGTCAGTGGAGAAGCTATTAAGCCCTAGATTAGGCATTTCTCTCTTCGGGCGAGGGAGTGAATGAGTAATATCTCATTCAATATGAGAGAGAGGCAAATTAAACATCGGAGAAATCTCACAAAATGGTGTTGTGAATGGAGAGAAATCGTTAAGGGAATGCCCTGCCTATGAAACGGCCTGAGCTTGTGAAACAGACAAAGGTAAAGGATGATTTCAGGACCGTTGGATCGAGTTGTGATTCATATGATCAAATAGGGGCCGTTGGATGGAGAGCTCGAGATGTAATGTAAATCAATGTAACGCGTGACAACGGATTAAATCACAGATTTTAGGTTAATTGTGATGCATTAATGAAATGTTATTCAAACTATAGTCTTCGTTTGGAGGGCCAAACTTGGGTCAAATGACCTCAAATTTGGAACATAGGCTAATATTAATTCCTAGATTAATTCTATGTAATTATATTTTCATTTTGCAAAAGCTTTAGCCCTTAATCACCATATTGGTCATTCATGTATATATTAATGTATTTTAAAAGGGTGAATTAATATAAAGCTATTTTCATAGAAAATCTTTAAATGAAATTCGAGATGGATATTATAAAATCATTCAAGAGTCATGGTTCACCTCCTATTCTCATTTTTAATTCTTTATTAACATTTAGGAGGAGAGAGAAAAGAAAAAGGTTATTTCTCTCATTAACTAACTCAATTCCTCACTAATTATTATTTCTTATCCCAAAAAGCTGTAAGACTCTAAATTAACATAATCCACTAATTATCTCTCATTAATGGTCATTTTGCATGATACGACTCTAATGAACACATTATTTTAGATATTTGTGCAAAAACCCATTCATTGTCATGAATGTGGGTAAATATAGTTCAATCCATCAGGTATTGCTCAATTTCAACATTGAGGCCAAAGAGGATGGAAAAGATAGTAAAATTTAGGGAAAAGGCCAAAAGGATAAGATGGAAATGAAAATCTTGAAAATGGGTAAAATTGCAAATTGAATCCAAGATTCAGTATGTTACATGCACCTGAAGTGTTCAGGATATCCTCCTCAAGTCACATTCTTAACAATCTGGAGTGACCATTATGTTAGTGCCGCCATCGACTGTCAGATTATCAAGTTGCCATTGTCACAGACCTTTGGCTGAGGAGCTAAGGTGTCCATCAGTTAAAAAGGCATGTGTGACCATTGCTTGATGAGTCTGCATGACCATTGACTGACGTTGCAGACAGACCATCAGCTGGAAAGTATGTGTAACCATCGCCTAATGAAGCTGTATAACCATCACATGACGAACGATGGTGACATGTGATGGTTGTGCAGTTTTACCATCAACTTTCAAACAATGGTGGGGCAGACTACCCATGGAGACCATTGGTTGTGGTTTGATGGTTGAGTTGCTATTTGCTCCAAGGAGTCCATCATTTGTGGAAATTGATGGAGGTCTCGCTCCTTGGTGAAATGTCTTGCTTCCTTGATCACTTTCTTAGACAGTTCTTGTTATCATCAAATGGGGGTAGATAGAGTATTTATGTTTAATATGGTGAAAAGTGAATAAGAATTCACATAAAGAGAGAAAATAAGAGGTAAGTTAAGGCATATAATATATATAAAATTATCAACCCCCCATACTTAGAGTCTAGCATGTCCTTAGGCTAACAAATAGAATTAAAGCATCAAATGAATTCAAAGGGCTTCATTAACTTATTGTTTTTTGTGAGTGTGAAGAATGTGATAAGTTTACCCTTAAGTTAAAATGTATGCATCATGATAGGGGGTTGGCCATCCTAAGACTTTCTCTCTTCGATTGGAGTTGTGGACCTCGTATTTCCTGCTAGGATCGTCTTCCAGTAGAAGGGTTTCTTTGTTGTGATGCACCAGTGACTCCTTTTCCAGAATGTACTTGCACAAGGTTTTGGCTGAGGTAGCCTTCACTCCCAACTTTTATTTTTTTGGATATCCTAGTTATTGTGTTGGGATGGAGTAAAGATGTAGTGTTTCCTGCTTTTCTTAGGTTTTCTCAACCATGTTTTCTATCGTAAAGACATTGTCGCCCGATTGGGCCCTGAAGTAATGTCAGGAAGTTGTGTGAGGTTCCCATTGAAATGTGAGTTTGTAAAAGTTGGCTTCCAGTCTCCACTACCAGGCATGACATATCTACATTGTTGAGTGTAGCGACACATCAGTCGGGCGAAGTCCTTCAACATCTTCCCGAGCACATCTCTCATGATTTTTTTCTCTCAACTTTTATTTTTCTCACATGCTTTGGAATGATGGGATTTTAATAAAGTTTTGGGCTGTGAAGCCTCTTTTAATCCCATATAGGGGACTTCTACACTATATGGGGTAGTTGTTTCCTCTTTTCTAGGGTTACGTGCTTTTCTACCTGTAGTTGAGAATAGGGTAATCAATGAGGAGTGTATTACACCGAGTCCTCGTTACTTTGAGGGTTCATCATGAGGGAGAAGCTTCCTAGTGCATTCTACATTACCTTGAGGTAAGGATGACGTTAAGATATTGTCACACTTGAATTTTGATGTAGCATAAATAATCCAAATTTGTCTTTCTTGAAATAATTACGCCAAGTGTTAACCCAAAAACAAGTAAGCCTAAGAGTGGTGGTTATGACTATTTCTAGAAAACTTGGATCAAAAATTTGCTTTCCAAAATTCTTATGCATAGAGTTTTTCAAAGAGATGAGTATCTATACATGTGCATAATTTTAACCAAAATAGGTCAATTTTTTAGTTCAAATATTTTCAAAAAAATCAAAATTCTCAGTCAAACCAGTAAAAATTGGAATGTGATTGAATGTAAAGACATACCATGTTTGCATGTTCAGACCCCTCCAACCCTATCCCTAGGTTGTCAATGTTGGGTTTTACATGGTCAGAGTAGGCAGCAGAAACAAAAATTAACTTGACCATAAACCCATAGCTAGCAGATCGCATCAACATTTATGTAATGGGAAGGATGGTTTGAGAGAGATATACCTGGTCCCGAGGCTTACTCAGCGACAATACCTTGCAGCTAGTGTGGTCTTCAACCACCTATCTTCGATGACATCTATGTAGCTCCTGGTCTTGCCAGACTGTAGTTGACTATCATCCTCCTGAGCGGAAGAAGTCTCCCACCTCTATAGATAGTCCAAAAGGACTACCGGGAACTCTTGTTGTCCTAAAGAATGGACTAGAAGGAGTTGTCCACTTCTATCAGTGTACTAGTCACTGACACACTCTCCCACAACCAGTTGCTTTTCTACAGTTATCTTTCCCTTGTTGTTCCTCCCTGGATAGGTACCAGAGAGGAAAACAACTTTGTAGAGCAACTGATGTTCTGAGTTGTGTGTCTAGAGAACCCCCATGTACCCCTCTATTTATAGTGGAGGGCGGGGTCAGGGTTCCCAGTCTGTGTGGGCATAGAAGGATCCAAAATTTCTATGAACAATTTGCACTGCGGCCGGCGAATCGGCCGTTTCATAAATGAAACAGTCATTTGGCAAGGTGAGCCAATCAGTTCACTTGTGAACCAGTCGGTTGGGAGTGTGAACTGGTCAGTTCACTTAGTGAATTAGTTCTTTCACTTTCCATACTTGCCTCCAATTGACTTTCCTTATTCATTTTTAATTAATGAAAAGATTAATTCTTGTCCCAATTAAATTGAACAAGTGAAATGAAAAACTTTTTCTCAAAAATTGGGAAAATCCAACATTGCTCATTTGGACAAATGAACCGATCGGTTCACCAGAGTGAACAATTCATCTCACTGGCCATGAGTCGATCGGTTCACCCAGTGAATCGGTCAGTTGGTGGTCCAGATTGTGTAGAACACAGTCAATTCAATTCTCAATCAATCTGACACCCAAATCAGTTGGTTCAACACTTGAACTTGATGATTCTGAGTCAAGTCTATTGATTGAATGTTTGATTGAGTACCTAAACACTTTAGTAATAAATCCAAACATCATTCATGGATAATCTCCTCTTTCAGGTGAATCCTTTGTGTGTGACCCTATAGGTCCCATTTCACGTTGGCAGTGAATTTCCATAACTAACTTATGACATCACAAGCAAAGAGTGGTGCCTAGTCCCACATCAGTGCTACCCAAGTGAAAAGCAAAGTTGGAGAACAAATTTCAATCATATATTCTGTGATTAATGTTCCAGTGAATGTATAATTCCTTTGTCTCTGAAATCCTGAATGAACTCAAGGCATGGAGTTGTCATCCTTTCAACGTTCATTCATGTTTCTTGAACTAGAGAAGACTGTCTGAGATATGTGTGGCATTAATATCATATATTGATTCACATGTGTATGTGCATGCCTTTCTCAGTCTTGTTTATCAAGTATCCTGGACATCATACTCCCGTAGGAGGGACAAATCCCATATCTATCACTCACAGTCTATCTCATGTGTCAAAGCCACTCAATCATCACCGTTATAACAACCCATGTTTCAAGACTACGTTTGATTATTTCAAAGTGTACCCAATCACATTTGACGAGTGTAGTGATTTTAGGTCTAAGAATCACAATCACCACCATCACTATGAGGGACGATTCTGACTACCATGTCATGGTTCCATGTGTCTCTCTCATGGTCAGTCTATTTGATACATTGTTATCCAACATGTATCTATGTGCTTGGTTTGATATCATATATAATGACTAATGAGACACTATCATCAACCAACACACACTCTAGTCTTGATGTATCATTGTTGTCTATCAACCTTCCATAATGACATCTAACTAGGGACATAACAAGAATGTATGTACTCTTAGCATCCGTATGATCTCATTGTTCAGGTCCTCAACCTGAAGACATACATGATTGAGTATTGTCATTCTTTAGACATTCATTCTGTTCCATCATTTATCTCATAATTGATTGAACTAGAATAAATTGGAAGCTTGCCTTTGATATGTATCAAATCAATCATGATGTATGCCAATCCAATCATCATATGATTGGCTCTCAGGGCAGACATACCAACAGTTAAAGAAAAAGGTTAATAAAGAATTGGAAATTTTATGGTTCATCCTGCTATAATACCCATGTTGCTGAAAGTATCATCAATACATATTGGTCGTGGAGATGGTGGTAATATTCAACCTGGCATCTTTCTACCTTCTGGTCAGACGTGGCTAGCATTATCATCCAAAAGAGTACATAATAACTGTAGTCATTTGATAGGGGTTCTTGTTGTGGAATCCTGTGTTTGAATTGTAGTTTCTTGTACTTTAGATCTTGTTGTATGCCATGTTTGTACGTCTAAATGAGCTCTACCATATTGGTGCCCACCTGAGCAGCCTTTTGTTTGATGACATTGTTAGCTTTTTTATGATAAGTTGTTCATTTTTAATTGAACATAGCATCCAAGCTGTTGTAGAAGATAGATCTTTTATTTACTATGTGAACTGAAAGTAACGCCCAATAGTCATTATGTAGAATACACACAAATATCCATCTAGGGATGTTGCAGTATAAGTGCTCAATAAGGCGCTGCAACTCACCATACTCTTTCTTATATATAATATCCCTACAATTTTGTAAAATGCCATGTATATGTCAAGAAAGTCATCAACCAAGAGTAACTGACAAGCTATCATGATGTTTACAATCATGTAGCCATTGATTGTTAATATGTCGTAGAGGTCTGATAGTAGTATTTGGATGTTTTCTCATTCAAAGATTACTACGAAGTCATCCTCTTGTGACCTTAATTCATTCAAAAGGAAGGTGATTTCCTTGACTGACAGACTAGAGTAATCTAGTTCATCAAAGTTTTCAAAAGTGGGAGTGATCATGTGTGATGATTCTATCTTCACAGTGGGGCATTGTCGTAAGTGTCGCTTGGTCAAATTTTGCATTTGTCCATTTAGTATCTCTCCTTGTTTAGTTGAAGGGCTCATTCTCAGAATGTCAAGTGGAGGGGGTGTAACAACATCTGTTTTTTATTTAGTGAAGGGTGGTGGGGGGGAGTTGGTAGGATTTCTCTACTTTCTTCAGGCACTCTATTTTCAGTTTCTTTTTTAGATTTCTTCAGTTGCTCTCTCCAAGGGGTCTTTTCAGGTAAGGGGATTAATGATTATATCCTCCTCAGCATATCTTCCATATGTGCATCATAGAAGAATCTTCTATCATGTATTAATTCCATGACATGTATACCTCTTAATGTGTGGAAGTCCTTGTTAACAATTTTCTTTAGAGGGACCCCTTTTTTGATGGAATCTATCATCCATAGTGCTATGAATGCACTATCCCCTAAGTTGTGATTTTCTTGGGGCATGTTGTAGTCAATGGAAATATCTTTCCAATTCGGCCAATACCATCCACTGAATCCTTATATTAGATTTTTTAAATGATTCACTAGCTCTTATATGGTTATGTGTTTTGGCTTTTTAAAGACCATTTTTCCGCATGATAGGTCTTTAGCACAAAAATTATATGTGATGGCTCTCCATGTTCAAAGATCTACCATTGTTAGGAACCAGTGGTTGAAGTCTTTGAATGGTAGTGTTATATACTTTAAGAGCTTTGTCTTGCTCAAGGTATCTTGTAGCTCCTTGACTAAAGTCATGTTGCTTATTTCTTTGTAAAGTTGGGCTTCTAGGTTGGAGGTGCATTGAAGACTGGCCCAATTTTATCTATGTACATGAACAACTCTATTATTGTTCCGCACATGACCTGGAAAAATACTCTACTTACGTTTGCTTTCTATTTGAAGGCTAGACAGAAATCCTTCCTCATAAGAGTATATTGGTTGTTTTGGTAGATGATGTCTTGTTTGAGTTTCTCATCATCTAGGATGTCATCTAGGATGTGAATGTCACACACCAACATGCCTTTTATCAAGAACATGTCCATGTCTGCCATCGTGCATAGAAGAGGAGGTTGTGTTTTTGAACTTGAACCATCTTTGTGTTAGAAATTGTAGGTGGGTCTGGGAAGATTGGGTTCTCCTACTTTTGTGGTGCATCTTCAAACATGTGGTCCATGTTCCCATCGTCGACTTCTGACACCATTTGTTCTATTTTGGCTTCAAACGATATAGGTAGCCCCCCATCTGTGATGGTTCATCTAATAGTATCTCATTCATGAAGATTTCATAATAAGACAGGGGTGGTGGAGACTTGTAGTCTAAGAGAGGGTCTAGTCTGTTGATTACAACTTTAGTAATTTCTGGTATCCCCCACTTGCTTCTTAGGATTTTTCCCTGATATCATTCTCTCCCACGATTTCTATGTTTTCTGTGAGTTGGTCTAGTTGTTTCGTCTGTGAGGCACCCTGACTTGTTAGTTCTCTAAGTCCATTTTCATGATTGTTGTTTTTAGAATGCCCTAGTGAGGCTGAAGATGTAGCAAGATTTTCATCCCCAATGGGCACTCCCATGCTTCCTCTAGAGTTATGTTCTTCTAGAGGAGGGGTTTGCTCAGATGTCACTTCTTCTTCCTAGGTTGGAGCATGTCTAGGTTGTACTATGTCCATCTGCATGTAAGCTCAAAGGTGCACGCCTACGTCGACTGGTGTGGAAGATGATAACTCAGTAACAACTGTTTGTTTACTTTTTGTGGTTGCTTCACCATTACTTTCCTTCTTCCTCTTTGTTGCCTCTTCTTTGAACTATAGTTTCTCCTAGCATAGGTCATCTCATTCTTTTCATAGAGTGACGAGTTTGTTCATCACTCCCACCAATTCCTGCATAACTTGTACTTGATTTGCAACCAACTGCTGCATTTATTGTGGCAGGCTTAGAATTGGTTGTATGTCTACTGTTATTCTTTGTACATGCATTGCTAGTGTAGAGAAGTTTATTACTAAGTCAAACATATTTAGGGTAGAGGTTGACATGATCTCAGAGAGATGGTCGATCTCCTACTCTATTTTCTAAGAATATTTTTACTATGGGTAGTCATTGCTGCTTCATGGGTCTGCTGGAAGAGCTCACTTCATGACCCACCTCATATGCTTTGGTGGTTTTTTTGTGTTCTCCCATTGGGCACTTGCTTTTCTCTGGTTGCGGTGCCCCCTCTCTCACATTTCTTCTCTCAACTTCCTATTGATATGTTCAATGATTCATTTGCTCTTCTACCAACCTCTACCTCTTCATGTTCTTCATACTGTTAGGTTGTACTCATCTATGATTGTTCATCTTTTTTGGGATGTCTACTTTCGCTACTGCTTCATCATGGATGATTGTTTCAGGTCGGGCACTGTAGTCTTTTGTGTAGTGGTGATGATCAGAGCTTTTAGAATTTCTGTTTTGGTTTCTTCTAGATATATCACTTTAGGTGTGAGGGGTTTCTTTGCTAACCTTTTAGGAATGTGCATGATTACTTTATTTCTCATTGTCTGCTTTGTAGCAACCTCTTTCAATTTCTTTCTTCATTGCTCTGATGTTCTACTGTTCTTGCAACCTGTTGAGATATCATCTGTATAATTTCCTCTTCTTGAAATATGAGCTTGCCACAGTCATAAATGTTGAGCTCTAGGAGAGGGAGATAGTGCTTTCTCTTGCAAATTATGTAGGAGTAGTTCTGTTGCGACCTTGCCAATACATTGAAGGTGGTTAGGTACTTGGCGTCTACTAGAAAATCTCCCACTAAACTTAGAAAATGTTTCAGAGTCTTGGGGTACCCTACTCAGTGCACAATGTAGGTGACTAGGACTTCGATGCATAAATCATGAGGGGGGGCTCTAGTCCCACTACCACTCCAGGATCCAACATATATTTAATACCTTCCCTTCCATCATACTCCACCGTATGTGGAGATCCAGCCTGGTCACATTGCATGTATCTGATATGAAGGTCAATGTGTTGGTGAGAATCTTGTGCACTACCATCATGAAGCCTTAGTGCATCATAGCAGCCTTGGACTGACCATAATTGTATCTGCAATCTCCTGAAAGTTTCTCCCATGTTTTATCTGTAAGGAAACATCTAGCATCTCTGTCTCCATGTGCCTTATTAGCTTGTTCAGCTTGCTCTTTGGAGTCAGTGAAGATTACATTAAGCCATCTTTCATTCAAGATATATTCTTCCTAGCTAGATGATTTCTACATGTAGATTGTATTCTCCCTCATACTCTTCCTTTTCTTCTTTAGAATTGGCATCACTTTTTGTGAGGACATGAATTTTAAAGTTAGATCATCATATGGGGTTATCCTATTGAAGCAAATCTTATAAATCCCCAACTGGTCTAGGCTCTATTTTACCCTATCGTATATGCCTAGTTTTTGTAGGGTCTCTGTATTGCCACACCGGTAGCCTTGAACTTCTACATTTGGAACATGTTTTACTAGATTCGCCAGTGTTCTTCATCTCTACTTGGAATTGATTATCATGTTGTTCCTGGTAGATTACATTTGTATGTTTACCACTTGTCACTGGCACTGGAGTTTCCTCCTCAGATCGTTGCCAAATCCATGGTAGGTCTTGGCCCAGGTGCTTTGAATGGGTGGTGAAGACGATGGTCCAAGGCTCTATAATCCTACCGTGAAGGTCCTTCATTCTTTTGTCTGCTTCAGTCAAATGGTCAAGAGGTAGAAGACGATGTATTCTAGTGGCTTCCCTCGAGTGTTTGAGTCTCTTCAGGTGTTTTGGCTCTGAGTGCTCTTGCGGCTAGGGTTTATGAATTCTATGGATCAGATTAGTGTTTCTTATTCCCCATTTTATAGGTTTTCGTACCTTAGGTAACCATCCAATGTTAACAACTGGTGGTTTAGTACTTAACTTCCAATAGATGGTGGCTCTGATCATAGGTCATCTGATGGCCTTTCTGGTTGATAAACTTATGGATCATATTATCAATGAACACTCAATGATTCTGCAAATCCAACGGACTACTTAGCTTGATCATTCAATGTCTTCACTAGAGTCCTTATCTAATTGTAAGAAAGAAAAATCATCATTCGATGGTTAGGCAATTTTTAATCGAACCAGATGGTTAGGCAATTTTTAATCGAACCAGATAGTTGCGTTGTACATAACACATTGAGGGGCTTACTAGGTGGTCAAGCAATGGATTTACTGCAACCAATGGTTGGTCAATATATTACAGAACTTGAAGTATGGTCTATTTGGCATGATATGATGGCTTTACTACTCTTCCAATCACCTGATGGTTCAACGGATCCTATGGTTTCCCAGTATTAATGACAAGAGTTAAATTTAAACTAATTTTTTTTCTTCACATGCTAAAAATTAAGAGATATAAAAGCATTCAAGACTTGTAACTAAAGTCTAGAGATTTAGGGAACATCTAAACATGTAAAGAAATACCTAATTTTTATTCTATGTACACTAAATGTTACTAAACAAAGAAGGAATTTCTAAAAGATAAGATAGAAATTGAAACAAAATTAGGAAGGTCTAAATTATGGAAGATTGGGCAAACTAAATATAAGGAAAATAAGAACTTAAAATATGTTTGGTTTTCTTCCCAATTAGTGCTCATTATATAGTATTTTAGCTTGAGATTCTTGATTTTTTCTCCCTTCAACTTCAAACTTCTTCTGGTGGTACGGGTGGTGGTTCCTATAGTTGGAGTTCTCATCTCCTCATGAAAGCTTCATCTTCATAATATCTTTTAACTCTATGTCCATTTATCTTAAATGTTTTGGTCTTTTCACTGCTGATTTCCATCATTCTAGATGGGAATATTTTTACTATCGTAAACAGGAAAGATCGCCTTGACTAGAGCTTACTAGAAAATAGCCTAATGCTAGAATTAAATAGAAGGACCTTGTCTCCCTCTTACACATCCTTGCTTTTTAAATGAGAATCATGCCATACATTGGTCCTTTGGTTGTAAATTCTAGCATTTTCATAGGCATGTAGACTTATCTCCTCTAGCTCTTGCAGTTATAGAAATCTCTTCATTCTTGCTTCATTAAGGTCTGTGTTCTGAAACATAATAGCCCAAAATGCTTTGTGCTCTAGTTCCACCGGTAGGTAGCTTGGTTTTCCATATATTAACCTATAGGGGGTTGTTCTTTTCAGGGTTTTGTAACTTGTGCAGTACGCCCATAATGCATTGTTAAAATTCATAAACCAATACTTCCGAGTCTGAATGACCATTTTCTTAAAACTTTGCTTGATCTAGCAGTTTGAAACTTCCACCTACCCATATGTATGTGGGTGATAGGGTGTTGCCACTTTGTGCTTGACCTCATACTTCTTCAATAACGCTTCAAAATTTATTTCCCAAAGTGGGATTCCCCGTCACTAATTACTATGTGTGGGACCCCAAATCTAGGGAAGATATTCTTTTTTAATAGTCTGATCACCACCTTGGAGTCACAACTAGGGGTTGCAACAACTTCTACCAATTTAGAGACATAGTCAATGACAACAAGGATGTATTGGTTTCCCCAGGAAGATGGAAAAGGTCCCATGTAGTCAATTCCCCAAACATCAAAGATTTCCACTTCTATCCAGTCAGAAATAGTCATTTCATTCCTCTTGGAAATGTTTCCTATTTGTTGGCATTCATCACATGCCTCTGGTATAGATTGTCAGCGCATCTTTTGAACAAGAGCAGGTCATACCAGTAGGAATTCTTTAGATAAAAAAAACAATTTCTACTGGTTGTAGGTGATATTAGGCAACAACTATTGCCATGCTAAATAGTTACAAATATTAGCAAACCATGGTAGGTTGGGTTCAATGGACCTTGCCATCATTAGAGTTTCATCAACATAATTATCATTAATTGGCAACGGGTTATCTTTGGTGATCACTATCCTTGACAACTAGTCAGAAACCACATTTTCCGTCCCCTATTTGTCAATAATTTCATGGTCAAACTCTTGCAATAGTAGAGCCCACCTTAACAGTCTAGGCTTGGTGTCCTTCTTCTGCATCATATATTTAATGGCACTATGGTCCATATACACCTTAACTTTTGACCCTATCAAATAGGATATGAACTTATCGAAGGAAAACACTATCACCAACATTTCTTTTTCAATTTTTGTGTACTTGATATAAGCACCATGGTATTGCTAGCGTAGTATATCACATGGTGTTTCTTATCTTTTGCTTGCCATAGAACAGTTCCATTGGCATAGTCACTCGCATCATAGATGATTTCAAAAGGTAATCCCCATTCAGGAGCTTTGAGTATATGCACTATGGTGAGGGCATTCATCAGGGTTTCAAAAGCTTTGTGGCAAACATCCAGGAATTAAAAAACTACATCCTTCATGAGTAAGCTAGACAGAGGATTTTCTATCTTTGAAAAATCTTTTATAAACCTCATATCGTATCCTGCATGAACAAGGAAGCTTCTTACTCCTATCACAGATTTAGGAGGTGCAAGCTATGATATGACTTCCACTTTGCTCATGTCTATCTCAATCCCCTTCTCAGAAACTTTATGCCCAAGTAATATCCCTTCTTATACCATGAAGTGGCATTCTCCCAGTTCAGGACTAGTTGCTTTTGTTCACAACATGCCAACACTCTAGATGGGTTCTTCAGGAAGCTTACAAAATCATCTCCATAGATAGAGAAATCATCCATGAATACTTCTATGATATCCTCTAGGAAATCTTAAAAGATGGAGATCATGCACCTTTGAAATGTTGGCAGTGCATTGCAAAGTCCAAAAGGCATTCTTCTGGAGGCATAACTACCCTATGCACAAGTGAAAGTCATCTTTTCCTAATCATTAGGGTGCATTGGGACTTGATAGAATCCGAATATCGATCTAGGAAATAAAAGTACAAAGTGATCTAGACGTTCCAATACTTGATCAATGAATGGCTAAGGAAATTGTCTTTCTTTGTGGTAGCATTGAGTTTTCTATAATCAATGTACATGTGCCATCCTATTACAGTTCGAGTTGCAACCCCATCTCCATTTTATCCCTTGAAAATTGGAATAGCCCCTTTCTTAGGCACTACATGTATCGAGCTAATCCAATTGCTATCATTTATGGGGTAATGATCCTTGCGTCGTGCAGCTTTGGTACTTCTCTCTTCACTGCCTCTTTGATCATTTAATTAAACTTCCATTGTGGTTGGGGTAAGGGTTTGGTTGTTTCTTCTAATTTTATTTGGTGCATTCATAGAGGTAGGCTCAAACCTTTGATTTCATCCACTGAGTACCCTATCACTTTCTTGTGTTGTTAAGCTTGTTTATTAGGTTCTGTTCTTGATTCACTGTCAATGTGGAATATATGATCACATTAATTCTTTCATCATCACTCTAAAAATTCATACTTCAGGCCTTTTGATATTTGCTTCAACTTTGTCTTGGGCTTTGGTGCCTCCTTTTCTTCTTGTGTTTATTCCAATGAAGCATACATTGTGGTTTCAATGGTTCCTCCTCATCACAATTGTATTCTTTTTTAGGTTGGTTCAAATAATCTAGCATCTCCACTACTTTAGGATCTTCAACACTTCGGTTAGTGTTGTTGAGAGTTCACATGAGCGGATCGACCATAGATTTGTCCTCTTGTTTCTTTTCACAAAATTGGTTGTAGTTCTCCATGCAGTAGACTGACTCAAATAGAGAAGGTCCTCTCATGACATCCTAAATGTAAAAGTCAGTGTGATCATTTCCTACTCGCTGAGTGATCATTCCTCTTCTGTGTTAATCAAAGCTCTAGAAGTAGAAAGGAAAGGTTTCCCCAAAATCATGGGAAAAGTTGGATCCTCAAAAATGTCAATTAAAACAATGTCACAAGGAATGAAGAACTATCTTACTCAGATAGGGACATACTACACTACTCCCACTAGCTTCATGAAAGTATGATTAGCCAAGTGAATTCTCATACCAGTTTTCACCATGTTAGTGAGTCCAAGCCTTTGATCTAGAGTTAGGGGCATGAGGATAATACATGCTCCTATATCTACAAGTCCTTGCCTTACTTGATTATCTCCAACGTTAAAAGGGATAGCGAATACCCTTGTAGCTTTCTTTTTTGTTGGCATCTTAGCTTGAACAAAGGCACTAGACATTTTGTCTAGTTGCATTGTCTCCACGTGATCTCCTCTTCTTCTTTTCATTTTAGATCTTTGAAGAACTTGGTATACGTGGGCATTTCTTCAATAGCATCCAAAAATGGAATATCCAGGTGCAACTTCTTCACAACCTCCATGAAATTGTCAAATCTTTTCTTTAAACGGTCCTTGATCAACTTGTAAGGGAAAGGAACTCTTGGGGAGTAAGGATCTTTTTTGGTGAATGCTTCCTCGGTGGGATCTGGATTCTTTGCTTTCACAACCTTCTCTCCTTTCCCTTTTTCCTTGTCATTATCCTTCTTAGATGACTCCTCCTCACTAGGCACTTCCTCTACTATGACTAGTTCAAGTTACAACTTAGTAGTGACACCACCTTCTTTATTAACCTCATCTTGTTGGTTTTCCATAATATTTCTCGAATGAAGAGTATCCTTCTTCATAATCTTGATATTAGATGGGATCTTTCCTAGAGGATTCTTGATTAATTCAAACAATTGTGCTAGATATGGATCAATTTTCCTTTGGCATGTCTGCATATCGACAATTTGAGTCTGCATTGTGCTCAAAACACCTGTGTTAGTGATATCACTCTGAGTTAATTTCTCATTCACCATTTCTTGCCTCTTTGCAAACTCAAAGGGCTCAGTCATCATGTCAGGTTGGCCACTGCCTTTATTATGGCCTTGATCTTGGCTTTTCCTGATTGAAATTTTGTTCTAACTTTGATCTTATCCTTGTCCTTGATAGTTGTTTCTATTCTGCTGGTAATTTGTGGTTCGGGTGAATTGAGTATGTCATCCTCCTCTTCCAAATCCTGGCAGTGTATTAGGAAGAACACTTAGCAGATGGAAACTTTTGGAAACATCTTTGTTTCCATAATTGTAGCTAGGGTGATCTGGCCTCATAAAATTAACATAATGAACATTCTCAGTCTCTTCCTTAGTGCTGTCTTCTTCAAACCGGCATAGATGTAGTTGTCAACCCCATGGCCTCCTTTTCCAGATGTAACACATTTCTTGTTTCTCTCTATAGGGTTACTGCTTTTACCCCCAGAGTCCTTTAGTTGCTTGACATATGTGGTTATTTTTTGCATTTGAGCGGTTATGGCTTCCAAATATTTTAACTCTATAGACACACCATCATGTGTTGCCTTCATGCCATGTTCTCTTTCATATTCCAATCCTACTTGAAGTGCAACCATATTATCTAGTATGACTATCATCTTCTTCTAATTTTTGCCCAAGAAATCACTTCATGCTACTGCATTTAGTGAAGTTCTCTCGACGGGGATGAAACCATTGCAGAACGTCGTGACTAGAAATCCCTTGTCATAATTGTGGTGAGTAAAATCCCTTAGATATTCTTGAAAATGTTCCCATGCCTCATATATATTCTCCCCAAGTTTTTCATGAATCTAGTTATTTTATGCCTATTCATGATGGTCTTCTCCATTGGGTGGAACTTGGTGACAAAAGAATCATCCAAGGGTTCCCATCCATTAATCTTATTGTCAAGTAAGGCAAGGTACCAGGATAACACCTTATCCCTCAAAGAGAAGTTAAATCCTTTGCAGTATATCACTTCTTGCTGCACTCTCTTCATCTTTATGGTGTCGCAAATACTTTTGCAAGTGTCTAGATGGTGGTAGGCATTTTTGTCACAATAATTTCTCCCAAAAAAATTTTTGTGGATCATAGAGATCATAACTGGCTTCAATTTGAAATTTAGATCTTGAACCTTGGAATGATGACTAGGCACCTTTATTTGTTGGCTCGTGTGGCTACCAATTTACGAAGGCAAGGGCCCCTATCATCATCGTCATATTTATCATTGTGGTTGTCTTCATTGTTGTCATCCTCATTGTTCCTCCTGTTCCTTCTTGCTCTATGGAGACACTCATCTTCATGGTGTCGTTGTTCATGCTCCTCGTTCTAATGAGGTTGTGGAATACCTCCAGGTGGTGGATTTGTGGGTCCCGCTTGATCAGAGTGGTACTCCTCATTCTCGAACTCCATATCTCTGTAGAGGTTGAGGTTGTCCAACCACTGTTGGGTTTTGGCCTCCTCCTTAGTGCCCTCCCCAACAAGGAGGGATGACGGTGATAATAGAAAGGTTGAATTTGCTATCTACTTCTCCTCAGATCACCCAGAGTAGATCACACGATCAAGTTAGAAAGTGGATGTTTTAGATGAAGTATTTGAGATGATAGAGACAGTAGATTAAAGTTTTTGTGTGTTCAAGTCTATTTCTAGACTTCAAGAACAACTATATGGTGAGTAGATTCAGGTTCTTAATAGTACGGATTGCCTTCTCTCTGAGTGCCAAAATGTTGACCAGCCTAAATCACATGTATAAAAAGGAGAGGATCTAGAGTAATCAAACTCTTAAATTTATAACTTGACATTCAACTATTATACGCAGTCTAATGTAATATATTGGGCTTGAACCAAAGGGAAAAGAAATGATAAGTCTTAAGAATGTAAAACCTTGGCTCATTTACACCAAATATAAGGGGTAGATTAAATTTGTTGTTCCTTATGGAATGATCTTACTTCAAGAAATAAGTAAAACAAAGCAAGAAAACAAAACAAAGGAACAAGAACAAACAAAAGGTGTTGTAAAAAGTAGGATGGGAACTTTGATTGGGTTTCACCATCTATGGTCTCGCACCAACATGCAACACTCATACACATAGTATACCCTTAGGAAGAATTAAAAGCAATCATCATATATGTCTATTCCCTTCTCTCTCGAGTTTAGGATGATTTAGATTATATGTTGTCTCTTTCTCGAGATGAAAAACAAACAACCACAAAGATAACCTTATGATCATTAGATTATGCATTCCAACATTCTCATGCATTCATGCAACTCTATAACACTTAGATATTATTATTAATACTCTTTCAAGGAAATAACAACCAAACATCACAAGATAGTATCTTATCATACAAGTGAAGCATTAAGAATAAGAGTATGGAGATAGTCCTAGCTAAGAGCATGTATATTCAAATGGATGTGAGTATATACATGTTGGGAGAGCCTTAGTGACTACTCCCAAAGAAATAAAGTTGTTTATCCGCTCATGGTAATGAGAAGCATTACAGATTCATAGATAGGCATATAAAGTATTGTTGAAGAGAAGGGATGGCAGAATAAGGTGAGGAAGAATGACTCAAGTAGAGGAAGAGTGGAGATGCACCAACTATGGAAAAGGGATGACCACAACCGATGGTCAGGTTCTCCTTCCAAATCTTGACGAGGTGGAAACATATACCTACCCTCTGGCCTCCTTCTATTGAGGGAATACTTCAAAGAGGATGATGGCAGATGGAAAAATCAATAGTCTTTGGCAGACTTTCATCCTCCTTTGTTGCCAGCCGATGTTGGTGGTGGCGGTTGATGGGGAACTTCTTCTATAGCAACACTTCAGCATCCTCAGTGTTGCGCGCGACCCCTAGTGTGTTGCTAGAGGTCTTTAATTTATAGACACCCACACATGGGTCCTTTAATTATGCAACAAGTGTTCATGATATCCTCCTCGGGTCACATGCTTTGCGATCTTGAGTGATAATTTTGTTACTGTCACATCGACTATCAGGTCATTGGGTAGCCACTATCTCAGAACTTCGACTGATGAGTTAAGGTGGCCATCGGTTTATGAGGCATGTGTGACCATCACTTGATGAGTCTGTATGGGGATCAATTGACGATGTGGATGGACCATCGGCTGGCGAGTCTATGTAACCATGACCTGATGAACCTATGTAAGAATCGCCTGACAAATGATGGTGACATCTGATGATTGCATAGTTTTACCATTGAGTGTCAAAGGATTGTGGTGCAAACTTTTCATTGAGTCCATTGGCTGTGATCCAATGGTTGTGTTTTTGTTTGCTCAAAGGTGTCCATCAGTTGTGGAAACAGATGGAGGTCCTTCTCGTTGGTGAAATGCCCCGCTTCCTCAGTCATCTGCATGAAATGTTCTAGTTATCCTCAAATGGGGATAGAAAGAGTAATTATGTGTAATATGGTGAAAAGCGAGTAAGAATTTTCATAAAGAAAGAAAATAAGAGGTAAGTTAATGCATATAATATCCACAAAATTGGATGTTATCAATTGGAAGATTGCCATTATTATTAATCAAATCATTGACAAGATATGCCATTACAATCATCATACAATTTACTCTAAGGGCATACACACCGACATAGGATGCATTAGAATAGGAGTATAATTGAGGACATGATAAAAAATCAAGTCAAATTAATTACTAAAATGGTTTGGGATCAACTAGAAAAATTCTAGACTAGAATCCTAGATAGCTGGCTAAAAATTCTACGCTAATTGATTGGATTTTCAATTATCCACTCGTATGATAAGTTGACCTTGAACTGTAAACGTTAGGATGGGATTTCCGATCATGTGACTAAAAGTTAGTTAATCAATTAATGTATTAAATTGTGTAATAAACTAATGGAACAATTCCAAAATGTTCTAAACTTAGCTGACTATTTGATTTCCTATCTGTGAGCAGGTTGGTTTAAATACAACCACTACCTTTTTATTACCTATGGTTTTAGAAATTCTACATCCTAACCTCACCAATTTAAAGGGGTACAACGACTTGGTTATAGTTATATACTCTTGTATGTGTGAACTATAGCCATCGTTTGCAAAAGGGAGAGAGAGAAGTTAGGAGAGAGAAATTCTAATAGAGGTTGCTCCTTCCCACCAGCTGAAGCAACATGACGAGGACTTCGTATCCATCTGAATGGACTATGTAGAGACACAAGTGCTACATGAATGTATGGGGTGGATGTCTTTGAGGACTTCCCTTCCACCTCCATGAGTAACAAATGCCATCTGGGGAGGACATAATTAGAGTTGATTGAAAGCAAGGTATACCATGCACACTCTCCTTTTAGATACATCATTGTTGATGAGATCTACTAGTAGGAAAATTCAAGATGAAAAATTTATTGTTTTTGTTGCATTTGTTGCCTCCATTTTCCCTATCATATTAATCACTAATGAATGATGATTTTTAACAGGATAATTAGGATTTCATCCTCAATCATGAGATCAATTAGGAGTTTCTTCCAACATTGTAACTGGTTCATGCATTTTGGACATGATTATTGGATGTGTATATGCTATATGTAGAATGTATATGAAATTATATGAATATACCATGTATGTTTATATTTCTTATGATGATACAAATTATTGGATCAATAGTGAAACTAGATGTCCATTTTCTTGTTAAGATTTATATTATCACTTTTCATGCATATTAAGAATAAAGTTTCAATTACGTTATAAGGGTAAGGTAAGAGTTTTCAAGATTAAGAGAAAGATAAAGATAAAAATTTATATATATCGTCACTAAGAGGATCCTTAGAGAAAAGTAAGATGCACATTGGTGCAAGGAGAAGAGGCATTCCATGCAACCCAAGAGGAACTTTTGTGCAAAGGGAAGAGAACATACTTGCAACCCTCAGGATTCTTATATAACTAAAGACAAATGACAATGATATAAGAGTAATTGGTGTTTTCCTTAGTGTTTAATATTTAATTCTTATCTTCTAAGACTTCATATTTTATTATAATATGTTCAACTCCACTTACACACTATTTTATCCATGGTTGGGGATGTGATGCCCACGGGTGAGAAGCAATTATTGAGCCATCTGATACACATATTCAACATTAGCCCAAGGATTCGAAGCTCAGTCTGGTGGGCTGCCAACTATCATAGATAAACTACTTTAAATTTCCTTTCATGTTATGGAATCTATGATTAGTTTAAAGTTAGAATTCATTTTTTAGGACATTGAGAATGAGAAATGTCACTTCTATAACATGTTGGTTCATTAAATAATATTTTTATGCAATGATAATCATGTTTTTGACATCCCTCTTAAGTATTATTCTTTGACTCAATGCATATATTTAAGAAATTGTGCTATTATAATATGGTATCAAAGTGAAAAAAATAGTTGTCTCCAACCTTTTCTCATGATTCCCTAGATTGGTTTTACATCCCACCCTTGATGATAGAATACCCATTTATTGAGGACATGAGTTCCATGATTTAGGATGTTTGTCCCTTTGCTTTTGAGGAATGTGTACTAACAGGATATGTAAAGAAGTACAAGCCTTTTGGTTTTGGTGAGGACACATGCACCAGGGATGGTTATTTATCTAATTTGGAACCTTTTGTGTTATCTCTGTTATAGCTAGTGATGTATCCTGTCTTCTTATCAATGGTGGTGGTCAATGAATTGAGACATTTAAAGGAAATGTCAACAACAAAAAATACTTATTTTGCATATTTTCTCTTTCTTGACAGGGTATGAGGTATGAGACACGTATGCTACTATGAGTAGAAAATGAGATCTCACACCTATATATTTGTGTCTAGCCACCACAAATCTGAAGGTTCCACAAGAGTGATGAAATTAAAGAACTAAATTGTCTAGATACTTAAACACTAATGTGATGTAATATGTAGAGAATATTTTTACCATTAGAATCCCTGACTTAGAGGATTAGGTTTATATAGAAGTTAATTAATTATGTATGATCTATTTCTAATCCTACTTTCTATTAAAAGCATATTGAGTGTTGAAAACTAAAATTGACTAAAACCCTAATGTGAGTAGTACTACAAGAAATTTTGAGGGTGAAATTTCTATAATATGGGTGAAGTTGTAACAACACAAAATCTCAATCCAAACAAAGTGTTTGCTTAAACACTGACTTGAAATGTAGAATTTGGTTTACCCTAAGTTGAATCTAAAATGTTAATAAATTGAAGTGTGAGTCTAATTGGATGTAATAAGATGTTAATTAAATTAATATGTAGTTAAACCCTAACACTTAAATCATGTTATAATAAATTACACAAAATTTGAAGCATATTTTAATTGGTTACATCAAACATAGCCCTAATTGGTGCATAGTGTTAGAAATGAGCGTTGATATCAAAATTGACCTTTCATTGTGCATTTGTTGTCTCAAAAAAATATACAAGAGTTTGGTACTATTATAACTAGTTTCACCCAAAATATGAGCCCCAAATTATTTCTAGGTAATCCTAATTTATGTTTATCCTAAAAAGTAAAATATTTTTTGGTCGGTCAAAAAACGTGTTACTATAATACCAAAACTTTGGGCACGAAGTACCCCATTACAGAAAGAGCTAAAGAACCTTGATACCAACAAGCTGGTAGTCAAGGGAAAAAGACCATAAAGACCTAACAAACTATACATAAGACTTAAACCCTAAACAACTCAACCCAAAGACACAAAGCCTTATGCATATCCAAGCACTCAATAGAATAAAGGACACCCACAAAGTATGAGCACAAAGATGATGCAGGCAGGCCACACCCCATTAGGCCAAGATCTCTAGGGAAAGAGCACCTACACTACAATCCTAGGCTTCGTAAGACAACCATAACTTAGACGTAGTCCAAGTCAGCAATGGGTAGTATGAGCATAGCATGCTTGCTTAACATAATCAATCACTGGAGCAACAAAGAACAGACAAGAGTCCAAGGTTATAGACCGTTGATCCTCTCTTCACTAGATTTAGATACACCCAAAAATTGTGATGAGAGGGGACTGAGATCAAACATCATCATCGTCCCCTGCTCCCTGGCTAGCTCCAGCTTGAGGTCCAAAGAAGCAACACTAGATGGATCATACTCTAAATGTTGCTAATAGCACAGCAGCACCACAACAACACCCATGATGAGGCCAACTCTAGGCGAGGACCCCAGCTAGGACCTGATGCCCCTATTTGTACAGAGGCATTTCAACGAACACCTTGAGAGTGCTCCATCACGTAGCAGCAAGGGGGGTCAACAGGCTTATGCTAGGTTAGCATCAAAGCTCCTCATCCGCCCATCCGCTAGCAGTGACTACCAGCAGTGATGACAGAGGAGGTACCCTCTGCAAGTCAGGGACCCCATATCTGGAGGCGCAACCATGAAATAAGTGTCACCGTCGGACAGGGCAAAGCAGCGTTGGTCAATGTCGTGGGGTCATCGTAGCGTTGGGAGAGGCTAGGTATCTGCTCAGGATAAGGAGGGTAGGAATTAGAGAAGGAAGTCGAGGGACTCCCTTACTACGCCTATGACAATGGAGCAGTCGTGCATGAGACTAGATCTAACATGGGGTGGCTCCTCTCCTTATGTCCCTCTTAAATGGGGTGGAGTCGACAAAGTCGATGCTGCCGAACGACCTGAGTTCTGGCTTCAGCGTTGTGCATCACACCTCCTCCTCGCTCCAAGCCGAGATCAGCTCCAAACGATGGCGACCACAAGCTTCTTGAGAACCCTTTTTCCAGAGGTCCCTTTCTCCAAAGATCGATGCTGCCTACGATCGAGGAAATCATGTCGTGGTCGATGATGGCCAGGGGGAGGACGCACCGATGTGGCACCCCCTCCCCCCAGCAGTGGCTGCCGGGAGATTCTAGAGAGAGGCAGAGCGAACCATAGAGAGCCTAAAAAGCAAAATATGTATAGTTGGAATTACTAAACTAAGAAACTAACTAGATTTTTGAAATCCTCATAGTGAGTTTATGTTTCACAGCAATTTCAATTAGATTTGGATAATTCTAGATGCCCTAATTCAATTAGAAATAAATATAATTTAAATGAATACATTATGCTAATCTTGAGCATAGGGTACCTTGGTTTTAATAGATTTTCAGTTAATTGTGTTCGATTTTCTCCATACATAGATTTCCCTTTGATTCAGACTCTCAAATCTCAATGATGCTCCCTTCTCCCTCTCTTGACTCCTAGGATATCCATGACTCAACAGTTCGGAGTAGTTTAGTTTTTAAATTCTATACCTAATGACATTAGAACCCCGAAAATATAGACCTCTAGATCTGTCTCTCCTTGCTAGTCTCAATGTTCCTAATTTTTCTAGGATTTGAGTGTGCCTAAAACCCTAGTACATCGAGGGTTTCATGTTCCACTTTTATTCATACTTTATGGTTTCTCTTGGACTCCATCAACATTTAAGCCTATAAGAATTTAAGACCTCACCACCAAGAAGACTGTGTAAGAAAACTCTTTTACTCCTTCCTCACTAATCGTCTAGAGGCTATCGTCCCCAAAACCCATCAACATCTACGCATAAGTGATGGTTGGCATAATTATTTGAAACATGACAACCTTAGGTATTGGAACACAATCAGTAATTCATTTTCATCAAATCTATTTGATTTGAAAATTTGTGAGAATTCACTGTAAGACTTTTTCCCCTAGGTGATTCATGATTATTGTTTCCCTAACCTCAAGCCACAATTCATGTGTCCAGTCTATGGGATCGTTGAGTTTCCTCAGTGTCTTCCTAGCAGGATATACCTGAATCATTTACAATGTTTGTCTCGCACGCTTTGCTTTCTCCATTGGTCTTCAACATACTTCTCCCCTACCATGGAGAAAGTCACCCTATAGCTTCAAACTGCCCATAACCCATTCTCCGTATTGTTGAGTTTGTTTAGCAAATGGGGAACATGCTTAGAACCTTTGTTTTCAATGATTGTGAATGAATTGAGTTTTACCTCATCTTGAGAAATGATTTATGGGTCTACCAATAGAAAAGTTGCATCCTTTTTGTCATTCATAAAAAAAGATAGATGACTAGTTTGTCATTTTTTCCCTAATCTAATTTTTTATGTCTCACACTTAGATGTGCATATTGGGTTTCCGCACACCATTACCTCTATTCTGCATATGCATGATAGGAGAACACTTTTCAAGTTGTTTGTGTGTGATTGATCCACCTTAGAGAGGGCCCAATTCCTAGATAAGCCACTAAGGTTTGGATAATGTTTCACACGTGGCTTTTGTTGTTTTTATGATAGGTCAAGCCATTGGAAATTTGTAAGAAAATATCTAATGTCAGAAAATACATCTACATAACCAATGGATAGACATAAATAAGGATTTTACCTATCTTGCTTTGAAATTGAACTCCCATCAATCATTAAAGAACCCAAAAACCCTAGAAATTAAGTTTAGTATTGATCATTAGTGAATGATAATAATTTTAACATAGTAGTTAGGGTTTCATCTATTTTAGGAGATCAATTAGGAGTTGCTCCAAGCATTGTAAGTGGATTATGCACTTTGAACATGATTATTGGATGTGTAAATGGTACATGTACAATGTACATTAAATGGTATAAATATATCATGTATGTTTCTATTTCTTATGCAGACTAAAGTTATTAGATCAATAAAGAAATTGGATATCCTTTTTCTTGTCAAGATTTATAGTATCACTTTCCATGCATATTAAGATAACATTAAGATTTAGTTATATGGTTAAGATATAAGAGATTTTCAATATTAAGAGAAACATAAAGATAGAAACTTATATAGGATCCTTATTTAAAAGCTCCTTGGTTCAAATTAAGAGGCACTTCAGTGCAAAAAGAACAAGAAATTCAATGCACACCAAGAGGGGCATCAATTCAAAGAGAAGAGGAACTTTAATGAATTGCTAGGGATTCATATATATGTTAAGATAAAAGACAATTATCTAGAAGTAATTGTGTTTTTTTCAATGTTTAATGTTTAATGCTTTTTTCAAGAGACATATTTTATTATAATATTTTCAATTCTACTTCAAACAATTTTGAGCATTCTAGGGATTGATTCCCATGTGTAAGGATAAAGAGTGGTGCCATTGGACATACATCTTATGATTAGGTTAAGGATTCCAATGATTCAATCTAGTGGGATTCCAATTATCATTGGAAAAAAATTAGATTTCCTTTCAAGTTCTGTCAATTATGTTTTAGTTTACAATGATATTTAATATTTGGATGTATTAGTTTATAGTGAGACTTTATGTTCATGACCTCAAGAATGAGAAATACTTTTATACTATGTGGTTCAGTAAAATATATTTGTATGTAATGATCATCATGTTTGTTACATCCTTCTTGAAAGTTACACTTCCACTCAATAATGTGTATGTTTTAGAAAATTGGGTGTTATAAACCATGTGTCAAAAGGTTGTATGGGTTAATTCTAAAGTAAGTATAGTAAGTACATGTGAACATTGTTTAAACTTGTTTTTGTCATTTGTGCAGATGATAGGAAAATTTATACTAATACTTTTAAATTTTAAGTTGGATAATTGCCTATTATATAAGAGTGCATGTGACCTTGTTTCCTACAACAACTAGAGACGAGTATGTTCACCATGGGGCATGTATAAAACACATGCATGTTGAAATGTCAAGCCTTGTGATCATGGAAAATTTCTTATGTCTCCCTTTTATATTTACAAAAGAAAATAAATATTAATAACACATCAATTGTACTATAACACCTTCCTAAATGGTTCCACAAACTAAATATTAAAGTGAATTTTCTTATTTTATTTACATCTACAAGAGAAAACATTGATTATTTTTACAAATTAAACATTGTGACCTTGATAAGGCCCCTTAGGTGTGTTGTTGAATCACTCTATGATTTCTCTCATAATTGAACCTACTCATTGTTTCTTAATCCAAAATACCATGTCGTAATGTTGTTTGTAGAAAATTCTTGTCATGTTTGAACGACAAGTCCCTTCCAAAGTTGTGATCTATTGGGTGACGATACTTGGTGTTCACTATGCTATGCCTAGTAATGTGTTTCTCTTCAACATGTACAATAAGACTACCTTCTATAGGTTACTGACCAGATCTACTAGGAGAACAACACACTTGTGATAATTGAGCATTAATTTCTCTATGTATTCACTAAAATTGGAAGATCTTCTTAGAGTTTTTAACTTGTTCTATTTGTTTAACTTGATATATGTGAGCTTGATATTTCTATTTAGAATATTAATTTTTCTTAATTTATGTATTGATATTACTTGGAATTTATTGCTTGCATACATGATAATTAATTTCCAACAATATAAGAAAAACCAATTTTACTTTAGTTAATATGTATACTTAGAGATATTAGTGAACACCATGCATGCATGTGTTCGATATATGTCCTTGTGGTTGTGGAAAATGTCTTCTATCTTCCATTTACTTTTACAAAAGAAGACAATTATTAATAGCAATCTAATTAGATTGTAGCACCTTTCCAAATGGTTCTAAATTTCAACATTAAAGTGACTCTTCCTATTGCATTGTTATGTACAAGTGAGAACTTATGGTTATAACTTCTTAGAATCTGATAACACGATCATGGGGGTCATATGTTGTGAAATTGATAACGCCACATGGGCTATTAGCAATGTCACTCTATGATTGCACTCACAATAAAATCTATGCATTGTTTACATAAGCCACTACTCCTTACCTATGGTTATTTGCAAAAAAATTCTTCTCATGTCCAAGTAAAGATTCCCAACGTATGTAGTCTCTTCTAAGGTTGTGACATGTAGGGTGAGTGACTTGATGTTCAGTGAGCCGCACCTAGTAGTGTGTTGTTTGTCGACGTGCACACCAAAAGTGAAGTCTATAGTTTGCTGGCCAAGTCTACTAGGAGAACAACCCACTTTCACGTAATATTGAGAGATGATATCTCTAGATGTGCACTCATTTCAGGCGATCTTCATGGAGCTTTTGACTTGTTTTATTTTTTTCTTCTTCTCTGATTGATCTTGTTTTTAGTGGCTTACTTTACATATTGATATTAGTCAAAATTTCTTGCTTGTTGCATAGATGAAAATTTGCTTTCAACTTACAAGAAAAACCAATATTACCTATAGTTAAAATGTCTACTAAAAGATATGTGGATAATAAAGTAAATACATTTGTGTTGCCTAAAAATTACAACAATGCCCAATTTAAATGTTGGCAAAGACAGAAGACAGTAAAGCTTATCAAAGTTTTGATGGTTGACTTACTTAAACTCGGACCGCCTATGTCAGAGGAAAGTGGTGTATAAGTTCTAGGAAAATACTCATTTGAAGGCGTATAACTATTTCTTCTGAGGATGTAGAAGACTTGCAATATCTAACATCATGTTGTTTTTGGAAATGCTATGTAAGTATATGTCCAACCCTACTATGAGGGGAAAAGATTTCAAGTTGAGACCAAACTTATAGCTACATTACAATTTGCCACGCAAGAAAGTGAGAACAATACTAACTAATCAACTAGGATTGGGATTAGACAAATTCTTGATTCTTACAAACAATGTGAGGTATACTCACTATTTTATTCTTATATATGTTATAACGTAACTTCAGGTATTTCTCAATTTTGTTGAAAAGCACAAGTGAGTCACTTTCATGAGCTCCACGCTTCCTATCCTTCTTCCTAAGAGTAGAGAAGTAAAATCGGTCAAGTTGCCCTCTTTCTCTGTCTCAATCATTGATTTTCCATGACTCCATGGTATGATTAGTATATCCTTTCCTACTGTCTCAACCATCTAAGTGAGCATAGAATAAGATTTCTCGATGTTGAGCTTGAGCTATGCCGATATTTCTACTATGGACAATCTCCAATTAGATGGATGATACTTTCCGCACCAATTTTAGAGAGACATCAAGTAGTATCAATGTTCGAGGTTCAACTATTGATCTTTCCATGTTGGGTAAAATGTTTTTCATTGTTTTATAAGTCTTGAGACTCCACCTCGATTGATGTAGCTTGGTCTAGGTACTCTTGAATGAGTTATTCACATCTTGTTTCTTCCTTCATATCTCCCACAGTGCATTATCATCCACATTGTAAAATTTAGGCCACATGTCAATCATTCTTCTCCAGAGAGTAGAGGAACTCCAAGAATGATTAGTATTGAGACTAAAATTCAACCTGTATCTTCTATGCATCCATATGCTCCATGTGTAGTTTTTGTAAAATAGTCTTTTGATTGTTTTTAGAGTATGGTATTCAACTAGCTCAGATAGGTTCTTCAAGTAAATACCACCTTCATCTTTGAGGTAGGCAAGGTTGCTCCAACTGGATGGGTGTGTAACGTCCCCAATTCAACCACCTGATTTTCTTCCTTCGAAAATCAAGTGGCTAAATCTGAGCTGTTAATATGGCACCAAGAATCAAAGCACAAGAGTGAGATAAGCAATATTTTATTTCAAAACATTACACCCTTACAAAAGGTATTTTTACATTATCTCCTATATGGATAAAAAAAATGATACATGACTTTAAAATTAAGCTTGATCCGCCTTTGATTTTTGACGCCCTTCAGGATCTTTTCAAGATGAGTCTTCCACAAGGAAAGGTCTCTTATAAATAATATAACCTGCAACATGGAAGAATATGTCACAGCCCAAGTGGGAGAGTATGGGTTAGACAAATGTCTAAGTATCGACAAATAGAGATAAGCAGCAAGACACTATTAATATAACTGTATTCTTAATGCATTACTCAGATAACTAAAGTAACAAAAGTCCAAACCAAAATTATTGACCATATACTAGCATGAAGCATAAGGAATGTGTATGTACGTATATTTATAAAGCATTTATCAGATGACAACTCTATCAAAAAGTTAGACCGATATTGTGCAGCATAATCAAGATTATTGGTATAATGATAACAAAAATGGAGACCTTATTCCATAAATGAGTTTAACTACAACTCTCAGAGAAGGTGTCAATTCACCTTGGGCAACTGGCCTGCAACCACAAAAACTTGCTTAGCCAAGACTTTAGTCCATTAGGGTCAACAAAACACCTGTAAGTACCCTAACACACCCCCAGCCACTCGTGCACACCGCATGATCTAAACAGTGAATCAGATTACCACATGCAGCCACTGGTCGCCTTTCCAAGACCAGAAGAGGGTGCTCCTTGCACAAAATGCCACTTGAATAATCATTAGTTAGCATGCTTAATCCTTGCAGGAGATTATTCCCCATTACTAACTTGATCATGCCTGACTCTACATGACCAACCCAAGTGTGGGCCTGAGTATGGTAGAGCATTATACTCATCCATCCCTGACTCCAAAGGACTTAGATCTGGATCCCAAATGTATCAATCCCCGGCCAAGACATGCTGACTCTGTTACCAACACATCTCCTAATATAAGGTTTAGAATTAAAGGGACATCATCAAAGATATACAACTCAATATGATGGCTAGACAAAGTTAATGAGGTCAAAAGGTATCCATGAATCATTAATTAAGTATTCCACTAAGACACCTAAAATGTAAACTTGTGGGATTGTGGAATTGAATCAGACAAGTCTATGGCCACGAGCGTGCAAGAGGTTAGGGAGTCCCCCTGTGCGAACACGGAACCTATTAAATAACCTTTCCTCTTTATTGGCTACAAACATCAGTGAAACAGGCTCCTAGTCACCTTAGAAGTGTCTGATAGAATTCCACTTTCCAACAATATCACATGACATAATTAATAGAGAGAAATAAAGGAAAAGGGAACCAAAAGACAATACGACTAGAATCCAAAGAAATGCTTTATTATCATCTAAAGCCTTTAAACTCAATTTTAAAGGATAATATGGATGAATATATGGAAGTCATACCTAGCTTATTAATAAAGAGGTTGTGTATAGTTGATCACTTATTCATTCTTTAGGAAAGTATATGAAGTATGCTACACTCTTACTACATATAATACCAAACCATTCTATACCATACCTTTTATTGATGTTGATATAATAGATTACAATAGGAAATGAATATCATATTAAATAATAATAAACCCTACTTTTTGGATGACAAAATGTGAGAATCATACCTTTAGATGTACTTGGTGCATAGTTCCACAAGAAGACCATAACATCATTAAATATATCCAATCTTGATATATTTGGGCAGCACTCTGTCGCATTTACCATTAACTTGATCCTCGTTCCTAGCTAGATCAACTTTTAGGGTTTCTCTCACTAGGGTAGAAGAGAGATGGCTTATATATTCTAGAGAAAGGATATTGTGGAAGACATGGTATTGGGTTTCTCTTACTATGGTGGAGGAAGGAGGTAGTAGGTTTCTATAGAGAGATTGTTTGTTGGGAGGTGGTTCCTTTCACTAAAATAGAGAAAGAGAGAGTGGTTTGCTAATCTAGTGAGAGATGGGAGGTTTATGGTGATGGATATGGGAAAGGAGGGAGAAGGGACGTTCACCTTTGCTTTGGGATGAAGAGGAGAGAACTTGTGCTTATGGTGGGGTGGATGAGGGCTCCTTTTATAGGAATGGTGGAGGGTAGCATGGTCCTAATAGCAAAAAGTGTGTGGATGACACATGGGTGCAAGATGTCATATTTAGGTGGATGTTTACTAGTTAGGTTACACATGGATGGTTAGGTGTCATCTCAAGAATTGCTACATGACACATGGAAGAATATGTGTCATCTCAAGATAGCTATTAAAGGGTGGTTGACACATGGCAGGATAGGTGTCAACTTTTGGAGGTGTTAGGTTTCAAGGAAAGGAGTGTGCCACTCACCTACTTGCTTCACCAACTAATGTGCTTGCTTAAGATACTTACTTGCTACCCAGCTACATGCTTGCTTCTATAAGCAACTTGCTTGCCACCCAGCTACCTACTTGTGTGCTTACCCACCAATATATATTTTTTCTAAAATTTGGCAAAAGTACCGCAATTATATTTTCAATATATAAAATCTTTTAAATTAATCAAAATGAATTATTTTAATATTAAAATTGATTTTACAAAAAAATCCTCAAAGAAGCTTGTTTTTATGAATAGCTCTAATAAGGAGTTTTAATTTGGGCTAGAGATCAGGATGTTACATATACAACCCCTTCAAAGAATTTTCGTCCTCGAAAATTATAGGATTTAGGTTATGACTTATATTAGTCTATTCTACTTAAGATTATCTAAATCTAGTTTTAAGTTTATACTTCTATGATTTTCCTTGGGTAAGGTCTCATCTTGTTGCTCTAATATCATCTCTGTAACGTCCCCGATTCAACCACCTGATTTTCTTCCTTTGAAAATCAAGTAGCTGAATCTGAGCCGTTAATATGGCACCAAGAATCAAAGAACAAGTGTGAGATAAGAAATATTTCATTTCAAAATATTACACCCTTACAAAAGGTAGATTTACATTATCTCCTATATCCATAAAAATGATACATGAGTTTAAAATTAAGCTTGATCCACCTTTGACTCTTGACGCCCTTCAGGATCTTTTCAAGATGAGTCTTCCCCAAGGAAAGGTCTCTTATAAATAATATAACCTGCAACATGGAAGAATATGTCGCAGCCCAAGTGGGAGAGTATGGGTTAGACAAATGCCTAAGTATGGAAAAATAGAGATCAATAACAAAATACTATTAACACAATTGTATTCTATCATATTACTCCAATAACTAAAGCATCAGTTGAGATATTCATAAAGCATTTATCAGATGACAACTCTATCAAAATGTTAGACCGATACTGTGGAGCATAATCAAGATTATTGGTATAATGATAACAAAAAGGGAGACCTTATTCCATAAACGAGTTTAACTACAACTCTCAGAGAAGGTGTCAATTCACCTTGGGCAACTAGCCTGCAACCACAAAAAATTGCTTAGCCAAGACTTTAGTCCATTAGGGTCACCAAAACACCTGTAAGTACTCTGACACACCCCCAGCCACTCGTGCACACCGCATGCTCTAAACAGTGAATCAGATTACCACATGCAGCCACTGGTCGCCTTTCCAAGACCAGAAGAGGGTGCTCCTTGCACAAAATGCCACTTGGATAATCATTAGCTAGCATGCTTAATCCTTGCAGGAGATTATTCCCCATTACTAACTTGATCATGTCTGACTCTACATGACCAACCCAAGTGTGGGCCTGAGTATGGTATAGCATTATACTCATCCATCCCTGACTCCAAAGGACTTAGATCCGGATCCCAAATGTATCAATCCCCGGCCAAGACATGTCGACTCTGTTACCAACACATCTCCCAATTTAAGGATTATACAACTCAAAATTTTGGGGAGTCAAAGCTAATGAGGTCAAAAGGTAGCCATGAATAATTAAGTATTTCACTATGACACCTAAAATGTAAACTTGTGGGATTGTGGAATTGAATCAGACAAGTCTATGGCCAGGAGCGTGCAAGAGGTTAGGGAGTCCCCCCGTGCGAACACGGAACCAATTAAATAACCTTTCCTCTTTACTGGATACAAACATCAGTGAAACAGGCTCCTAGTCACCTTAGAAGTGTCTGATAGAATTCCACTTTCCAACAATATCACATGACACAATTAATAGAGAGAAATAAAGGAAAAGGGAACCAAAAGACAATAGGACTAGAATCCAAAGAAATGCTTGATTATCATCTAAAGCCTTTAAACTCAATTTTAAAGGATAATATGGATGAATATATGGAAGTCATACCTATCTTATTAATAAAGAGGTTATGTATAGTTGATCACTTATTCATTCTTTAGGAAAGTATATGAAGTATACTATACTCTTACTGCATATAATACCAAACCATTCTATACCATACCTTTTATTGATGTTGATATAATAGATTACAATAGGAATTGAATATCATATTAAACAATAATAAACTGTACTTTTTGGATGATAAAATGTGGGAACCATACCTTTATATGTCCTTAATACATGTTTCCACAAGAAGACCATAGCATCATTAAATATATCAAATCTTGATATATTTGGGCAGCATTACGTTGCATTTTCCATCACCTCGATCCTCATCCCCAACTAGAACAACTTCTAGGGTTTCTCTCACTAGAGTAGAAGAGAGATGGCTTAAAGCATCATGACATATGTGGAAGATATAGTATTTGGATTATCTTACTACAATGGAGGAGGGAGGTAGTAGGTTTCTATATACATAGGGTTTGTTGGGAAGTGGTTCCATTAACTAACATAGAGGAAGAGAGAGTTGTTTGCTAATCTAGACATAGATTGGAGGTTTATGGTGAAGGAGATGGGAAAGGAGGGAGAAGGGACGTTCACCTTTGCTTTGGGATGAAGAGGAGAGAACTTGTGCTTATGGTGGGGTGGATGGGGGCTCTTTATATAGGAATGGTGAAGGGTATCATGGTCCTAATAGCAAAAAGTGTGTGGATGACACATGGGTGCAAGGTGTCATCTTTAGGTGGATGCTTACTAGTTAGGTTACACATGGATGGTTAGGTGTCATCTCAAGAATTGCTAGATGACACATGGAAGCATATGTGTCATCTCAAGATAGCTATTAAAGGGTGGTTGACACATGGAAGGATAGGTGTCAACTTTTGGTGGTGCTAGGTGTCAAGGAAAGGAGTGTGCCACTCACCTACTTGCTTCACCAACTAATGTCCTTGCTTAAGCTACCTACTTGCTATCCAACTATATGCTTGCCTCCATAAGCAACTTGCTTGCCACCCAGCTACCTGCTTGTGTGCTTACCCACCAATATATATTTTTCCAAAATTTGGCAAAAGTACCGCAATTATATTTTCAATATATAAAATCTTTTAAATTAATCAAAATGAATTATTTTAATATTAAAATTGATTTTACAAAAAAATCCTCAAAGAAGCTTATTTTTATGAATAGCTCTAAATAAGGAGTTTTAACTTAAGTAGGAGATCAGGATGTTACAGGGTGTACTAGGTTATACCAAATGAAATCATTCAACTTTATTTCCATTTGATGTCATGTTGCATTAGGTATTTCACCTTTCCTGAGCCAAAAATTTATCAGTTCCATATCAAAGTGATTGATGAGCACCAGTCTACCAGACATTGATAACTTAGGAACTGGCCATCTACCAATCATGTCTTTGAGCTTGTCCAAGTGTTCATGAAAATGCTTATGTCTCATATTCCCCCCAACCAAGGGGAAGTTGAGATATTTTGTCAGCCACTCACCTCTTTGTATGCCAATAACATTGATTAAGCTTTCTTTATCTCTACATGACTTAAAAAGGTAAATATTTGTCTTGTTTGGGTTATGCTTCATGCCTGAAGCTTTCCCAAACTCCAGAAGAAGGTGTTTTGGTTCTTTAAGCTTCTACTCCTTCCTTCAATAAAAATCAGTACATCATCCACACAAAAAAGATGATTCAGGACTTTTGTGCATCTGATAGAGAAGGCCTTCATCTTCCCTAAGTTGTGAAATTACTCAATTCTTCTGTTGAGTCCTTCCATGGCAATGGAAAATAGAAGGGGTGATAAGGGATCACCTTGTCAAACACCATTTGAGTTTTTAAAGAAACCAACAAGGCTACCATTAAGAGTTAGAGTAAAGGATGGAGTTTCATCACACTATTTAATCAGAGATATCCAACAATCATAGAAACCCATCTTACCAAGAGATTTCCAAAGAGATGAATAAATGACCAAGTCAAAAGTTTTGGTGATGTATAGCCTCACACAAGTAGAGGATGAGCTATAATTGTGATTGAAGTTGAGGGTGAATTATGTAGCAGGCACATTGAACAATACTTGATGCTTCTCCCATTAACAAAGGCATCTTGGCGCATAGATATAACTTTAGGAAGAATAAAGGATAACCTTCTTGTGATGATTTTGGTTATAATTTTATATATCGTTAAACAACAGGAAATACATTGGAGGTCAGCTGGAGAAGCAACCATTCCCTTCTTAGGAATGAGGGTTAGAAAAACATGATTGATTAGACGTACCATGTTACCTCATTGGAAGAACCATTGAACAAGACTCCAGTACATCATTCTTGATTAAATCCCAGTTCTCTATATAGAAAAACTCATTGAACCCATTAAAACCTACACTCTAGTGAGATCCAATTCTCCAAATTAATTGTTTGATTTCCTAAGGTTTAGGCATTTTGCAAAGATCTTCATTATCTTCATCTGAAACTCAATTAATCCACTCACATTCAGGAATTGGATGATCAGATTGTGGTTGGCTGTAAAAGCCATCTAAGAAATCTAGTGTTTCAGAAGCAATGCTCCTTTCATCATTCAATCAATTACCTACAATATCAAACAACTTGGTTATGATATGAATGTCATCACGCCTTTTGACAATGGTATGGTATAGCTTGGTATTTTATCACCATTAGCTATCCAATCAAGTCTACTGTGTTGCCAAAAATATTTTTTCCTCAACTTTGAACAACAATTCCAATCAATCAATTATAATCCCATCATCATTGATTAGATCATCATCTAATGGATTTCTTCTCAAAGAAAATGTGATATCATCCACATCCATTCTTCTTCTTCTAATAAGGTTCCTTAGGTTGACGAATGCCTTCGACCATTCTTAAGTTCAGTTTTAACAAAGTTAAGCTTCTGTGTGAATCTGAAGAAAGGATTCCCTAGACATTATTTTTCCTAGGCTTTATTGATTGACTCCATGCATCTGGGCCATTCCATAAAGAAGTTTAAAAATGAAATGGTCTTTTCATCTCCTTGACGTTTACATTTATAGATACATGATCTGAGAACTCAAATGTTTTAATCTTCATTTTAGAACCATTGAATCTACTTAACCATTCATCATTAACTAATGCACGGTCAATTTTGATTGTGATCCTTTTAGGGCACCTTGCTTATTATAGGTGAAAATTTCATTATCTATAGGTGGTAACTTAGTAAGGTTTGAGTTGTCAAAATCAGTGTTCAATGAGTTGAGAACTCGTGAAGCAACTTCCCTTCCATCTATCTTTTCTTATCGCTTTCTTATGTTGTTAAAATTGCCTATCACTAAAAAAAGTTTCCTATCACTAACCAAGGTTCAATGATCAAGCTACCTATACTTTCCAAAGCTTCCCATAATCCAGTATGATGTTGAGAAAGATTTCTAGTATATACAGTCGATAACATAATGACTAGGCCACCTTTATTGGTACAATTTCATGGTGATATGTTGATCGTCCATGGAACAACTGCTAACATCCCAAGTTTTCAGATTCAAACCTACAGAAATGCGTCTATTGACATCACAATCATGGTTAATCAACCATTCGAATCTTTTGGTAAGAGTTTTCCAGATATGTTCTTCAAATGATTTTTTAACTTTATCTCGACAAGAACGAAAATAGAAGCGTGTGATTCCATCATTGATCTTCTTACCTCCCACTTTTTTCATGGTTTCCCTAAACCACATACGTTAGTCACAAGAATGTCCATTAATGACCTTTCCTAGATGATCGGGTTTGACATGACCCATCCACTCTAGCATTTTTTCTTGATTTCTTTTTCGACCTGGGAGTACAACAGACCTCACCTTCTTCTTTTTGCTTTCCCCCATTTAAGGGTTCCTTTCCACTTCATTTGTAGGTGTAGAACGTGTTTTAGTCACTCAAAAGATGATTTCATCGTCTTCCTTCTTAGCATTTGATGAGCTGCTGTCAGGAGTAGAGCACGCAACATTCTCCACATTAGCAGCAGGATCATCTTCTTTCTATTCTTTAATATTTAGATTGTCAAATCTATTACTGACTAGTACCACATGGGTCTGGCTAGTAGTCATATTCTCAACTCTACTCTTCTTTTTCTTGCCCACAACTCTCCACTCTTGTTTTTTCTGTTACATTGTGTAAGTGATACATGATAACAATAAAACTTTTGTTTTGGTTATTTGGACTGCTATTATATGAAAATGGCATGTGTCCCCTTAGTTAGAATCTTAGTGATAAAGTTCAAGAAAGGTAGTCCTTAGTGAGATAGCATAACATTGGAAGTACATCCCAATTGGATGCCTTTCCATTACAAGAGTAATTGTTCAAATCATGCAAATGTAGTCTTTAATCATGGCATAAGTTAGGATCATTCTTTGGGAGATTTGGTTGATGCCTATATATCATTGTGATTGTTGAATTTTTTTATATGAAATTTGATCAGAAGTGTCATGGTCTCTCTATTTTGTGAGCATTGTATAGATCCATCTCATTGTTTCTTGGCATCCCTCAGGATGTTACTTATGAACTTGATATTCTATTATTTATTTATCTTAATCCCAATGCAATTGCCTTATGAACAAATTTTTAACTATAATTACGCCCATAGTTTGTTGCTAAAAATATATTGATTTGAATATGTTCATATATCTAGATTTGATTTGTTTTCACTGAATTGGTAATTGTCACGATAGTAGATGCACTCAACTCTCACTTTTTGATGCACCAAATCTATGTGTGAACAAATGTGATAGGAGGAGAACTTTATACGTAAAAAATGATGTTGGACGAAATGAAGAAATAATTAATTATGAAAGCAATGATAGTACGCTAGGGTTTTCTAGGGTGTAGAGAGAGGTGAAAAATGAGGCGATCCTCCCATCTTCATGGAGGGGAGGCCAACCTCCCCTCTCCCTAGCCATGGAGGAAGCAATAGAAGGCACATGAGCATAAATCAACAAGAGGGTTCAGACTCAAGTCCTCGATGGAGCAGATATCTTCTCACCCCCCTGAGAAGACTGACAGTATGTGCTTATGTGATGGGAAAGAGGCCATATTATTATCATTTGTTATCTTGGATCTAACATGTGTGGAAGCCCAGAGGAGGATTTGATCTGTTCTCCAAACTAGATCAATTATGTCTATTTCGATTAAACACGATGAAGACAAGGAAAACATCATAAAAGGAGGACCTCGATGGTTTGATGGAAGACTGGTGGTCATTAATGACTACAAAACTAGTGATGGTCTGCCAAAAGATCTATTTAGCATTCCTAGATCTGTTAAGGCAGCTTATGCAAATAACATCTAGAGATACCTCTGAGATAGTTCTTCTTGATAAGTAGCCTCTCCTTATGACAATAAAATAAACAACTAACAAGATGGTTGGTTCTAGTCATAAGTAGGTTTAGTGTTGTGTCAATAGATTATACTGGCACAATAGAAGTATGATTAGAATTGTAGTCCCAAATGAATGACAGAATGTAACTCTAGTGTTTCCTTAGAAGTGAAATGCTAAACTAAGTGAGGGGTATGGAAAACTCCCAAGATCAAAAATCTTATTACATAAAAGATGTAAGTTGAAAAGGTGACAAAGCAATGAGGTTTGACATCAATTTATACAAAGTATGTATAGTACTTCTCTAATTTAGAAAGTGTTACCTAACATAGGATTGACATTGTAATCATTAATGGAAAGGACAATTGAGTATGTGTCCTATATGAAAGATTCTATGATAACCCTGTATGGAGGAACTTTATGCTGGTCAAAGTTCTATGACATCTCCATGACATCAAGATGTTATGTGGAGGCTTGATAGTAAGATGCATGAGTAAAAATCGTCTCCCTTCATCCGGGATTTCGAGGACGAAATCCTTGTTAGGGGTTTATGACTTGTAACATATCTGACCTGGGTTTAGGGATAACCCTATTTGTTTGGATTAAATAAGTTTCTTAGAACCTTAATATAATTCTCTAAAGAGTTTTGTTATTAGGTGACAAGCTTATGTTTCAAGTTTGGTCCTGTTTGAGTAATGTTTGAGCAATGTTCTCTTATTTTGGACCAAAATGTAATTTACCCAAGATGAGGGGTTATATTGCAATATGTCACATGTTAAACATACCCCATGTGTTTTAGTATTATAAGAGAGAGAATTATGCTAAGGGGAAGCTTGTGGAAAGCTTAAATTTCAAATTGAAACTTGTTTCAATAATGCTAGTGCCTTGTGCACCAATTTTGATACAAATTGTAAATTACCAAAAATGTAGAATTGATATGCAAATTGCCACCTCTAGAGTGTCCCTACTTCCTCCTAGTATCATCTAGATGAGAGATAAATAAGGAGACACCATGTTTGAATCATATTTGTGTGATAGTACTCTTAGTGATGAAAAGATCAATCATGGTCTAGATTAACATACCTAGCATGGAAAGAAATTGGTCTCTACGTGTTGTGGGTATTGTTGCAAGTGAAGTGGGCAAGCTTTTGAGGATCTTAGGCGAGGCTGATGCCTTGATGGAGATTGAAACTGTTGAAGAATTATTGGAGGAGATATGGGTCAACATGGTAAAGCATGAGGCATCAACAGTTGCCATCATGTATGAGCACATTCCCAAGAGATGTAAAGATTATAACACAAAAAAACCCATATAATCAAAAAGTAAAAAAAAATATTTTTACAACTAACATTCATGGGTGCATTCTTTCGGGGCATCCACATTATTTGATTCTCCACGATTAACGTGCATGATTTCTTCCACGCACATGCATTAAGACAACACCATGTGTGTATCCTCTCATTTGAAGTATTTTTCTATATTTAATTAGTTGATTTGCATCATTCCAAACACATTTTTAAGGTCTTCAATGGTTCCCTCATAGTGGATGACCATTTCAGGCATAGTATGCATGGCTTCAAATCATAAGACTCAATCATAGACTGACAATTTGATGTCTATACTAAAAGAGGTACACATCATAAGTGCATCATCCTAGAATTGATGGTAATTGTTAGGCTACCTTTGTAAACCACGAATATTTACATTTTCAAAAGTATGGGGGTTCCCAATCAATGTACACCTATTTTTTGTTTTTGGACAAATATAATAATGGACAAATCATTATAGATCTAGCTGTAAGCTATGGGAAAATTATAATTAAAAATATTTGGTTGCAAGACTCAAAAGGTGGAATTGGATTAAGAGAAAGAAATGAGAGAATATCAACTTCATGAGTTACATCATGAGGGTTGTGATGAAATAATGAGATGGTCCTATGCATTGCTCCATACAATACAAGAGGCTGTGAAACTTCTGATTATGTTAAATATCAAAAGAATTTCAAAATTGATGATGAAATATAAGCATCAAAAATATTTCTTGAAGAATGATCTTTTTTTATGCCATGATTGGAGATTATATTTGTAGTATTTAAAAATAACTCTCCCAAAGGGTATTTTTCTAATTGATATTTTATTGAGGACTACCTCACTTAAACTTTATCAGTGAGATACTAACTAAGGGAACACAATACATGTCCATATAATACCAACCCAAATTACTCAAACAAACCACCTTTTTCTTCATATTGTCACTTGAAACAAGGTTGGTAAAGTCCCTACATACAACCACCCATATATCCTCTTTTTGATATATTTTACTTGCCACATTATCCTGACCAAGGATTTGCAATAATGATGTGAAGGAGGGAACCATAGAGATGCTTACACCTCTAGAATATTTAAAATCCATGGAGAAATCTTCATCACTATCCTTACACTATCTAAGACACCATAGGGGAAACCCTACAAATACTCACCCCATTTAAGTTATCCTATAATTCCAATGTGAACTGAATTAAATAGGCAAACCTTAAATAATTATAGATGGAGGTTAGTACCTACAAACCTAGAGAAGAAACTATATCATGGCCTAGAGTTCCCAACCTTTTATTTATGTTGAAACCCTAGAACACTGAATAATATAAGAGTCATGTAGGGTTGGATAAGAAATTTTTCGTCTCTAGTGCTTCTATAGTTCCCCTCTTCATAGAAAACAAATGAAAATGAGCCATTTTTATCTTCATAATGTCCAAGCACGGTATAATAGGTCTAATGTATAACATTCCCTTACCTATGTTTTATTGATCCTACCATGGTGTAATGTTGTGAGCACCCATGATAAATGATGCACTGTAACACATGATATTACAACCCTTTTTGACCTACTAAAATGGATGCACAATTTTCACACCACAATTTTTGTTGGGTCTTGTCTTCTCAAACAAAGATTCTATTTTTACCACATCCGATTAGGCAATTCTAGATTCAGGCTTGCCGAGGTCCCTAACATATCCCAGACATGTAAATTAGTATCTTAATCAAATAGTTGACAATGATCTACACTGATCTACCTATTTTATAGAGTTTCAACATGGATTCCCTTATTTTCCTTGTAAACCAAAGTATAGAATCCATCTCTTAATCCATTCTTCAGACCTTGTAGAAACCAATCAAGATATCACAAATTTGTTTTCAAAAACTGACTGATTATATAGTGGGGGCTCCAATGGATACTAGTATCAAAGCTAATAATAGCCATGAAAATCTGGAAACTATTTCTTCTCAAACCTCACCTTCAAGGGTGCACTCCTTGGGAAAACCCATTTGATTTTTCATTATCCATGCATAAAACGCATGATTTCTTGCCTATGAATGCATTAAGAGGACTCATATCCTATATCCTTTTGGCTTGGAGTCTTTTTCTATGTTTGGTCATTGATTTCCATCATTCTAAGCACATTATTTTAGGTCTTCAAGGGTTCCTTCCTAGTGTGTGACCCTTTGGGATGTAGTGTGTATGGTTTCCAATTGCGAGACACAGTCATAGATTGATGATTATAAATCTAGACTATAGGAGGAACACATCTTGAGTGAACCATCCTAAAATTAATGGTAATTTTTAGGCTAACATTATACACGAGGTGTGGTTCTCCATTGTCATTAATGGGAGAATGATGGGGTTTTTCACTTCATCTTGTGGACTTAGAAAGGACGACCCAAGATCTATTTATCTTTATACTAGCTCAAAAGTCATCTGGGAAACACATAAATAGAGAAATAGAGACTAGAAACATTAGAAGATACACAATCAGGGGGTCATTCTCGATCACACCTAGTCTACAGTGACCTATTTTTGTGAATTTAAGGGAACTACTTTGGGTAAGATGAGGGAGATTTTGGGGGCCTAAAGTTCCATGTCATGACCAACAAATAATAAAAATAAATCCACAATCATCCTAGGGTGAAAGTCAGAGGACAGACATGGAGAAGTATATGTAGCATTAGAATGCATATTATCTTTAGAACCCATTAAATACCTAGGGGTATTGCTCGTCATAACAAGAACCAAGTTCAAACACTATGAGAGTTTAGCAGAAAAACACTTACAGAATGTCCTCTTTGGATGGGAAGCTTCTATCCTTTTGTGGGAGGATTACACTAATCATTTCATTTCTCATAGTTATTGTTATACACATCATGGGGGCTTGCACCATACCAGAATTTACTGTTATGTATATTGAAAGAAATATGAAAATTTTCCTATGGGAATCAAGAGAAGGAGCAAAAAGAAGGCATTGGGATAATTAGGAAACTTTATCCAAAATAAAAGAAGAAAAGGGCATATGTATCCCAGAATTAAAATCTAGTTTTAGGAGTTTTCATATGAGAATATCATAGGTTATATTAATAAGATAATATCTTTGGGCTAAACTTTTCAGAGAAAAATATATAAAAGTACAAGGGGATTTGGATAGAGAACATCCTTGGTTCCTCAACAAGGGGAGACGAGCTTCAGTCTATTGCAAGAGGATATTAGAGTGTTTTCCCTTAGATACGAGGAACTTAGGATGGGAAATAGGACGTGTGGAATTAACTTTTTGGCTTGCAGAGTGGGACTCTACAAGTATGATCACATGGAGTCTAGATGAGGTAGATCTTAACCCAAAATTTTGACTTCTTGATGTTCTCAATAGTGATGGATTTTGAGACATCTTAGGATACATGATGTCTAAGTGACCTTATCTCCTAAGAAGGTATTGAGTTCCCATGAATGGGATCCGCTGGAACCCTCTCAGTAGGGAGGTCCCTATTTGCCTCCCAAATGAGAATATATCCTTCTTTACCTCCTCAATCAAAAAAAATCTAGTTCTCCTATGACAGTTTCTAGGATCAAATATCTCTTTTTGTCTATGGATCTCTTACTTTCCTAAAAGGTCATAACATTAACATGGAAATTATTGAAGAGAGAGATATCTACGTGCAAGGCATGCCATATACCCCTAGCCTTGAGATGAGAGTAATGTGAGGAGGGTAATATAGAAGCCATAGACCATATTGTTTTGGTCGGAAAAAAAATCTTTGTGAGGCTTAGATCATATATTTTGGGATATAGAGATTGACATATTAATATGGACCAAAGTTGAAACTGTGATAGATGTTGATTCCTTCCCAAGATGACCCTCTATCCATTTGGGTCTTAGTTCATGTTGAGAAATAGCATCTTCAAACTCTTGGACCCATTGGACAAGAGAGTCCTTAACTTTAATTACATTTATCTACTTACGGATAGCTAGATGTGCAAGTAGCTATGATAACAAGAAAATGCCCTTTAAGGGTTTTAAATCATGTGTTGGAAAAATCTTGAGAATAATCCGTAAGGACCTTATCTCTAAAGAGAATGGAGTCCCTATAGAGATACCACATGCTTGGAAGGAAGCATATTCCTTCTACATATGATGATTAATGAATATGTGCAAAGAGATTAGATGGGAGAAACAACCACCTCATAGAGTTAATCTTTATTTTGGTCTCATGTAGTGGAAGAGGCAACACAACACAACCGGGTGTAGGGCCATTGAAGGGGTCATTAGGAACGACATGGGGTCAATCATCTTGGATTCATAGGGCCATCATTGAATACTTTAGTTTCTTACTTAGGGATCTCAAATTTGGCCTTGAATTTTATGTAGATCATGGCCTTAGAGAAGTCTAGATTAAGAGCGATAACATGTGATTGACATATCTATTACATGTAGAGGCTAAGTGTAGCACCCTAACTTTTTATAACTAATTCTACAATAGAAAATTCTAATTTCAAATTTCAAATCTTAATGCTTCCAATAAAATACATTGAAACTTAGGGACCCAATTATAATGTATATATCATGTTTAAAGATAAAGTTTCAGTATCAAGTTAATTGAAACTCAATTTCATCAAATATAACCCTAATTAGTGAATTAATGATACATAGGGGTTAAAAGTGAAATTGATCCTTTTAATAATAACTATTTGACCCCAAAAAAATTATGTTAACTTGGTTCAGCAATATAAGTCTTTGCATAAAATGTTAGCCTCTAACTATTTTTGGATAGTCTTGGATAATTAAATAAAGTCTTAACTGGAAAAGTATATAACATATAGAAGGAAGTCCCGAACCTAAAATATAACCTTATTTTTGGAATCCTTGTACCCAAATTAGTTAATAATCCAAGTTTGGTTAGGTTTGAACTTCGTTTGATGCTCCAATTTGAATTGGTAAGAAATTATTTAAATACATTAATACTTCATAAATAATATAATCCTAACCTAACCAAACTTTGGTCATGGGCCATTGATTAATAGCATGGTGTCACACACTCTTTTTTTGTAACCTTAAATATGATCAAACGACTCTTATCTATCTACCCTATTCGCAGATCCATCGGACAAATTTCGATCATTTCTTCTGCTCATCCAAGTCCTACTCAAACTGGAATAGTGGCAGATAGTTTCTGCCCTCTCAGTCTCCCTCTCTATTGATTCCCACCGCAAACAAATCCCTTCTTCACCATCAATGATTCTTCCTGAATCTTCCAATCCCTTACACGTTAGGGTTTGGTTCCCTAGAGTCCCTAGTCGACTAACCTCTCCAAGTTTTTCCCTTGTTTCCTATTTTACTAGTGACTCTAGCCCTTTCGACTGCTAACCTATATAAGAGATCACCCAAAAGTGTTCCTCGACATCTCACAAACCCAAAGCACCCATAGTTTCTCTCTTTTTTCCCTACCACTCCTTGGTCATCACTTGGCTTCTATCTCCGACCATCAACAGTTTGTCTCGGCCATGGAAGCCATCATTGTCCTTCCTAGAAACATGCACCAACTCTCGATAGCTTTAGCAAGGTTCCATCACGTCTAATTGGGCAAGAAGTTTGATAATATATGATTTCCCTCTTTTTGTTTTGGTGTTATAGTTTTGCCTTGATGAACTCATTTTCTCATTTCAACCCTCCTTCAACAATGCTTTGGCCTTCTGTACCTTCGTGAGGGTATTGCAAATCTACATGCCTTGTTGGTTTACTCACAGATTGCTCATTTTCTTTCCCCCTCTATGCTCGTCTTGTTTTCTGTCATGGCGGGATGGTTCGGGGTGCTTTCGGCCACCCCACAGTCTGTTCTTGGGTTCACCAAGTACGACAAGTGACGATGTAGATGCCTAGCACCATGGTTTCCAATGAGAGACTCATAATCTCAGTTTTGATCTTCGATCGCATTGATTCTCATTGTGTTCCCTTTGTTGTTCCAGTAAGAACAATGTCCATCTCTAGTTTCTGCTTTTTCCCTTGGCCTTTTTATCGTGTTATGTAGCCTGCATGGGAGAACTCGAGATTTTACCGCCTCCCTACTGGTCTTCAATCGCACAATGGCAAGTGGGTCGCTGTGGTAGCCTAGCAATGCCCGATTGGGCCAACTCAATGACCATAAGCGTCCTTGTTAACTGTCATTTGGATTTTCTAAGTTTCTGATTGGTCAGATCTTCAAAATTTTGTAGACAATTCGTCTGATCTTAGAAAATTTTCCAAAAACATGTGTTAAAAAGTACTTGTTCAAGATCTATAAGATGAACTACGTTTGAAAGCCTATTTTGAGACTGAGTGTCCCTATTTTAATAAAGAACCCCAAAACCATAGAAATTAGGTTGAACATAAATATTTATGAATTTTAATTATTATAATAGGGTAATTAGGGTTTCTTAACCCCATGAACATGATGAGGTTTCTTAAACTTAATAATAGCAACTAGGATCTTCTCTAAGAGAGAGGTAAGTGGTCCTTGCACTTTGAACATTATTATTGGATGTTTATATGCTATTATGTACAATGTACATGCTATTATTTAAATGTATTATTCAAGCTATGATTTTATTTATTCAAATTAAAAGTTAATGGATAAATAAAATCCTTTTTAATGTTTATTTTTAAGAATCATGATATCACATCATATTCATATTCAAGAGTAACAATAAAGAGTATTCAAGAGTAAAGAGTAAAGATAATGAATGAACCTTATATAAGGTCCTCATCATGGACTTTCCTAGCATACAATGTACTTCAGTACAAACCATGGGCTTTCCTAGTATACATTGCAACTTGGTGAAAATCATGGACTTTCCTAGCATACAGAGCACTTAGGTACAACTCCAGAGGCACTTCGGTGCAAATAGTGTTGGTATGTATGCCCATAGAGCCAGTCATGTGATGATTGTAATGGCATACTTTGTAAATGTTTTGAATAATAATAATAAAGGCAATTTTCATCTATATGTTTTAACTGTGTTGAGATAATAGTAATACCTGATAGATATCTAGAGAATGACAAAACTCAACGAGTATGTCTTCAAGTACGTGACTTGAACAATGAGATCATACGGATGTTAAGAGTGTGTACATTCTCACTAGTGTCCCTAGTCGGTTGTTATTATGAAAATAACCATAGACATCAATAACATAGAAGACTAGAGTGTGTGTTGGTTGATGACAAAATCTCATTAGTCATGATATATGATATCAAACCAAGTTCATAGATACATGTTAGAGAACAGTGTATCAGATAGACCCACCATAAGAGTGATGCATGGAAACCACACTTGGTTATTAAGCATCATCTCCTATAATATTGGTGGTGACTGTAGTTCTTTGACTTGAAATCACTACACTCATCACATGTCGTTGGGTACTCTTTGACATCATCAAACGCAATCCTGAAACATGGGTTGTTATAACGGCGATGATTGGGTGACTTTGACACATGGGGACTTGACAGTGAGTGATAGATATGGAATTTGTCCCTCCTAAGAGAGTGTGATATCCTGGCCACTTGAGGAGTGAGACTGAGAAATTCATGGCCATGCACATGTAAGTCAATATGTGATATTGAACTTACATATATCTCAGACAGTCTACTCTGAGTCAAGAAACATGGATTGAACATTTGTAGAGGATGACAAGTCCATGTCACGAGTTCAATCTGGATATCAGTGATAAAGGGACTATACATTCATTGTAACACCAATACCATATTGTAGGTTGAAAGTTGTTCTCCAACTTTCCTCTTCACTTGGGTAGCACTGATGTGCGACTAGGCACCACTCTTTTCTTGTGATGTCATAAGTTAGTTATGGACATTCATTGCCAACGTGAAAGGAACCTTTAGGGTCACACTATTAGGATTAAGCTGGAAGAGGATTTTATACATGAATGATGTTTAGATTGATTACGAAAGTGTTTAGGTACTCAACTAAACATTCAATCAATAGACTTGACTCATAATCATAAACTTCAAGTGTTGAACTAATTGATTAGAGTGTCAAATTGATTGAAAATTGCATTGACTTAGTTCTGCACAAACTAGACCACCAACAGACCGGTTCACTAGTTGAACTGATCGGCTCATGGTCATGAGATGACCGATTCATACTAGTGAATCGATCGGTTCACATGGACCAACTGAGAAGGTGTTGAGTTTTCCAGTTTGTGAGAAAATAATTTCATTTCACTTGTTCAATTTGACTGGGACAAGAATTAATATTTGTATTAATTAGAAATGAACAAGGAAAGTCAATTGTGGGAAAGTCTGGGAAGTGAAATGACAAGTTCACTAAGTGAACTGACCGGTTCACACTCCCAACCGACCAGTTCAAAAGTGAACCGATCGACTCACTTTCCCAAATGACCGGTTGAGTTGTGAAACGACCGGTTCGCCTGCTGTAGTGCAACAGTTTATGGAAATTTTGGACCCTTCTACTCCCGCACAGACAAGGAACCCTGACCCTGCCCTCTACTATAAATAGAGGGGTATAGGGGGCTTCTCAGAACAGACAACTCAGAACATCAGTTGCTCTGCAAAGTTTTTGTCCTCTCTGGTTGTGGTAACCGAGAGAGTCCAAGTAAGTTCTACCCGTCTAGGGAGGAACAATGAGGTAAAGACAACTGCAGTAAAGCAACTGATTATGGGAGAGTATATTAGTGACTAGTACACCGATCGAAGGGGACAACTCCTTCTAGTGTCCTTTAGGACAGGACGACTAGAGTTCCCAATAGTCTGTGTGGACTGTCTATAGAGGTAGGAGATTTCTTCCACTTAGGAGGACGATTGTCAACCATAGTCCGGCTACACCAGGAGCTGCACAGACGTCGTCAAAGACTAGGTGGTTGAAGACCACACTAGCTGTGAGATATTGTCACTGATCAAGCCTCAGGACTAGGTATATCTCGCTAAACCATATTTCCTATTGCATAGTTGTTGATGCAATCTGCTGGTTATGGGCTTGTGGTAAGGCAAAAAAAATTTGTTTCTGCTGCCTGTTCTGTCCCACAAAACCCAACAGTGGTATCAGAGCCACATCAACATACTATGTTTTAGGATTAATCGATATGATCATATTTTGGTTTATCACCATTTATTTATTGCATACAATGTGAATACTTTAACTGGCTAATATGCATATCTGATTAATCACCACAAATCCCAATTTACATATATGATATGGTATATATATGCAATCGATGTGTGTTTCCCTAAAACGGTTTTGATGGTGGATGTGTAGCATGTTTATGGCCTATAAACCCCTATGTCTGTGCATGGTTGGTTGTGGTTGTTTGCATCTCGGTCTGCGTATCAAGTCCCTTCTTCTATTCCCCGAATGTAACTCAGTGTTTCTCAAACATATATGTAAAAGTAGGATAGTTTTATTTCCTGTTATGTTGAAGATCGGAGGGCACCCAAATGAGCAGTTGGAGGACCAAGACGACCGGCTGATGGTGCGACACAAGCGGATGGAGGCCTGATGAGGAGTGAGACGACCCGACGAACCGACCGTCTGGAGGAGCTAGATGATCGGTTGGTGACAACCAACTGACTGGACAAGAGGTGAGTCGACCAGTCATAGGATGAGTTGATCAACCCAGAACGACCCAAGCATAGATCTTCATCAACTACAGGTTGTTGCATGTGATGTAGACCTAGATGACCATAATTCCTTATGGTTGTGGGAATTACAATAGGATGGACATAATCATTTCTTTATCACTTCACTTGTTTTCTTGTGGGATATAACATGTATATGATACATACTGTATATGTGGTGATTGGATATGTATATGTATATAAATACCAAACCCCTCAATATAATATTAAGTCTTAGATGCTTTCCATAAGCAGCACACATGAAAATCTTGATCTACGAAGCATAGGTTACGCCAAAGCGTGGTGCACGGTCTATCTTGTGGAAGTGTGATGACATATATTAAGGTCTGCCAAAGCAAGGTACATAGTCTATCGTGTTGGCTTTTGGGTCCGGCTTAACTAGGTGATCTTAATGAGATTAAGTACCTAGAAGCATAAAGATGGATTGTGATAAAGAGTTGTGCACACCATTTATCCAAGATTTGCATTCAGATGCAATTGGAAAAGGTTGCCTACCTAAATAATATGGTTGTGGGCGATCAGCCAAATTTGACTCATGATCAGATGAAATATGGATCTTGGCTCACTACAAGGTTGTACACTGCAATCTTCCGAATTGATGGTGAGGGCTATCAATTTGATCAAAATAGTGGGAGCGATAATTAATTAAAGGCCTAATTAAATATCGTCAACTTTATTCAAATCAAATCAAAACGAATTTTGATAAAATGCAAATGTTTTCTCTTGTACAATCAAATGGCAAAGAAATCATCGTTGAAACCGGATAATTTAATTGAGATAAATTTCCATAACTGGTTAAGGACTATGAGAAGTGTCCTGCATATTCCTAAGATACCAGTGGTCGTAGAATCCGCTCTATGTATGCTTAAGGAGTTGTTTAAAGAACAAAAGAAGAAGGATAGTTCCATGATAGTGATCAGTGGAATGGAGTCCAAGGACACATGCAGGGCAGAGAAGTGTTCTCTCGCCAAGCTGAAGTCCAAGTCTTCTGCACTCAAAATATGGAGAGGATTAAGGGAATCAAGGAATATGATGCAAGAGATAGAGATCTCTACTTCCGGTGTATACGTGATTGACATTAACTTTACTACTTCTTCATCATGGGTACTTGATACCGGATGTGGATCACACATTTATTCAAATGTGAAGGATCTAAAAAGAAGTAGGCTTATAGTGAAAGATGAGGTTGAACTACATGTTGCTAATGGAGAAAGAGTTGCTTCCAATGCAGTAGGAACCTATGAGTTATCTCTACCAAGTGGGTTGATAATAGAGTTATAGAACTGCTATTATGTACCTACCATTAATAGGAATATCATTTCTGTATCTTGTTTGGACAAGGATGGATTTGAATTTCTTATTCCATTTGTAAAGATGGGATCTTTTATGGAAGTGCCCCTATGTCTTATGGTCTATACTTGATAGATCTATAGACAAGTGTATACAATGTAAACACCAAAAGACAAAAACTCAATGACTCAAACAAAACATACCTTTGACATTGTCATCTAGGGCACATAAATGAGAATCACATATCTAGACTCCATAAAGATGGTTATCAGGACTCTTTTGATTTTGAATCATTAGAGACATGAATCTTGTTTATTGGGCAATATGATCGAGGCTCCCTTTTTAGGAAAATGTGAGAGAGCTAGTGATCTATTAGGACTCATGCATACTAATGTATGTGGACCTCTTAGAACAAATGCTAGAGGTGGGTATTCGTACTTCATTACCTTCACTAATGACTTCAGTAGGTATGGTTATGTTTACTTGATGAAACATAAGTCAGAAACCCTTGAAAGGTTCAAGGATTTCATGAATGAGCGACAAAACCAACTTGGAAAAAGTATTAAGGCACTTCGATCCGATCGAGGTGGAGAATACTTAAGACAAGAGTTTGAGGACCTTCTGAGAGCCTGTGGTATTGTATCATAATGGACTCCACCTGGAACACCACAACATAATGGTGTGTCAGAAAGAAGGAATCGCACATTACTGGACATGATGCAATCTATGATGAGTTAGTCTGATCTTCCAACTCACTTCTGAGGTTATGCTCTTGAAACCGACGTATTTACATTTAACTGTGTACCATCTAAATTGGTTCAAAAGACACCATATGAGATATGGACTGCAAAGCATCCCAAAATGTCTTTTATGAAGATTTGGAGATGTGAGGCTTATGTCAAGAAAATGTTTCCTGATAAGCTAGGCCCTAGATCTGATAAATGTTATTTTGTTGGATACCCTAAAGAAACCAAAGGATACTACTTATACAACCCAACCGACAACAAAGTGTTTGTTGCCATGGATGTTGTATTCCTAGAAAAGGAATTTTTTTTTCCAAAGGAAGTAGTGGGAGAAAAGTAGATCTCGAAGAGGTTCGAGACCAACAAGAAAACATTGAACCAATAGATGAACAATAGGGACATAGAGAATCACAAACTGTTGTGGAATCTCAAATTCCTCAAGTTACACAGGAACCTCGTAGATCTAGTAGGACACGCCTTGATCCTGAAAGATTTAGACATCTTCTGACTCAAGAAGACGGTGAGTTAGTCATAGATGATGAGACAACTACCTATCTATAAGCTACGTAGGGACCACATTCTAAGAAATGGCTTGAGTCCATGAGATCTGAGATGGAATCCATGTATACCAACAAGGTTTGGACCTTGGTGGATCCACCTGAAGGGGTAAAACCCATAGGGTGCAAGTGGGTCTTCAAGAAGAAGACTGACATGGATGGCAATGTGCAAAATTATAAAGGAAGATTGGTTGCAAAGGGTTTTAGACAAATTCAAGGTGTTGACTATGACGAAACCTTTTCACTAGTTTCCATGATTAAGTCCATCAGGATCATGCTTGCTATTGCAGCCTACTATGACTATGAGATTTGGCAAATGGATGTTAAAACTGCATTCCTTAATAGGAATCTTGTCGAGGATGTGTACATGACACAACCTGAAGCTTTTATAAATCCAAAGGATGCAAATAAAGTCGGTAAGCTGCAAAGGTCAATCTATGGATTGAAGCAAGCATCTTAGAGCTGGAATCTTCGATTTGACGAAGCAGTCAAAGCATTTGGCTTTAGTCAAAATGAATATGAACCTTGTGTGTACAAGAAGGTTAGTGGGAGCATGACTACATTCCTCATATTGTATGTAGATGACATACTATTGATGGGGAATGACATTCCTACTTTACAAAAGGTAAAGACATGGCTTGGAAATCCATTCTCAATGAAAGACTTAGGAGAAGCATCCTATATCTTAGGAATCAAGATCTATAGAGATAGATCTATAAGGCTTCTTGGACTAAATCAAAGTACATACATTGACAAAGTGTTGAAGAGGTTCAACATGGAGAACTCAAAGAGAGGAAGCATACCCATGAGGCATGGAGTTCCTGTCTCTAGATCTCAATGTCCCAAATCTTGTGAAGATAGGGAATGCGTGAATGGGATTCCATATGCATCAACAATTGGATCCATCATGTACGCAATGTTGTGCACACATATCGATGTCTCGTATGCACTCAGCATGATGAGTAGATACCAGTCAGATCCCAAAGATGCTCACTGGACAGCCGTGAAGACATTCTCAAGTACTTGAGAAGGACTAAGGATCAGTTTCTCATTTACGGTGGTGAGGAAGAGTTGGCGGTAAAGGGTTACACTGATGCAAGCTTCCAAACCGATAAAGATGAATACATATCACAATCAGGATTTGTGTTTTGCCTCAATAACGGAGTTGTGAGCTGGAAGAGTTCCAAGTAAGAGACAGTTGCAGATTCTACGATAGAGGTCAAGTATATTGTTGCATCCCATGCAACAAAGGAGGTTGTGTGGATCAAGAAGTTCATCTCTAAACTTGGGGTGGTTCCTAGCATCTATGATGCATTTGAGCTTTATTGTGACAACAATGGAGCTATTGCACAAGATAAAGAACCCAGATCACATTAGCAGTCCAAGAACATATAGTGACACTTCCATCTTATACGAGAGATCATTCAATGAGAAGATGTGAAGATTTGTAGAGTACCAACCAAAGATAATATTGTTGATCCCTTGATTAAGGCAATTTCACAGTAGAAACATGATGGTCATGCTAGATCACAAGGACTGAGGTTCATGGGTGATTGACTCTAAGTGCAAATGGGAGTCTGTTGGTATGTATGCCCATAGATCCAGTCATGTGATGATTGGAATGACATACTTTGTAAATGATTTGAATAATAATAATATAGGCAATTTCCATCTATATGTTTTAATTGTGTTGAGATAATAATGTTACATGATAGATGTCTAGAGAATGATAAAACTCAACGACGTATGTCTTCAAGTACATGACTTGAACAATGAGATCATACTGATGTTAAGAGTATGTACATTCTCACTAGTGTCCCTGGTCGGTTGTTATTGTGGAAATAACCATAGACATCAATAACATAGAAGACTAGAGTGTGTGTTGGTTGATGAAAGAATCTCATTTGTCATGATATATGACATCAAACCAAGCACACAGATACATGTTAGAGAACAGTGTATCAGACAGACCCACCATAAGAGTGATGCATGGAAACCACACTTGGTTAGTTAGGATCATCTCTTATAGTATTGGTGGTGACTGAGGTTCTTTGACCTAAAATCACTACACTCATCACATGTCATCGGGTACACTTTGACATCAACAAACGCAATTTAGAAATATGGGTTGTTATAACGGTGATGATTGGGTGACTTTGATATATGGGGACTTGATAGTGAGTGATAGATATGGAATTTGTCCCTCCTAAGGGAGTGTGATATCCTGGCCACTTGAGGAGTGAGACTGAGAAATGCATCGCCATGAACTTGTAAGTCAGTATGTGATTTTGAGCTTACATATATCTTAGATAGTCTACTCTAAGTCAAGAAACATGGATTGAGCATTTGTAGAGAATGACAAGTCCATGCCTCGAGTTCAATTTGGATATCAGTGATAAAGGTACTATACATTCACTGTATCACCAATAACAGATTGTAGGTTGAAAGTTGTTCTCCAACTTTCCTCTTCACTTGGGTAGCACCGATGTGCGACTAGGCACCACTCTTTGCTTGTGATATCATAAGTTAGTTATGGACATTCACTGCCAACGTGAAATAGAAGCTATAGGGTCACACACATAGGATTAATCTGGAAGAGGGGTTTATCCATGAATGATGTTTAGATTGATTATTTAAGTGTTTAGGTACTCAATTAAACATTCAATCAATAGACTTGACTCAACATCATCAAGTTCATGTGCTGACCTAATTGATTAGAGTATCAGATTGATTGAGAACTGCATTGACTGAGCTCTAAACAAACTAGACCACCAACTGACTGGGTGAACCAATCAGCTCATGGTCATGAGACGACCGGCTCACACTTGTGAACCAATCGGTTTACATGGACCAACTGAGCAGGTGTTGAGTTTCTCGGTTTGTGAGAAAAGAATTTCGTTTCACTTTGTTTAATTTGATTGGGATAAGAATTAATATTTGTATTAATTAGAAACGAACAAGGAAAGTCAATTGTGGGCAAGTCTGGGAAGTGAAACGACCGGTTCACTAAGTGAAATGACCGATTCACACTCCCAACCAATCGGTTCAAAAGTGAACCGATCGGCTCACTTGCCCAAAGGACTGGTTGAGTTGTGAAGTGACCTGTTTGTCTTCTACAGTGCAATCAGTTCATGGAAATTCTGAACCCTTTTACTCCCGCACAGACTGGGACCCTGACCCTGCCCTCTACTATAAATAGAGGGGTACATGGGCCTTCTCAGAACAGACAACTCAGAACATCAGTTGCTCTGCAAAGTTGTTGTCCTCTCTTGTTGTGGTAATCGAGAGAGCCCAAGCAAGTTCTACCCGTCCAGGGAGGAACAACAAGGGAAAGACAACTACAGAAAAGTAATTGATTGTGGGAGAGTATGTCAGTGACTAGTACGCCGACAGAAGGGGATGGCTCCTTCTAGTATCCTTCAGGACAAGATGACTAGATTTCCCTGTAGTCTGTGTGGACTATCTATAGAGGCGAGAGATTTCTTCCGCTTAGGAGGACAACTGTCAATAGCAGTCTGGGTCTACACCAGGAGTTGAACATACGTCGTCGAAGACTAGGTGGTTGAACACCACACTAGCTGCGAGGTATTGTCGCTGAGCAAGCCTCAGGACCAGGTATATCTCACTAAACCATCTTTGCATAGTTGTTGATGCGATCTGTTGGTTATGGGTTTGTGGTAAGATAAAAAAAATTCATTCTGCTGCCTGTTCTGTCCCACAAAATTCAACAAATAGAAGAGACACTTCGGTGCAAATAGAAGAGGCACTTCGGTGCAAAATTTGAGGAACCTCAAGCATCATACGTGTGTTGCCATGCGTACTATTGTGTATAGTTTTATATACATTTATATTGCAATATGTATTGTTGTGTACATTTGTACTGCCTTGTGTATTGTTGTACGCATGTGTGTTTCTATGCGTACCATTGTGTATAGTCGTGTACACATGTATATTGCAATGTGTATTGTTGTGTACACATTTGTACTGCCATGTGTATTGTTGTACATATTTGTATTTTGATACGTACTATTGTGTATAGTCATGTACACATGTACATTACAATGTGTATTGTTGTGTACACACTTGTTCTACCACATGTATTATTATACACATGTGTGATGCCATGAATATTGTTATGTATAGTCTTGTACACATGTATATTGCAATGTATATTGTTATGTACACATGTATATTGTAATGTGTATTGTTGTGTACACATTTGTACTGCCATGTGTATTGTTGTACACAAGTGTGTTGTCATGTGTACCGTTGTTTATAGTCTTGTAAATATGTATATTGTAATGTGTACGATTGTGTACACATGTGTATTATTTTACACATGTGTTTTTCCAAGCATACTATTGTGTATAGTCTTGTACACATGTAGTCTGTCATGTATAATGTTGTGTACAAATTTGTATTGCCATGTGTATTCTTGTACACATGTGTGTTGCCATGTGTAATGTTGTGTATAATTACGTACATATGTACTACCATATGTCAAACTACTGTGTACACTTTTATACACATGTAATACTATGTGTATCGTCGTGCCCACAAGTGTGTTATTGTGTACACATTTGTGTTGACATGAGTAATGTTGTATATAGTATGTAAACATGTGTATTGTTGTGTATGGTCTTGTACACATTTGTACTGCCATGTGTATTGTTGTACAAATGTGTGTTGCCATACATACTGTTGTGCATAGTCTTGTACACATTTATATTGCAATGTGTTTTATTATGTACAAATTAATACTATCATATTATTGTACACATGTGTGTTGCCATACGTACTGATGTGTATGGTCTTGTATACATGTATACTTCCATGTATGTTGTTGTGTACACATTTATACTGCCATGTGTATTGTTGTATACATGTGTGTTTCCATGCATCCTGTTGTGTATAGTCATGTGTACTTTTGTGTACGCATTTGTACTATCATGTATTATTGTACACATGTGTGTTGCAGTGCATACTATTGTGTATAGTGTTGTACACATGTGAACTGTCATGTGTACTGTTGTGTACGAATTTGTACTATCATGTGTATTGTTGTACACATGTATGTTGTCATGCGTAATGTTGTGTATAGTCTTGTACACATTTATAATGCATTGTGTACTATTGTATACACATTTATATTACAATGTGTATTGTTGTACACATGTGTACTGCAACGTGTATTGTTGTGTACAAATTAGTATTGTCATGTGTATGGATGTATATATGTGTGTTGCCATGTGTACTGTTGTGCATAGTCTTGTACACATATATATTGCAATGTGTATTGTTGTGTACATGTACTGTCACGTGTATTGTTGTACAGATGTGTGTTGCCATGTATAGTGTTGTGTATAGTATTGTATACATGTATAGTGCAATGTAAATTGTTGTGTACATATCTATATTGCAATGTATATTGTTGTGTACAACTTGGTACTGCCATATGTATTGTGGTACGTATTGTATTGTTGTGTATAGTATTGACGTACTGTTGTCTATAATATTGTACGGACTCAAAAAGTTCATATGCGGAGGATGTAATGATATGCATGCGTACCATACTTGTACGCTAGCTTAATTGCAGGGCCAACAGTACGGTGTAGATTAATATTCCAAGAGACAGTGATATATAGTATTAATAACAAACAACATTTTCAATTGTAGACATGTGTATACATATTACACATGTAGTAGTGTCAACTCGCGGCTGTATCCATACGTCAAGTCACTACCACTCCCATGCATCTTTGTCATTCCCCATGAATGATGAGGCCGGCCGCCCACATAGGCAGTAGATAATCTCAACTTGAAGAGCATTATCTTTTTCATTTGATGTGCGAACCACGGGGCAAAACATACTAAAACAACCCAGAGTGGTTGTTGTTTCTTTCGTAACTAGACTCCTGCAACATAAAACTAATTTTTTATCACAGTTGACTGCTATTCCACTAAAAAAAATGCATGCGTCCAGCGGCTGCAGAATGTAGTTACTTGTATATGAAGTGTCCTTTGGTGATCTTAACTGGATTTGTGAATACGCATCGGGCATGTTTGTTTGCCCGTATCTGGATGTATTGGATTGTATATTATGATCCAGCACCGTAAATATTAAATGTTGGACAGTGTTTTCATTTTTCAAAACCACCGGACGCCGCCATCCAGCTGCGGCTTCATGCTTTCTCGCTTCCGCTCTGTGCAGAAATGTTACTTTTCGCCCACCGTTCGTCACGGCCGTACCGAATAGGGAAAACATAAAGTTTCAGATTACAAGGATATTCAACAAGAAATGGCTTATACCGGGATTATGAAAGTGTTGTATTTCTTCTAATCCAGTTGACTGCAGCAAAACAAACGTGCCCTATAGTCGCGGCGGCGCTGATCCACCATCACCACGAGCAGCAGCACTAGACCACGTACTGACGTACGTATGGATCTTAGTGGATCCACGTGAAGGGGTAAAACTCATAAGGTGTAAGTGAGTCTTCAAGAAAAAGACCGACATGGATGACAATGTGTAAACTTATAAAGGCATATTGGTTGCAAAGGGTTTCCGACAAATTCAAAGTGTTGACTATGACAAAATATTTTCACCAGTTGGGATAAAACCCATAAGGTGTAAGTGGGACTTCAAGAATAAGACCGACTTGGATGACAATGTATAAACTTATAAAGGCATATTGGTTGCAAATAGTTTCAGACAAATTCAAAGTGTTGACTATGACAAAACATTTTCACCAATTGCTATGATTAAGTCTATCAGGATTATGCTTGCTATTGCATCCTACTATAACTATGACATTTGGTAGATGGATGTTAAAAGTGCATTCCTTAATAGGAATCTTGTCGAGGATGTGTACATGATATAACCTGAAGGTTTTATAAATTCAATGGATGCAAATAAACACTAGTACATAACCGACCTTTAGTGTCGGTTATTTTAGGCTTTTAGTGTCGGTTTTAATGCGACACATATGTGGGCGCCGCTAAAAGGCCAACCATTAGGCGTCGGTTCTCAAACCGACGCCACAACCATTCGCGCGCCACCGAAAACGCGCCAGCAGGGGGGTATAGGCGTCAGTTATTAGCTTTGAAACTAACGCCATAAACCTTCGCGCCATAGAAACGACGCCATCTTGGGCACTATCAGCGTCAGTTTATTAGTGATAACCGAACCATCTCACTCGCTGCCACGGTCGTGTTGGCCAGCACGGCCGTGGTGTCTGGCCTCATTAGGGAAATCGACGTCGGTTATAATTATTTATTTAACACTGTATTCATTTATCGTCGGTTTTAAATAAATAACTGACGCCTATTGTATGTATTTTTTTTAATCAGTCTGCAGACCTGTTGTGGCTGGTCGTAGGATGAGAAACCTACAGTTCAGTTATGAACTGCATGTTTTACGACATCCATTGATGTCAGCCAACAACAGGCCACAAACCTGCAAAATTAACAACATTAATTTTCACACATTTAGCAACATGCAGTTCCATTCGATTTTCACACATGTAGAAACATTCATGTAGTAATTTGCAGTTCCATTCATTTTCACATTCACAAATGTAGAGACATTCATGTATTCATCTTCACATTCACACATTCAGACACATGTAGAAAATTCATTCATTTCATGACAGATAAGGACATAAAAGAAAGGTTGTAGCATTAATAAAAACCCTTACAAAATAGAATGTCAGTTGATGAATTAAGTAGTATTATACCCATCATTGGCAGCTTCCATAAGCAACTAGGAAGCAAATTCAAAAAAATGAACAACATGCATCTATTAATACAGACAAGTCTAGGTAGATAAACAACTAAATACTACACCAACATAGTCCTGCATCAGTAACTTCGAGGCCTTTTCATTGTGGTGATCTTCTCCTGAAGTTCAGAAATGAAAGTAGCTATGAGGATTGATTACTTTAAGACAACAAGTGTAAACACAAAACAAGACATGACAATTATATTTGTTAATTGGACCTACCGTGGTCTTATGAACTAACATGGGCCTCATCATCAGATTCGTCTGAGCTGATATCGTCAATCGTGCGCTCATACCGTCGTAGATGATCAGGGGTCTCATTGTTGATATTGGCTAGCCAAACTTTGATGGTATTATGGCCAACTAGACAGAGAAAAAGCTTGTCGCTATGGCCCACTAGCATTTTTCTAGTCCAATCACGCCAACCAGATTTTGATACAAGATTTCCCGCCAAATCATACTCAACCTCGATAACATGTGAAGAACTACCAAAATTTAGTGTCACATCACCAGGCCTGTAGTGTCTTCCATTTAGAAAATGCCAATGTTTGGGTATTGTTAGTTGGTTTAAGGAACAATCATCTAGGATGATGTTTAATTGTTCTTCATCAGGGAACAGTAACATTGGCATAGAGGCCCAGTTCATAGTGACTGTTGTGGGTGGACAAAGACTGAAAAATATAAGTACTAACAATTGTAAGTATATATAACGATGTTATATATTTTCAAAAAAAGTAGTAGACAGAGAGTGAAAAATATAAGTATTAATGGTTGATCTTGAAAAGAAAATGATAAGCACGTCAAAAATGATAAGCATGTCATACAACTTTGCATAATCTTCAGAGATACAATGAAATTGACACATCATAATCAAACTAATAATACTGATGCGGAACTTTGTTCCCACCCTACCTCCCTCCTCACCCTCACCCCCTCCCCCTCCCACCCTACCTCCACCCTACCCCACCCCTACCCTCCTATCAATTAATTAAATTCATCCATGCATAATTAACCCCGATTAATTAATATTAATCAACTATACAATCTTAGAGAAACTAAGTACAAATCTAATTAATTAAGTTCATTAATGCATCATTAACCCTAATTATTCAATAGTAATCAACTATATGGTGGCATCATTAATCCTATGTACAAATCTAGTACTGATTAATTAATCCACGTACTCACCGCACTGGTGGATCGAGCAGGTTGTGGTGGTGGCAGCCGGAGGTGAAGGTGGTCGGGCTGGAGGTGAAGGTGGCCGGCGCTGGAGGTGTAGGCGGTGGACAGTGGTGGCGACTGGAGCATCATCATCATCATCGTCGTCGTCGTCATCGTCTTGTCATCATCATCATTATCGTCATCGTCATCATCATCATCATCATCATCGGAAAGAAAGAAAGAAATAAATACTAAATAGTAAATAAACCATGATTCCATATGTCAAAGATTTGAATCAAAATGAATCCTAATGGCACATTGGAAGAGTGAGAATATTATACCTCACTTGAAGGTTGAAGAAGAAATATATGCAAATCAACAGCAAGTCAACAACACCTGCAACAACACAAATGCAAAGTTCATCATTTACATTCGAAGCATGTGACATGATTGCATTAGAATTCATCATTAAGAAAGGTCTAGATCTATATTTGATAGTTAGGAGGGTAGAGATACCCTAAGATCTAGATCTATTACATCATTATCTAATTAGGTTTAGGGTTTATTACCTGATTTACTTCTCTAGTACTAGTTTTCTCTCTTCTCTCTTCTTGTTTTGACGGACGAGGATGGATGGATGAGAGATAGTTTAACATCTTTGCCTAATCTTTGTGTATGGGTGTGATTTGACTAGGGGACAAACTGATATCTTTCTCGTCCGCTTTGGCTCTTTTTGCGGCCTTGCATTGCATTCCCCACCATATCCATAACCTATCACCCATTAGCTTTCGGTTAACCATGGCTTGGGTTTCGAATCGCCATTACTAGGGTTTACTTTTTTACCGTAACAATATTCATTAGAGTTATAGACAACCATATTAGGGCAAAACCCCATCTTTTTTATCAAATCTAAAGAACCAAATACACTAATTAACCTCCTAATCATGGGATTACATCTATATTGGTATGTGGGTTCATCCAAGATTATATCCTAACTAGGGTTTAGGGTGGTCTCGGGTATGGATAGGAATAAGGGTACCAAACCCTAATTCCATTGTAACATTATCCGATATGGTATAAACCCGAATTATTAGAAACGTTAGATTATATTAAAATAGACAGATTTAATGATATACACAATATATTAAACAAATCTAGGGTTCATATGTATTAACCACTCTACATTCATGTATTAACTACACTTTTAGAACTACTGGCATAATTAGACTCTGGAATATATATGATCAGATGATTGGATATACCGGCGGAAGTGGTAGAGACGGCGGTAGTGGCAGCGGTAGAGCGGCATGAGCAGGAGTAGGAGCAGGTGGGAGCAGGAGAAGTACCGGCGGAGCAGGACCGGTAGGAGCAGGATCAAGATCGGCGCGCGCGGGAGCAGGAGTAGGAGCAGGCGGCAGTGCAGTGGTGACAGCAGGCGCGGCAGAAGCAGACGGCGGCGGTGCGGTAGCACACGGCGGCGGGCAGAGATGGCGGGCAGAGGTGGCGGCGATGTGGCAGTAGGCGGTGGCGGTGCGGCAGCAGGAGAAGTTGCGGCAGACGACAGCGGTGCGACAACAGACGACGGCAAGCAGAGACGGCTAACAGAGGTGACGGCGGTGCGGCAGCAGGCGGTGGCGGTGCGGCAGCAGGCGACAGCAGGAGCAGTTGCGGTGGCGGTGGCAGGCGGCAACAGGTGGCAGAAATCACAAATCACCAGATCTAGACCTAAGCTCTCGACAATGAGAAAGGAGAAGAGTTTGCTTCGTGCGGCCGCTATTAAGTTAACCATAGGTGTCACTTATTAAAAACAACCGACACTTCTTACTATAGGCGTCGGTTTTCATAGACAACCGACGCCAAATGGTGTGAAAATTTTTGTGGGGACAGCGCTCGAAAACACATCGACGTCGGTTATTTTAAAGAAAAATGACGATAACAATGGGCCCAATTTCTATCGCGTGAAAAAACATTAGACGTCGGTTGATTATCTAAAAACTGACGTCGTATGTTATATTTTGGAGGTAAATTTTTCGCTAAAAAATTTGGATTTGGCGGTCGATTTTAGGCGTCGGTTTTTTATTTAGGAACCGACACTAAATAAAAAGTGATACCCGTGTCTGGCCGCTCTTCACAGATAGATGTCAGTTTGTGTATTAAACTGATACTTTATGGTTTAGGCGTTGGTTTCTTGTACACAACCGACGCCTGTAAATGTGACGTTATAAGCCATTTCTGTAGTAGTGAAAGTCTGTAAGATGCAAAGGTCAATCAATGGATTAAAGCAAGCACCTCGAAGCTATAATCTTCGATTTGACGAAGCAGTCAAAGCGTTTGTCTTTAGTCAAAATGAAGATGAACCTTGTGTGTACAAGAAGGTTAGTGGGAGCATGACTACATTCCTCATATTATATGTAGATGACATACTATTGATGGGGAATGGCATTCCTTCTTTACAAAAGGTAAAGACATGGCTTGGAAATACATTCTCAATGAAAGACTTAGGAGAAGCACCATATATCTTAGGAATCAAGATCTATAGAGATAGATCTAGAAGGCTTCTTGGACTAAGTCAAAGAACATACATTGACAAAGTGTTCAAGAGGTTCAACATGGAGAACTCAAAGAGAGGATGCATACCCATGAGGCATGGAGTTCCCGTCTCTAGAGCTCAATGTCCAAAATCTTGTGAAGATAGGGAATGCATGAATGGGATTCCATATGCATCAAAAAATGGATCCACAATGTATGCAATGTTGTGCATACGTCCCGATGTCTCGTATGCACTCAACATGACGAGTAGATACCAGTCAGATCCTAGAGATGCTCACTGGATAGTTGTGAGGAACATCCTCAAGTACTTGAGAAGGTCTAAGGATCAATTCCTCGTTTATGGCGGTGAGGAAGAGTTGTGGTAAAGGGTTACACCGATGCAAGCTTCCAAACCGATAAAGATGATTACAGATCGCAGTCATGATTTGTGTTTTGCCTCATCAACGGAGTTGTGAGCTGGAAGAGTTCCAAGCAAGAGATAGTTGCGGATTCTACGATAGAGGCCAAGTATATTGCTGCATCCCATACAACAAAGGAGGCTGTGTGGATCAAGAAGTTCATCTCTGAAATTGGGTTGGCTCCTAGCATAGGTGATGCAATTGAGGTTTATTGTGACAACAATGGAGCTATTACACAAGCTAAAGAATCCAGATCACATCAGCGGTCCAAACACATACAACAACGCTTCCATCTCATACGAGAGATCATTCTATGAGGAGATGTGAAGATTTGCAGAATACCAATCGAAGATAATATTGTTGATCCCTTGACTAAGGCACTTTCATAGTAGAAGCATGATGGTCATGCTAGATCATAAGGACTGAGGTTCATGGGTGATTGGCTCTAAGTGTAAGTGGGAGTATGTTGGTATGTATGCCCATAGAGCCAGTCATGTGATGATTGTAATGGCATTCTTTGTAAATGATTTGAATAATAATAATAAAGGCAATTTCTGTCTATATGTTTTAATTGTGTTGAGATAATAGTAATACATCATAGATGTCTAGAGAATGACAAGACTCAATGATGTATGTCTTCAAGTACATGACTTGAACAATGAGATCATACGGATGTTAAGAGTGTGTACATTCTCACTAGTGTCCCTGGTCGGTTGTTATTGTGGAAATAACCATAGACATCAATAACACAGTAGACTAGAGTGTGTGTTGGTTGATGATAGAATCTCATTAGTCATGATATCTGATATCAAACCAAGTGCACAAATACATGTTAGAGAACAGTATATCGGACAGACCCACCATAAGAGTGATGTATGGAAACCACACTTGGTTAGTCAGGATCATCTCTTATAGTATCAGTGGTGACTGTGGTTCTTTGACCTGAAATCACTGCACTCATCACACGTCGTTGGGTACACCTTGACATCATCAAACGCAATCCTAAAACATGGGTTTTTATAATAGTGATGAGTTGGTGACTTTGAAACATGGGGACTTGACTGTGAGTGATAGATATGGAATTTGTCCCTCCTAAGGGAGTGTGATATCCTGGCCACTTGAGGAGTGAGACTGAGAAATGCATGGTCATGCACATGTAAGTCAATATGTTATATTGAGCTTACATATATCTTAGACACTCTACTCTGAGTCAAGAAACATGGATTGTACATTTGTAGAGGATGACAAGTTCATGCCTTGAGTTCAATTTCGATATCAGTGACAAAGGGACTATACATTCATTGTAACATCAATAACATATTGTAGGTTGAAAGTTGTTCTCCAACTTTCCTCTTCACTTGGGTAGAACTGATGTGCGACTAGGCACCACTCTTTACTTGTGATGTCATAAGTTAGTTATGGACATTCACTGCCAACATGAAATAGAACCTATAGAGTCACACACATAGGATTAACCTGGAAGAGGATTTTTTCCATGAATGATGTTTAGATTGATTACTAAAGTATTTAGTTACTCAATTAAACATTCAATCAATAGACTTGACTCATAATCATCAATTTCAAGTGTTGAACTAGTTGATTAGAGTGTCAGATTGATTGAGAACTGCATTGACTGAGTTTTGCACAAACTGGACCACCGACTGACCGGTTCAATGGGTGAACCGATCGACCCATGGTCATGAGACGACCAACTCACACTAGTGAATAGATCGGTTCACATGGACCAACTGAGAAGGTGTTGAGTTTCTCAGTTTGTTAGAAAAGAATTTTGTTTCACTTGTTCAATTTGATTGGGACAAGAATTAATATTTGTATTAATTAGAAACAAACAAGGAAAGTCAATTATGGGCAAGTATGGGAAGTGAAACGACCGGTTCACTAAGTGAACTGACTGGTTCACACTGCCAACTGACCGGTTCAAAAGTGAACCGATCGGCTCACTTGCCCAAACGACCGGTTGAGTTGTGAAATGACCGGTTTGGCTGCTGTAGTGCAATTTGTTCATGGAAATTCCAGACCCTTCTACTCCTGCACAGACTGGGAACCATGACCCTGCCCTCTACTGTAAATAGAGGGGTACAGGGGGCTTCTCATAACAGATAAGTCAGAACATCAATTGCTTTGCAAAGTTGTTGTCCTCTCTAGTTGTGGTAACTGAGAGATCCCAAGTAAGTTCTACTTGTCCAGGTAGGAATAACGAGGGAAAGACAACTGCAGAAAAGCAACTGATTGTGGGTGAGTATGTCGGTGATTAGTACGTCGACAGGAGGGGATGACTCCTTCTTGTGTCCTTCAAGATAGGACGACTAGAGTTCCCGATAGTTCGAGTGGACTGTCTATAAAGGCGGGAGATTTCTTCCACTTAGGAGGACGACTGTCAACTGCAGTCCGGGTCTACACCCGGAGTTGTACAGACATCGTCAAAGACTAGGTTGTTGAAGACCGCACTAGCTATGAGGTATTGTCACTGAGCCAGCCTCAGGACCAGGTTTATCTCGGTAAACCATTTTTCCTATTGCATAGTTGTTGATGTGATCTATTGATTATGGTTTTGTGGTAAGATAAAAAAAAATTATTTCTGCTGCCTGTTCTGTCCCACAAAACCCAACAAATAGAAGAGGCACTTCAGTGCAAATAGAAGAGGCACTTTGGTGCAAAATTTGAGGAACCTCAAACATCATATGTGTGTTGCTATACGTACTGTTGTGTATAGTCTTGTATACATTTATATTGTAATGTGTACTGCTGTGTACACATTTGCTCTGCCTTGTGTATTGTTGTACACATGTGTGTTTCCATGCGTACTGTTATGTATAGTCATGTACACATGTATATTGCAATGTGTATTGTTGTGTACACATTTGTACTGCCATGTGTATTGTTGTACATATTTGTATTTCCATGCGTACTATTGTGTATAGGCTTGTACACATGTATATTGCAATGTCTGTTGTTGTGTACACACTTGTGCTACCACATGTATTGTTGTACACATGTGTGCTGCCAGGAGTATTGTTATGTATAGTCTTATACACATGTATATTGCAATGTATATTGTTGTGTACACATGTATATTGCAATGTGTACTGTTGTGTACACATTTGTACTGCCATGTGTATTGTTGTACACAACTATGTTGTCATGCATACTATTGTTTATAGTCTTATAAATATGTATATTATAATGTGTATGATTGTGTACACGTGTACTGTCATGTGTATTGTTGTACACATGTGTTTTTCCAAGCATACTATTGTGTATAGTCTTGTACACATGCAGACTGTCATGTATAATGTTATGTACAATTTGTATTGCCATGTGTATTCTTGTACACATCTGTGTTGCCATGTGTAATGTTGTGTATAATTATGTACATATGTACTACTATGTCAAACTATTGTGTACAATTTTTTACACATGTAATACTGTGTGTATCGTCGTGCCCACAAGTGTATTATTGTATATGCATTTATACTACCATGTGTATAGTGGTACACATATGTGTGACATGTGTATTGTTGTGTATAGTCTGTAAACATGTGTACTATTGTGTATGGTCTTGTACACATTTTTACTGCCATGTGTATTGTTGTACAAATGTGTGTTGCCATACATACTTTAGTGCATAGTCTTGTACACATTTATATTGCAATGTGTATTATTGTGTACAAATTAATACTATCATATGTATTATTGTACACATGTGTGTTTCCATGTGTACTGTTGTGCATAGCCTTGTATACATGTATACTTCTATGTATGTTTTTGTGTACACATTTGTACTGCCATGTGTATTGTTGTACACATGTGTGTTTTCATACGTCCTGTTGTGTATAGTCTTGTAGAACTATGTGTACTTTTATGTACGCATTTGTACTACCATGTATTGTTGTACACATGTGTTGAAGTGCATACTATTGTGTATAGTGTTGTACACATGTGAACCGCCATGTGTACTATTGTGTACGAATTTGTACTGTCATGTGTATTGTTGTACACATGTATGTTGTCATGCGTAATGTTGTGTTTAGTCTTGTACACATTTATAATGCAATGTGTACTATTGTATACACATTTATATTGCAATGTGCATTGTTGTACACACGTATACTGCAATGTGTACTGTTGTGTACAAATTAGTATTGCCATGTGTATTGATGTATATGTGTGTTGCCATATATACTGTTGTACATAGTCTTGTACATATATATCACTACTATAGAAATGGCTTATAACGTCACTTTTAAAGGCGTCGGTTGTACAAATACACTGACACCTAAAACCTAAAGTATCGATTTAATAAAAAAACGACATATATCTGTGAAGGGAGACCAGACACGGGTATCACTTTTATTCAGTGTCGGTTCCCTAATAATAAACCGTCACCTAAAATTAACCGCCAAATCTAAAATTTCTAGTGAAAAAAATTCATCCAAAATTTATCATATGGCGTCGGTTATTAACTATTAAACGGACGACGAAAGGTTATTCGTGAGACAGAAATTGGGCACATTTTGGTCGTCAGTTTTACTACAATGACCGGCGCTTATGGGTTTTCCCGCGTTGTTCCCGGGAAATTTTTCACACCCTTTGAGCGTCGATTTTTGTAAGAAACCGATGACTATGGTCATTAAGTGAGAACAATTTTTTTAATCGGCATATGTATATATACGTCGGTTTTTTTTCTAGTAAAAACCGACGACTATCATTGAGAATAGGTTTCGGTGTGTTTGGAGAACCGACACCTTTAGTTTTATGTGTCGGTTTTGTTGAATAATCGACGCCTATGGTACAGTTAATAGCCCCGCGAAACAGAGAACTTTTCCCCATTATCTCTGTTTCATTGCGAACCTACTAGGTCTGGAAATTGTTGTCAGTGCTCCCCGTCGTCGTTGCTCCCACCATCGTTGCCCCAACGGCCATTGCCCCCGCCACCGTTGCTCCCCCGCGCCGCCACCACTCACTGCTACCGCTCATCTCCTCACCGACGCTGCCTCCTGGTCACCCGCTCTTGGTCGATCGCTGCTCCTCTCCTCGCTGACGCTCTACTATTGGTCACCCGCTCACCGCCTCCTGATCACCTGCCGCCTGTCTCTGCGCCGCCGCCTACTGTTGCTGCAGCTGCTCACCACCGCCACTGCCTGCCTCTCCTTCTCTACTCGCCGCAGGTGCCTCTCCTTCTCTACTGCCCTCTGCCTCCTTCGCCCGGACATCTGCTGCGCCTAGCTGCTCCGGCTGCCATCTCGCTGCTCGATTCTTGCCACCACTGTTGCTCCTCACACCGCCACTGCTCTTGTCCACGCTGCTAGCTGCTCCACAGGTAGCCCTCTTCTTCTTCCTCCATGCCCCTCTTCTTCTTCCTTCATCCACCGTATTATGAATATGTTGTAAGTCTTCATTTGTGTGTATGATTGTATTTTGTTGACTTTTTAACAAGATAAAACCTTTTATCTCAATTTCCAAGTCAACCATTGATTTGTTTTGATTATCTATATATTCCATCTAGGCAGTTGCAGATTGGTGGATTACAATCTTAGTGGATTGTGTAGCTAGGTTTCTCTTATTCATAAGGTCTTGATGTTTTCCAGCCATGTATGGGATGAAGGAAACAAATGCAACTCTAAATGAATTGTTGAATGCATTGATCCTTTAATCCTCTAGTGTCCCAAAGATAGTTTTGAATTCAATTTGCATGCAGGATAGTTCTTATTTGGACTTGGCTGATGAACTCATGCCCACCAGAGCATTTTTTCTATCATACTAGAAAACAACCTTCTTATTAATTGGTTGTTGCTATGTATTGGAGCAGCCATTTTAGGAATTCATTTAATTACTTGAGTGGATTGGTAGCTTGGTAGGTCGTGGTGTATTTGAAAACCAGTAGTTGACAACCATGGTTGTTCAAGAAATGAGCATGTAGTTATATCCCATAGGCAAGTATTGTGTCAGTTTCAATGGACTTTGTAGCAAGTATTTTTTATGGGTTCAGTTAGTTCTTAGATAGTGTACTTATTGTGTTCAATGGACCTTGTAGCTTATGTCATTCAGATTTTCCATAATTGATCATGCCTTAGTTAGTTCATGATTTTATTACTTCAAATTTGGATGTGGTTGGTTTATGTCATTTAGATGCTCAATATTTGGTCTTGTCCCTACTAATCTACTAAAACTTAGAATTGGTTTCGTGTCATGCTTTAGGAATTCTTGCTCAATGTCCTCCTATTCCATAATATACAAGACAATTAATGCCCATTTGCATGTTCAAAATTTATCACAAGAAAAACAATCTTATTGATCCCAAACTGAATGGAATGTCGATTACATGATATATAATAGAGAATGCCCATTTCCATGTTCAATTGTACTACTTTTAGAATTAATGCCCATTACATATCTATCATTGTGTTTGTTGGCCTAGAAACCCATCCAAGATTTACTCATTAGGATTAAATCTTGGATAGTCCCCGGTTGGGACTATTCTTGAACACCTAATCTCACTTAGGATGTAAGTGTGTAATGTGTATTTGGTTTTCAAGAAAATTCTGGTAGCATTTCCCCGTTTGTTCTCTAAGTACATCTGTACTTGGAGAACAACGGGGAAATGCTGCCGAAATTTTCTTGAAAACGCAATACACATTATACACTTACTAGTGAGATTAGGTGTTCAAGAATGGGATAGGTGGTATACATTTATTATATATAAGAATGACAACACATGTATTTGTTGGCCTAGAAACCATGTCCAAGATTTACTCATTAGGAGTAAATTTTGGATAGTCCCCGGTTTGGGACTGTTCTTAAATACCTAATCTCACTTAGGATGTAAGTGAATAATGTGTATTGGGTTTTCAAGAAAATTTCGACAACATTTCCCCATTTGTTCTCTAAGTACATATGTACTTGGAGAACAGTGGGGAAATATTGCCAAAATTTTCTTGAAAACCCAATACACATTATACACTTACTAGTGAGATTAGGTGTTTAAGAATGGGATAGGTGGTACACATTTATTATATATAAGAAGGAAAACACATGTATTTATTGGCCTAAAGTTTTAACCATGCAAAAACTCTAATATGTTAACCCTATACCCTAATCTTGTTGTAATATATACTTGTTTTCTCTTTGATCATAGAATGGATAGATCATGGATGTCCATTCGCAATCACTGCACCCCAGAGTTTATATCTGGTCTTGACCTGTTTATTAGATTTGTCGAGGAACATAGGAAACAACCTGGAGATAGGTTCTACTATCCATGTAGGCATTGCGGTAACAACTTGAAAGTCAGCAGTGGTGACGAAATCAAAAGTCATGTCATGTGCAACAGGATTATACAAGGCTATACAGAATGGCACTGACATGGAGAGATTTCAAACTCAAAACCAGTGGATGTCGATAGCAGTGCTTGTGTGGAAGAAGAAATTACCTCCGATGACGTAGATGTGAATGAACCAGTTCCAGTAGACATCGTTGATGCGATGTTGGATAGTTGTGGGGTAGAGCACACCGATCCACCTCCCATTTTTAGAAACATTGTGCCTAATGTTGAGATATCATTATATGCAGGTTGTACTAAGTTTACGAAGCTTAGCGATGTGTTGAGATTGTATAAACTGAAAGCTAACAATAGATGGAGCGATAAAACCTTCACGTCATTGTTGTCTTTGTTGAAAGAAATGCTTCCTAAAAGAAATGAGCTATCAATCTCAACATACCGGTTAAAGAAATTATTGTGCATAATGGGAATGGATGCCAAGAAGATACACACATGTCCGAATGATTGTGTATTATTTCAAAAGGACTATGTGGATTTGAAAGATTGTCCAAAATGTGGTGCGTCACGGTATAAATTGACGACTTCGGGGGAGTCCAAAACTGGTTCTCCTGCCAAGGTAATGTGGTATCTACCTATAATATCACGGTTTTAACGCTTGTTTTCCAATCCGATAGATGCGAAGAATTTGAGGTGGCATGCATATGTTAAGAAAAATAATGATGGAATCCAACGACATGCGTCTGATTCCCCATAGTGGAAGAAGATTGATCTATTATACCCTGAATTTGGTGAAGAAGTCAGGAATCTAAGACATGGGATTTGTACATATGGGATGAATCTGTACGGGACATTGAGCAGCCAACATAACACTTGGCCAGTCATGCTTGTTATATACAATCTTCCTCCCTGGATGTGTATGAAAAATAAGTACGTAATGTTGTCATTGTTGATATCGGGCCCTAAACAACCTGGAAATGATATCGATGTTTATCTTGAACCTATGATTGATGACTTAAGGAAACTCTGGGGTGAAGGTGTGATGACCTATGATGCTTCACGAAGAGAGACATTTCGTTTGCATGCTATGTTGTTTTGCACTATTAATGACTTTCCAGCATATGGGAATTTGTCTGGATATAGTGTCAAAGGAGCTAAAGTGTGTCCTATATGTGAAGAGAACACTGATTCAACAAGACTAAAACATGGTGGTAAGACTGTATATCTCGGTCATCGAAGGTTACTTACAAAATTCCATCTGTATCATAGGAAGCGCAAAGCATTCAATGGATTGAATGACGAATGGAGTACACCTAAACATATACCATGGGAGGTTGTTTATGAAAGAGTAAAAGACTTTGTCAATGAATTTGGTAAGAGATCACAATGTACTATGGCCACACGGAGTGATAAATATTTATTTAAGAAGTCAATATTTTGGGATCTTCCTTATTGGAGTTCTTTGGCAGTCAGACATTGTATCGATGTCATGCACATTGAGAAAAATATCTGTGATAGTGTCATTGGTACGTTGTTGAATATACCAGGTAAGATTAAAGATGGGATAAAATTCAGACTGGACCTATGTGAAATGGGAATAAGGTCAGAATTAATAGAATTTCGTGAAATGGGAAATCAGAGAACATACTTACCTCTCGCTTATTACACATTGTCTAGAAAGGAGAAGAAAGCTTTTTGTGAATGCTTGGTAAATGTTAAGGTGCCACATGGTTACTCATCCAACATCCGTAGATTGGTATGAATGAAAGATCTGAAGTTGATAGGTCTTAAATCTCATGATTGTCACACTCTAATGCAACAAATATTTCCTGTGGCAATTCGATCTATATTGTCGAAGCATGTAAGGTTTAAAATCACCAGACATTGTTTCTTTTTCAACAGTATGTGCAGCAAAGTTATTGACCCTGATATTCTCGATAATTTGCAAAGAGAAGTGATTGTTACCCTATGTCATCTTGAGATGTATTTTCCTCCGTCGTTCCTTAATATCATGGTACATCTTGTTTTCCACTTGACTAGGGAAGTGAAAATGTTGGGACCAATTTTCTTGCATTGGATGTATCTCTTTGAACGATACATGAACGTTTTTTAAAGTGATGTTCGAAACTGTTATCGGCCTGAAGGGAGTATTATTGAGGGTTATGTGGCGAGAGAGGTTATGGATTTTTGCAATGATTTTTTTAGTGGTAATGACACTCCTGGTAATGACAAGAATATTGAGGAGTAATTTGGCAAAGGAATTTTGGGATCACGGGTGAAAGTAATCAGCCATGAGCAGTTGGAACAAGGTCACTTGTATATTTTACACAACATGGAAGAAGTGAGTGTTTATATCGAGGAACATACCAATTGCATCAAGAGACAATATCCTCAAGCCAATACAATGTGGCTTGCTAGAGAGCATAATAAGACATTTATTAAGTGGTTCGAAGATAAAGTCTTACATCAACTATCTCAAACACCAAATGATATTACTGAAACTATCAAATGCCTCGCCTTTAAACCAAAATTGTATGTTATGTCTTATGAAGGGTATGACATTAATGGATTCACATATTACACAAAGTGCCAAGATGATAAGAGTGTCATCCAAAACAGTGGGGTCACCCTTCAAGCATCGACTATGTTTTTTGCAAGTGCAAAGGATAAGAGTCCACATGAAGCTAAAATGTCATAGTACGGTCACTGAAGACATATGGGATTTTGACTACATAGATTTCAGAATTTTACTCTTCAAATGTAATTGGGTTGATAACACCAAAGGAGTTATAGTGGATGAATTGGGTTTCACTTTAGTGAACTTTGAAAAGATTGGCGAGAAGGGTGAACCATTCATATTAGCATCACAGGCGAAACAAGTATTTTATATCGATGATCCTGCAAATGATAAATGGTCGGTTGTTCTGCATGGTAAAAGACAGTTCATTGAAGATCCTATAGATGAAGAAGAATACTATGATAAGCATAATGACTCCAGTCCATTCTCAGTTGGGTTGCCAACACCAGCAAATATTGAAGCTAATGATGACTTTTTTGTGCGCAGAGATCACAATGAAGGATTGTTAATTGATAACAAATCACAATATTAGAGGCATGTTTATATTTTTTATATGTTTTATTTTTCTGAATGTGAACTTTACAATGTGAATGTGAACTTTACAATGTGAATTACTTTACAATGTGAATGTGAACTTTACAATGTGAGCTTTACAATGTGAATTACTTTACAATGTGAACTTTACAATGTTAATTACTTTACAATTTGAATGTGAACTTTACAATGTGAATTTTACAATATGAATTACTTTACAATGTGAATGTGAACTTTAAAATGTGAGCTTTACAATATGAATTACTTTACAATGTGAACTTTACAATGTGAATGTGAACTTTCAGATGGTTGAGCATTCTCTTGATGACCGTGTTGATGATTACCGTGAGGGTGATGACATCAATGCGCCGCCTCACAATGTAAATTTTAAAAATATATATCATATATTTATATCTATATGTCCATTTCTAGTTATATCCTGTAAGTGTGTTTATTTTATCAAATTTTAAGTTGATGATGCAAATGTACCCTCTGAAGCACTTGAGGCACTTGATGAGCAGCACCAAAAAGTTGACAAGAGAAGGGGCATCACTATGATGAAGAAGTTAATAACGTGAAGGGGAAATGGACCCAAACTTGTTGTGGATTTTGATAATGCAGGAAATGCAATTGGAGTGAATCGCAATTCGTTTATTTCATATCTTGGGTATGTTACTCGTAGCCATTGCAGTTGTAAGATAGATTCTTGGCATAAAGTTCCTAAGGGGAAGAAAGACATAATATGGAAGGATTTATGTGTGAGTTATTATTAATTTGCAATTCTATTTGTTAGATTACTAATTTTTTGGATACTAGTTAATAGCAATTCTATTTTGCAGAGTATATTTGAATTGGATGAAAAGCTGCATCGTAAATGTGTGATGAAATGCTGTGGGAGAGTCCTAAGGAACTATAGGACAAATCTCACTTGAGAATACATAAAAGAAGGTGACAAGAGGAAGAAGACAGCCACAGAACAGTGGAACTTCCTGGACCAAGAAGAATGGGACACATTTGTTGCTTCAAGACAAACTGATGAATTCAAGGTATTAAGCGTCACCCGCAATTTAATTAATATATGTTGTATTCACCTATTCAAGATTAACATTTAGTATTACTAACCAAATCATTAATGTGCATACTAACTAGACCCTCAGTGAGGTGCAAAAAACAAGGCGTGCACTTAATGTGCATGACCACACAATGGGTCCAAAGGGGTATGCAGGCATTCGCCAAAGACTACAGTCTGAGGCTACTACTCAGTCTACTGCTACTCAGGAGTATTGTACTATAGGTAGCACACCTCTACCTCTCCATGATGTCTGGATAGCTGGGAGGCAAAATAAGAAGGGAGAAATAAGGAAGCCCGCAACTGCTGAGGCGGCTGCAAAAATGGTAAAATACAACTCTTACAGCAATCGTTCGAATATTGATTATTTGTGGTGTTTACTTAATTACAAATTTTTATTTTGGCAATTAGCGGGAGCTACACGAGCTGAGGAAACAAGGAAAGTTCATCCCTGGGGGCACAAGGGATGAATTGGCAGTTGCTCTGGGTAACCCAGAGCATCATGGACGTGTTAGGGCTGCAAGTGTTGGTGTGGGCATCAAAGCGTTCTTTGGGCCATCCCAGCGCAAACATGTCCCAAAAGCGGGACTTTCACAAGAAGAGGTAACCTATTCTTTCTTTATAATGTTACTGTAAAAGAGAATTCAATAATCAGAAGCTAACGTTTCTTTTATCCATGTATAGGTAGATAAGCTAGTTGATAGGAAACTCGAAGAAGCACTGAGCAAGTGACAGACATCTCAGACTACCACTCAGTAGACAGTACCTATGGCATCCCGCTCTACTCCTACTGTAGAGGTTGTGAGTAATCCTATAAACCCACCACCTAGCACATCCATTGTAAGTATTTTTATGACATAATAACTAGTCTTTTCAAGATGATATGTTTTCAAGATGATATGTATATATGTATATAACATTCTTTACACAAAAATTTGTAGGGGTTGAAGCCATGCTGTCTAAAAAGTAAAGAATTTATCGTTGCAGAGGCGTCGGCTTACCCATCCCTACCAGGGGAAATGTTTCATGGGTCTCCATTACCAGCTGGTTGGGTTTGTGTGAGCCCGCTACGTATATTCCCCAACTGGATGGATCTTCCATTGCCATATGCCCACCCAGATTGTGAAACGGTTGGTGAGGCAGAAGGCGGAGTGATATTGTGGCTAAAAGCGGACGTCCTCTATACTGAAACTGTATTATAAATTTACATTATGTTAAATTGTTAGTGTGTGTATATGATGTCAGTTGATCTAAAATTATATATATATACATGTTAAAAAGAAGACACCCAGAGCATCTAGGCCTCCACCTCCACCTCCTATATTACCAAGTTGGGTTCTACATGACCTACCTATCTCGTTAGGTCCTAACTGTAGGGGTATGGCAATATGGTTAGGCGAACATGATATAAATTGCCCTATAACTGTTTCTATAGATGTGGATTCTACAGGTCAATCATACGAAAGCAACCTATTTATACAAGATATTTTGGAGTTGTTTCAATATGATTGGCTGAATACATCTGTGATAGAGCTATGGATAAGGTGAGATATTCTTTATGCATCTATATACCTTGTGTAGGATCTAGTGATCTGGTTTCTTATTTATTAATGCATGTGCAATACATATTTTGCACCTACTTAGACAAGATATGTGCAGATTTTTCATTCGAACATGTAAGATTTTTGATTCCATCTTTGATTAGTCTAGTAGCTAAAGACCCTCCGTCAGTTCAAAAATACTGTTGTGATACTTTTACAAATTTTGCTCAAAATAAGAAGACAGTGATAATAGTTCCATTCAATGTGGAGTAAGTTTACTTTGCTTATAATTTGGACTTAAAAAAATTACATTTTTATTGTGGATTTTGAGTTATTAATTTTAACTTTTTACCACTAGTGGTACGCATTGGGAGTTACTAGTTATTGTCTCTGATACGTTCGCTGTCTATTATCTAGATCCTAAGGGGACTAAATTGAATTCAATAAATGGACACAAAATGAAAATGACATTATTCCGGTGAGAAATATTTCATTTTTATATCCGTTAACATATGTTATTACATTACTATTTATTTATGCAATGTAATGTGTTACATTAACATGTAGGGGTTTATATGAGTTCAAAAAGGCTATAGGAAAGGTCCCCAGGAAAAAGAACCAGCAAATAATTTGGAAAAATGTGGAAGTAAGTTCCCGACTGCAATGTATATATTATTTATGTGAACAGTGCTTAATTAGTTGTATTTTTTAATATTTTGTATGTTTCAATTTATAGTGTGCTACACAAGACAACGAATGGGCATGTGCATACTATGTGATGCGATTTATGCACATGATTATCATATATGCCGCAGTGGACATCGATACAATTCCTGAGGTATTATATATAGTCTCATTAGATAATATGAAATATATCAATCTTATTTATATATTATTAATTATATATATACATCATTCTCTTTGCAGGTGTCTAAAACTGACCAAAATACAGGAAAGGCCTTACCATATGTACATGCTCCCTATACGACAGAAGAATTAAATGATGTAAGAGAAGAATGGGAAACAACCATATAAGTAGTGGGGTTTTTAACATATAATTGAGATGTTGATAGCGAATAATGACTAAAGAATGATATTTTGTAAATGAATTTCTGAATTATAATATGTGTGAATGTTTCTACATGTCTGAATATTTCTACATGTGTCTGAGTGAAAATGAATGAAACTTTTGGTTGCTATATGAATGTTTCTACATGTGTGAATGTAAAAATAAATGGAACTACAGATTGCTACATGAATGTTTCTACATGTGTGAAAATCGAATGGAACTGTAGGTTGCTAAATGTGTGAACATTTATGTTGTTAATTTTGCAGGTTTGTGGCCTGTTGTTGGCTGATATCAATAGATGTCGTAAAACCTGTAGTTCATAACTGAACTGCAAGTTTCTCATCCTGCGACCAACCACAGTAGGTCTGCAGACTGACAAAAAAAACATAAAATAGGCGTCGATTATTTGTGTAAAACCGACGACAAATGGTTACAGTGTCGGTTGCCCTATTAGTAACCGACATCGATTTCCCTAATGAGGCTGGACAATATGGCGTCGCTTATCACTAATAAACTGATGCCGATAGTGCCCCATATGGTGCCCTTTCTGTGGTGCGAAGGTATATGGTGTCGGTTTCAAAGCTAATAACCGACACCTATACCCCCTACTGGCGTGTTTTCAGTGGCGCGTGAAGGGTTGTGGCATCGGTTTGAGAACCGACGCGTAACGATTGGGCTTTTAGCGGCGCCCACATAGGTGTCGCTTAAAAACCGACACTAAAGGCCTTAAATAACCGACACTAAAAGCCGATTATGTACTAGTGTATATTGCAATATGTATTGTTGTGTACGTGTACTGCCACGTGTATTGTTGTACACATGTGTGTTGCCATGTGTACTGATGTGTATAGTATTGTATACATATATATTACAATGTAAACTATTGTATACATATGTATACTGCAATGTGTATTGTTGTGTATACATTCATATTGCTATGTGTATTGTCGAACAAAAATATGTTATCATGCATATTGTTGTGTATAGTATTGACGTAATGTTGTCTATAATATTGTACCACATTTAGGACTCAAAAAGTTCACATGCGGAGGATGTAATGATATGCATGCGTACCATACTTGTATGCTAGCTTAATTGCAGGGCCAACAGTACGGTGTAGATCAATATTCCAAGAGAGTGATATATAGTATTAATAACAAACAACATTTTCAATTGTAGACATGTGTATACATATTACACATGTAGTAGTGTCAACTCGCGGCTGTATCCATACGTCAAGTCACTACCACTCCCATGCATCTTTGTCATTCCCCATGAATGATGAGGCCGGCCGCCCACATAGGCAGTAGATAATTTCAACTTGAAGAGCATTATCCTACTCATTTGATGTGCGAACCACGGGGCAAAACATACTAAAACAACTGAGTGGTTGTTGTTTCTTTTGTAACTAGACCACGGGGCAAAACATACTAAAACAACTCAGAGTGGTTGTTGTTTCTTTTGTAACTAGACTCCTGCAATATAAAACTAATTTTTTTATCATAGTTGACTGCTGTTCCATTAAGAAAACGCATGCGTCCAGCAGCTGCAGAATGTAGTTACTTGTATATAAAGTGTCCTTTGTGATCTCAACTGGATTTGTGAATAAGTATAGGACATGTTTGTTTACCCGTATCTGCAGGGGCGGAATTAGGGGGGCTGCTGGGGCTGAAGCCCCCCCCACCAAATCTCAAATTCCTTTATTAGTTATTGGCCTGTTAATAAATTATAATAATCATATATTTAATATCAATTGCATTTGAGAAATCGCTGGCTGGGAAGTTAAGCGCAGGGCATATGCCGGTTTGATATTTCCGCTTCGGACTATACGCCCAGACGAAAGTCACGAAACGGAACGACTGCGACGCGGCCGACGCCCGACGTCCGACGGTCGCCGGCGCAGTTCGCCCGACGCTGACGCCGTTGCCCGACGCCGATGCCCGACGCCCACGCTGCCAGCCCAGTCCGACGCCGACGCTAACGCTGGTCCGACGCCCGATGCCGACGCTGGCCCAATCCGATGCCTACGCCCGTCCGCCGGTGTAATCTCCAAGTAATAATTTCGCTTCTCGACTTCTCCATCTTTGTATGGCTAGCCACTTGACAAACGACGATGTGAAACCATAAAGGTAGCAAAGGACGTCTTGCCGCAGCCATCGAGGTGGGCCTTTGGAGCGCGATGCCAACGACGGTGCAGGCAGGCACGGTGTTTCTTCTGCCTGTAACCAACAACTAAGGCCAACAAATCGACAACGAACGTTGGATACTTTGTGCGGTTGTTTTCTATTGTTGTGCAAGAAATACAGAAGAACCAATGATTTAGACTGAAGCCAGCAAGTAATTGTCTATGTCCCGTAACAACGCAATATTAAAAAATTTCATTCACTCACGTCAATTCCGACAAAGTACCGGACTGATCATAGAGGTATGCACATTTTAGATTCTAAATTATACTGCAAACAATATCAATTTTTCCTAGGACATTATTGAAAGTAATATTCTTATATATAATTTTCTTAGTATATTAATGAAAGTAAAAGTATGATCATGGTTAATCAACTAATAAACTACATGTCTTGTTTGTAAAAATAAACATTTGATATGTAATAATATTACATCTTTCCTCGCTTAAAATTTTATTCACAACCTTTTTGCTTTAGTTCACTACTACAGAAACGGCCTTTGGCGTCGGTCGTTTAACCCCATTTGGCGTCGGTTTCCGACCGACGCCTATGTGGGCGCCGCTAAAGGTCGAACACTTCGGCGTCGGTTTTTTAACCGACGCCTATTTAATCTATAGGCGTCGGTCGTTTAGTAGAGAACCGACGCCAAAAGGGTTCGCGCCACAGAAAACGGCATCATCTAGGGCACTTTCTGCGTCGGTGTTTTAGTAAATAACCGACGCCACTATGGAATATAGCGTCGGTCTTTTAGTAGATGACCGACGCATAAAGTGCCCTAGATGACGCCATTTTTTGTGGCGCGAACACTTTTGGCGTCGGTTATATACTAAACGACCGACGCCTATATGTTAAATAGGCGTCGGTTTGATATGAATATCCGACGCCATTTCCAGGACTGCTTTGGCCACATCAGGCGTCGGTTTATTGAAAAAAACCGACGCTGTAGGTCTTTCCTGACGGTTTTCTATAAATAACCGACGCCTATTTATATTTTTTTTTTTTTCATATCAGTTTGCAGGCCTGCTGTGGCTGGTCAGCAGGATGAGAACCTGCAGTTCAGTTTTCTGAACTGCAGGTTTACGACATCCATTGATATCAGCCTACAAACAGGCCGCAAACCTGCAAAAGTCACAAGCAAAATTCTACACAAGTACATACATTCAGACATCAATTCAATTCTCACATTCACACACATATAGAAACATTCAAATACATGTATTAACATTCAGAAATATTCATTTACATAGTATCATTCATTATCGCTATCAACATCCCAATTATATCTTACAGTTGCCACTGCTTGTATGGCTTTTGCCCATTCTTCTCTTACTTCATTTAATGCTTCCATCGTATATGGAGCATGTATATTTTTTAAACGTTTACCTGTAGTGTTGTCAGTTTTAAACACCTGCAAAGAGAATTATGTATATATATAAGTAATAATATAAAAATAATATAAGATTGATATATTGCATACTAACTAATGAGACTATATATAATACCTCACGTATGGTATCGATGTCCAATGCGGCATATTTGATAATCATCTGCATAAATCGCATCACATAGTATGCGCATGCCCATCCATTGTCTTGTGTAGCACACTATAAATTGAAACATACAAAATAATACAACTAAGCACAATTCACATCAATAATATATATATTTGAGTCGGGAACTTACTTGTACGTTCTGCCAATTTATTGGCTGGTTCTTTTTCCTTGGGACCGTTCCTCCAGCCTTTTTGAATGCATCTAAACCCCTACATGTTAATATAACACAATAAATTGCATAAGTAAATAGTAATGTAATAAAAGATGTTAACGGATATAAAAATGAAATATTTCTCACCAGAATAATGGCATTCTCATTACGTGTCCAATTTTAGTGTTCAATGTACTCCCCGCAGGATCTAGATAATAAACAGTGAATGTCCCGGGGACAATAACTAGTAACTCCCAATGTCTACCGCTAGAAGTAAGAAGTTAACAATTAATAACTCAAAATGCAAAATAAAAATGGAATTTTCTTAAGTCCAAATTATAAATAAAGTAAACTTACTTGACATTGAATGGAGCTATTATTATCGTCTTATTTTGCTGACCAAAAATTGTAAAAGCATCTATACAGTATTGTTGAACATTATCAGGATCTTTAGCTACCAAACTAATCAATGATGGAATCAAAAATCCCACATGATCAAATGCAAATTGTTTGCAATGATCTTCGACTAGGTAGCTGCAAAACATATAGGCGTATGCATTAATATATAAGAAACCAGATCACCGGATCTTACACAAGGTATATGGATGTATAAACAAGATCTCACCTTATCCATGTCTCTATCATTGATGTATTCAGCCAATCATACTTAAACAGCTCAATAATATCTTGTATAAATAAAGAGCTATCGTATGATTGACCTGCATAATCTGCATCTAAAGAAATAATTATAGGGCAATGTACATTATGTGCCCGTAGCCAACATGCCATTCCCCTACAAGCAGGACCTAACGGGTATGTTAGGTCAGTTGGAACCCAATCGGGTAATGCGGGAAGTGGAAGTGGAGGCCTAGGTGCTCCTGGTGTCTTCTTTTTAACCTGTACATATAATTTCAGATCAGTTGACATCATATATACACATTAACAGTCTAAATCAATGTAAATTTATCTTACAATTTCAGTCGTGTAGACGACATCTGCTTTGGGCCACAATATCACCCCGCCTTCTGCCTCACCAAGTGTATCAATATCCGGGTGGGCATATGGCAATGTAGCTTCTCTCCAATCAGGTAACACACGTATCGGGCTCACACGAACGTAGCCCTGTGGCATTGGAGTCCCGTGAAACATTGCCCCAGGAAGGGACGGGTAAGCCTGCGCCTCTGCAACAACGTAGTCTTGCATTCTTAAGCGGCATGGCTTCAATGCCTACAAATTTACGTAAAGAATATTATACATATATACATATCATCTTGAAAACATAACAACTTGAAAAGACTAACTACAATGTCATAAACAATACTTACAGCAGACGTGCTAGGCGATGGGTCTCCAGGATTACTCGCAGTCTGTGCATCAGGAGAAGAGTGGGTCGCCATAGGCGTATTGGAAGCCTGAGATGCCTGCCACCGCAGCAATTCTTCCTTGACCTTCTCAGCAACTACATCGTTGATCTTCTTAGCAACTAAATCCTCAACTCTCTTATTCTCCTATACATGGATAAAAGAAACATTAGCTTCTTATTAATGAATTTCCTTTTGCAGTAACATTCTAAAAAAAGAATAGGTTACCTCTTCTTGAGAAAGTCCCGCTCTGGGTTTGCGCTGGGATGGCCCAAAGAATGCTTTGATGCCAACACCAGCGCCGGCACCTCTAACACGTCCAGGATGCTCTGGGTTACCCAGAGCAACTGTCAATTCATCCCTTGTGCCCTGAGGGATGAACGTGCCTTGTTTCCTCTGCTCGTGCAGCTCCCGCTAATCACCATAAATAGAAATTGGTAAGTTAACACCACAAATAATCAATATTCAAATGATTTCTCTAAGAGTTGTATTTTACCATTTTTGCAGCCGCCTCAGCAGTTACAGGCTTCTTTATTTCACCCTTCTTGTTTTGCCTGCCAGCTATCCAGATATCATGGCGAGGAATGGGTGTGGCAGACTCCTGAGTAGGAGCAGACTCCTGAGTAGGAGCAGACTCCTGAGTAGCCGCAGACTCCGCCTGTAGTCTTTGGCGAACGCTTGCATAGCCTTTTGGACCCATAGTGTGGTCATGCACATTCAGTGCACGCCTTGCTTTTTGTGCGTCACTGAGGGCCTAGTTAGTATGCACATTAATGATTTGGTTAGTAGCACTAAATGCTAATCTTGAATAGGTGAATACAATGTATATTAATTAAATTAGGAGTGACGCCTAATACCTTGAATTCTTCAGATTTTCTTGAAGCAACAAAATTGTCCCAATCTTCTTTGTCCAAGAAGTTCCATTGTTCAAGGGCTGACTTCTTCTTCTTATCACCCTCTTTTATGTATTCTCTGTTCAGATTTGTCCTATAATTCCTAAGCATCTTTCCAGCGCGTTGCATCACATTTTTACGATGCAACTTCTCATCCAATGCAAACAGATTCTGTAAAATAGAAATGTTATTAACTAGTATCCAAAATAGAATTGCAAATAATAGAATTTGTAATCTACAAAATAGAATTGCAAATAATAATAACTCACGCATAAATCCTTCCATATCGAGTCTTTTTTCGCTTGAGGAACTTTATGCCAATTGTCATACTTAACACCACAATGGCCCCGAGTGGTACACCCAAGATAGTTCACAAAATTATTGCGGTTCACTCCAATTGGATTTCCTCCATTATCAAACTCCACCACCAATTTAGATCCACTACCACTTAGCGCTAATAACTTCTTCAACAGGGTGATGCCCCTTTTCTTGTTAAGTGTCTGGTGTTGCGCATCAAGTTGCTCCAGTGCTTCAGTGGGTACAGGTGCATCAACCTAAAATTTGACAAAAATAAAACACACTAACTTAGCCCAATATAGAAATATAGGATATATGACATAACTAGAAGATAATGAATTTTATAGAAATACAGGATATGTTTTTAGAACTTACATTAGTATCCTCGCCATGCTCATCATGGACTTCATGCTCATCATGGACATCATGCTCATCATGGTCAGCCATCTGAAAATGTCATTAAAAAGGCAAACATTTAGCATTTGTATTAACTAGAAAAAGGCAAACATTTAGCATTTGTATTAACTAGAAAAAGGCAAACATTTAGCATTTGTATTAACTAGAAAAAGGCAAACATTTAGCATTTGTATAAACATACATGTCTCTAAAATTGTGATCTTTTATCAATTAACAATCCTTCATTGTGATCTCCGCGCACATATAAGTCATCATTAGCTTCAATATTTTGTGGAGTTGGCAACCCAACTGAGAATGGACTGGAGTCATCATACTTATCATAGTACTCTTCTTCATCTATAGGATCTTCAATGAACTGTCTTTTACCATGAAGAACAACCGACCATTTATCATTTGCAGGATCATCGATATAGAATATTTGTTTCGCCTGTGATGCCAATATGAATGGTTCACCCTTCTCGCCAATCTTTTCAAAGTTCACCAAAGTGAAACCCAATTCATCCACTATAACTCCTTTGGTGTTATCAACCCAATTACATTTAAAGAGCGGAATTTTGAAATCTATGTAGTCAAACTCCCAAATGTCCTCAATGACACCGTAATATGACATTTTAGCTTCACGTGGACTCTTATCCTTTGCACTTGCAAAGTACATAGTCGACGCTTGAAGAGTGACCCCACTATTTTGGACGACACTCTTATCATCTTGGCGCTTTGTGTAATATGTGAATCCATTAATGTCAAACCCTTCATAAGACATAACATTCGGTTTTGGTTTAAAGGCGAGGCATTTGATAGTTTCTGTAATATCATTTGGTGTTTGAGATAGTTGATGTAAGACTTTATCTTCAAACCACTTAGTAAAAGTCTTATTATGCTCTCTAGCAAGCCACATTGAACTTGCTCGAGGATGTTGTCTCTTTATGAAATTGGTATGTTCCTCGATATAAACACTCACTTCATCCATATTGTGTAAAATATACAAGTGAGCTTGTTCCAACTGCTCACGGCTGATTACTTTCACCCGTAATCCCAAAATTCCTTTGCCCTCCTCAATATTCTTGTCATTATCAGGAGTGTCATTACCACTGAGAAAGTCATTACAAAAATCCATAACCTCTCTCGCCACATAACCTTCAATAATACTCCCTTCAGGCCGATAACGGTTTCGGACATCACCTTTAAAAACGCTCATGTATCGTTCAAAAGGATACATCCAATGCAAGAAAACTGGTCCCAACATTTTCACTTCCCTAGTCAAGTGGACAACAAGATGTACCATGATATCAAAGAACGAAGGAGGGAAATACATCTCAAGCTGACATAGGGTAACAACCACTTCTCTTTGCAAATTATCGAGAGTATCAGGGTCAATAACTTTGCTGCATAGACTATTGAAAAAGAAACAAAGTCTGGTAATTGCAAACCTTACATGCTTCGGCAATATAGATCGAATAGCCACAGGCAATATTTGTTGCATTAGAGTGTGACAATCATGAGATTTAAGACCTATCAACTTCAGATCTTTCATTGATACCAATCTACGGATGTTGGATGAGTAACCATGTGGCACCTTAACATTTACCAAGCATTCACAAAAAGTTTTCTTCTCCTTTCTAGACAACGTGTAACAAGCGGGAGGTAAGTATGTTCTTTTATTACCCATTTCACGTAATTCTGTTAATTCTGACCTTATTCCCATTTCACGTAGGTCCAGTCTGGATTTTATCCCATCTTTAGTCTTACCTGGTATATTTAATAGAGTACCAATGATGCTATCACAGACATTTTTCTCAACGTGCATTACATCGATACAATGCCTGACTGTCAAAGAACTCCAATAAGGAAGATCCCAAAATATTGACTTCTTCTTGAATGAAGAATTGTCACTCCGTGTGGCCATACTACATTGTGATTTCTTACCAAATTCATTGACAATGTCTTTTACTCTTTCATAAACAACATCCCCTGGTATAGGTTTAGGTGCACTCCGTTCATCATTCCATCCATTGAATGCTTTGCGCTTCCTACGATACGGATGGAATTTTGAAAGAAACCTTCGATGACCAAGATATACAGTCTTGCCGCCATGTTTTAGTCTTATTGAATCAGTGTTTTCTTCACATATAGGACACGCTTTAGCTCCTTTGACACTATATCCAGACAAATTCCCATATGCTGGAAAGTCATTAATAGTGCAAAACAACATAGCGTGCAAACGAAATGTCTCTTTTGCTGAAGCATCATAGGTCATCACACCTTCAGCCCAAAGTTTCTTTAAGTCATCAATCAAAGGTTCAAGATAAACATCGATATCATTTCCGGGTTGTTTAGGGCCCGATATCAACAATGACAACATAACGTACTTATTTTTCATACACATCCAGGGAGGAAGATTGTATATAACAAGCATGACTGGCCAAGTGCTATGTTGGCTGCTCAATGTCCCGTACGGATTCATCCCATCTGTACAAAGCCCAAGTCTTAGATTCCTATCTTCTTCACCAAATTTAGGGTACAGTAGATCAATCTTCTTCCACTGTGGGGAATCAGACGCATGTCGTAGGATCCCATCATTATTTTTCTTAACATCTGCATGCCACCTCAGATTCTTCGCATCTTTCGGATTTGCAAACAAGCGTTGAAACCGTGATATTATAGGTAGATACCACAACACCTTGGCAGGAGAACCAGTTTTGGACTCCCCCGAAGTCGTCAATTTATACCGTGACGCACCACATTTTGGACAATCTTTCAAATCTACATAGTCCTTTTGAAATAATACACAATCATTCGGGCATGCGTGTATCTTCTTGGCCTCCATTCCCATTGGACACAACATTTTCTTTACCTGGTATGTTGAGATTGGAAGCTCGTTTCCTTCAGGAAGAATTTCTTTCAACAAAGTCAACAATGAAGTGAAGCTTTTGTCGCTCCATCTATTGTTAGCTTTCAACTTATACAATCTCAAAACAGCGCTAAGCTTCGTAAACTTAGCACAGCCTGTGTATAACGGTATCTCAGCATCATGCACAATGTTTGTAAAGATAGGAGGTGGATCAGTGTGCTCTACCCTACAACTATCCAGCATCGCATCAACGATGTCTGCTGGAACTGGTTCGTTCACATTTACGTCATCGGAGGCAATTTCTTCTTCCACCCAAGCACTACTATCGACATCTACTGGTTTCGATTTTGAAATCTCTCCATGCCAGTGCCATTCTGTATAGCCTTGTACAATCCCGTTGCACATGACATGACTTTTGATTTCCTCACCAGTGTTGACTTTCAAGATGTTACCGCAATGCCTACATGGACAGTAGAACCTATCTGTAGGTTTTTTCCTATGTTCCTCGGCAACTCTAATAAACTGATCAAGACCAGATATAAACTCTGGGGTGCAACGATTACGAATGGACATCCATGATCTATCCATTCTATGATCAGAGAAAACAAGTATATATTAGGAAACAAGTATATATTAGGAAAAGATTAGGGTATACACTTACATCCTAAGCGTATAATGTGATGTCATTCTTATATATAATAAATGTGTACCACCTATCCCATCCTTGAACACCTAATCTCACTAGTAAGTGTATAATGTATATTTGGTTTTCAAGAAAATTTCGGCAGCATTTCCCCGCTGTTCTCTAAGTACATATGTACTTAGAGAACAAATGGGGAAATGCTACCGAAATTTTCTCGAAAACCCAATACACATTATACACTTACATCCTAAGTGAGATTAGGTGTTCAAGAACAGTCCCAAACCGGGGACTATCCAAGATTTACTCCTAATGAGTCAATCTTGGATGGGTTTCTAGGCCAACAAATACATTTGATGTCATTCTTATATATAATAAATGTGTACCACCTATCCCATCCTTGAACACCTAATCTCACTAGTAAGTGTATAATGTGCATTTGGTTTTCAAGAAAATTTCGGCAGCATTTCCCCGCTGTTCTCTAAGTACATATGTACTTAGAGAACAAATGGGGAAATGCTACCGAAATTTTCTCGAAAACCCAATACACATTATACACTTACATCCTAAGTGAGATTAGGTGTTCAAGAACAGTCCCAAACCGGGGACTATCCAAGATTTACTCCTAATGAGTCAATCTTGGATGGGTTTCTAGGCCAACAAATACATTTGATGTCATTCTTATATATAATAAATGTGTACCACCTATCCCATCCTTGAACACCTAATCTCACTAGTAAGTGTATAATGTGTATTTGGTTTTCAAGAAAATTTCGGCAGCATTTCCCCGATGTTCTCTAAGTACATATGTACTTAGAGAACAAACGGGGATATGCTACCGAAATCTTCTCGAAAACCCAATACACATTATACACTTACATCCTAAGTGAGATTAGGTGTTCAAGAACAGTCCCAAACCGGGGACTATCCAAGATTTACTCCTAATGAGTAAATCTTGGACGGGTTTCTAGGCCAACAAATACATGTGTTGTCATTCTTATATATAATAATTGTCTATAAACTACAGGAAACATGGTTAATCCTAATCAACAGAGCATTATTAAATAATAAATCAAGAAATCAATAGTTTTAAACAAAAGGTCTAGGAATCTTTACTAGACATTATATGTATCCCTAATCATCATATTTAACATACTACATTATTATGAACATCCAGATCAGATTAAGATCATACTATGTTATAACCATTGGTTTAGTAACCCTATTTCCGCATGTACATGTTTATCAACTTTAAAACCCTATAATTCATGAAATCATTCTAACTCAATTTAATATGTTGGGATCACACAATTATATAATGACATCAGAATATATAGAAGAAACATAATTAACATGTTTAACAACATGTTCATCAAACTAGGGTTTTCTTGAATATCATAAAAGGTAGAAGAGCATTCTTTTCGGTAAGTTGACCTTTTCATATTACTTTGACCATTACAAACACATGTTTCTAGGCCGACACAAGGTGTAACATGTAGGTGATATACCTAGGTTGACACACCTTAATGAGTGTAGGCCGATACACCTTGAATATAATGAATGGATACACTTGAAATTAATGAGAAGGATACACTTTGAAAAGTGTAGGCTAGCTAGTATACCCTAAAAAGCAGCAGACAATATAACAAGTTAAAGTTGAATCTAATATTCTAGTAAGGATGAAAGAAACTTGTACTAATTGTATGAGAAAGGTAATACCTTATAATGATAATTGATGAAAGTAATCAAGTATAATTGAATACTTAAAGTAATGAATTAAAATCCTAGATGTCGGGGTTATGAATTAGGGTTTGTCTGTTGAATAAAACCCTAACGACCTTAATCGGATACAATAGAAGTCCTAACCCTAATTATGAAAGGTTGTGACTTGATTGATAGATTATTTGTGATACAATTGAATGTAAAGATAATAATATAAGCTCCTAAGAATGAGGAGTTATGATATAGGGGTGATGATTGAACATAACCCTAAAAACCCTAGTCAAGTTCAAAAGAGCAACCCTAACCCTAATGACAAAAGGTAATGTAACTTGAAATGGAATGAGAATAATATTTAGTGGTAACCGTGAATTACTTATGATTATAGCCAAGTAAGGTAAACATGGGTTATAATCTATTATAGCTTGATTATACCTCATGAGAACTATGACATAATAGTTTCAAAAATAATGTATATAGGTCTAATGATCTAGAAAAAACATATATTATAGCTTGATTATAATCTATTATAGCTTGATTATACCTCATGTTTGTAAATGGCAGAGAAAAAATTGTCCCATCATCATATTTCAGTAAGAAAAAATTGTCCCATCATCATATTTCAGTAAGAAAATTTCAACTATGGCAGAGAAATTCATCCCCAAGCCTCACCCCTACTATCGTAATCTCTATTGCAGCAATACTACCCTCGTAATCCCACCAATCACCCGCAAGCATTGTCACACAAATAAAATACATGTACATCAATAAAATACAGAGAAGAGGGCATACCGGTTTGGAGGTCTGGAGAAGACGGCGGTAAAGAGGAGCTGTGGTGGCGGCGCGGCGGAGAAGCAGCTAGCTAAACCCTGGTGGCGGCGCGACGGCGGTGGAGAGCAGCTCTGTCGTCCTGGCGGCGGCGGCGAGACGGCGGTGGAGAGTAGCTCTGTCGTCCTGGCGGCGGCGGCGTGGAGGCACTAGCAGTTGCGGCGGCGGCGTGGCGGGAGCAGTCGGGTGGGGCGACAGCAGTTGGAGGGTCCAGCAGTTGCGGCGGCGGCGGTGTGGAGGGGAGGGGCGACAGCAGTTGGAGGGTCGGGCGACAGCAGTTGCGGCGGGAGCAGTCGGCTGTTTAGGCGATGAAACAGAAGAAAGGGGAACAGTCGGGTGATCGCAGGATATAAATTTCACCTATAGCGTCGGTTGTTTGTCACAACCGACGCCTAAAATAATTTAGCGTCGGTTGTTTGAAACAACCGACGCTCAAATGGACGATATTTTCACGAAATTGTTTGGCGGGAACCACTTTCGGCGTCGGTTATCAACAGATAACCGACGCTATAAGTGACACTTTGCGCGCAAAGTTTTCATCACATATAGGCGTCGGTGGCTATTTAAATAACCGACGCTGTATGTGACATTTTTTCTTTTCGCTCGAAAATTGGATTTCGCAGGAGCTTTTAGGCGTCGGTTTGTTATTGTCAACCGACGCTAAATACAAAGCGGTACCCGTGTCTGGCTGGTCTTCGAATATAGACGTCGGTTTGCTTAAACAGCCGACGCCCTATATGATAGGCGTCGGTTTTTCTTAATAACCGACGCCCAGAAAAGCGACACTGAATGCTATTTCTGTAGTAGTGGTTTTAAATCTGATTTAGGACTTGAAACGAATTCTAAATTATCTATGCCAGAAATAATTTTAATATGATCTTTTAGAATTAATATTTAGCGTTTGCATCTACTTCAAGATACATAAAGATGAAGAAATTCTTTAAACCTCTTCCAAAAGATGATAATCATATGGGGTTAATGTCTCCTGTTAGTACTAATGCACAAAAGAAAGCTCGTATAGATGTTGAGGAAGTCTGTATAGATGTTGAGTTCACAGCAAATGACATTGTCATTGACCCAGGACTTAGAAAATCAATTGAAGACAATAACCCAGAAATTCGTGACCAAGTGAGGAGGGAGTATTTGTTGCAGGGTCCATATCAGCCAGTTGGTCACAGTTTTCCTAGCAAACAATATGGGAAACAAAGAAGGAGTTTCCAAGAAACATGGTTCAAAAAATTTGATTGGTTGGAATACAGTGTGGAAAGAGATGTTGCTTATTGTTTCTATTGTTACCTATTTAACCTGTCGAGGGGTGACAACTTCATGAATGATGCATTCACAAAAGCAGATTTTAGTAATTGGAAGAAAGCACTTACAGTTTTTAACAAACATGTGGATTCAGTTGGTAGTGCTCATTGCAATGCACGACTACATTGTGATGATTTTAAAAATCAGAGACAAAGTGTATCACACTTGTTGTCTACTCACAATAGAGAGATGGAGATTGCATATAAAGCTCGCCTGACTACGATATTACAAGTGGTTCTATTTCTCCTATTGCAAGGTCTTGCTTTTCATGGTCACGACGAGTCTTCTAGTTCAAGCAAAAGAGGAAATTTTCTGGCATTAGTTGAGTATACAAAGGATAACAATTGTGAAGTTGCAGGCGTGCTCAATGAAAATGCTCCTCGGAATAATCAATTGACATCTCCATTAATTCAAAAGGAATTGGTGAAATCTTGTGCAGAGAAGACAATACAAGCCATCATTGAAGAGCTTGGAGATGGCTATTTTGCTCTACTTCTTGATGAATCAAGGGATGCATCAATAAAAAAAGCAAATGGTTGTTATTGTGATGTTAGTGCCTTCTCTATTTTATTTAAAATATAGTTTAGGCTTCTATGATAATAGTACTAATTGTGATTCATGTGATTTTGATATAGGTTTGTTAATAAGAAAGGAAAAATTATCGAAAGATTCATTGGTGTTGAGCATGTTACTGATACCTCGGCTGCTTCACTAAAGATATCTTTAGATAAGTTGTTTGCATGTCATGGATTGTGCATGTCTAGATTGAGAGGCAAGGGATATGATGGAGCCTCTAACATGAGAGGACAATTCAATGGATTAAAGACATTGATTCTAAATGAAAATCTGTATGTATTTTATATCCATTGCTTTGCTCATCAGTTACAATTGGTAGTTGTTGCTGTTGCAAAGGACAACCTATCTATTACTGATTTCTTTAGTTATACAATCTTGATTGTAACCATGGCATGTTCTTCTTGTAAAAGAAAAGATGCATTGCTTCAGAAACAACATGATAGCATTATGGAAAAATTAGAGAAATGTGAAATTTTTTCAGGAAGGGGGAAGCATCAAGAAACCAGTCTAGCAAGACCCAGTGATACTAGGTGGGGATCACATCATACAACACTAGTTCGTAATTTTATGATGTGGGATTCAGTGATTGGGGTACTAGTAAATATTTCTTGTGATGGAACTGATTCTGCCAACAGGGGCAAAGCTTCAGGATTGATACAAAGAATGGAAACTTTTAAATTTATATTTATCTTATTTTTAATGATGAAGGTGTTGGGTTTGACCAATGAGTTGTCTCAAGCCTTACAAAGGAAGGATCAAAACATTGTTAATGCAATGGTGTTGATTGCATCGATTAAAGAACTATTGCAAAATCTGAGAGATTGTGGATGGGATGCATTGTTAGAGGAGGTAAATAACTTTTGTCTGATGAAGTCTATTGAAATACCAAACATGGAAGACAAGATACCCGTAAGAGTCTTTTCAAGGAGTGAGGGACAATGGGTTACTTATTGACATAATTATAAAGTTGAGATTTTTAATGTTGTGATTGATTCAATATCTTTTGAGATGAATAGCAGATTTAGTGAGACAACTACGGAGTTGTTAAGATGCATTGCTTGTCTTGATCCAAGAGATTCCTTTTATAGATTTGATTCTGAAAAGCTCATGCGACTTGCTGAAATTTATGCTGATGATTTTTCTACATATGAGCGTGTAATTCTGAAAGACCAACTTGGCATATATATTCATGTTGTGAGAAGAAGGTCTGAATTTTTAGATTGCAATGATCTTGCTAGTCTTGCTTCAAAGATGGTACAAACTGAAGAACATTTGGTTTTTCCATTAGTTTACCGTCTTATAGAACTAGCATTAATACTACTGGTGGCAACAGCAACAGTTGAAAGAGCCTTTTCAGCAATGAATATCATCAAGACTGAACTCCATAACAAGATAAATGATGGTTGGTTAAACGACTTGATGGTAAGCTACATTGAGCGAGAAATATTTAAGGAAATTAGCAATGAAAAGATTCTACAACATTTTCAAAATATGAAAACTCGTCGAATTCAACTGCCTTGCTCTTCCTAGACATATATTCCATATTTTCATATGTATTTTTATTTCAGTTGATTGATAACACTTGTGAAGACTCTTGTTATGTTGTTATTTGTTGTTATCCTGATGTAGAGAACATTATAAATACTACTTCAGTAAAATAAAAAGTTATCTATATTATGAGTAGCCAGAAATAACGTTAAGAATATTTTAATTTTGTGATGACTGCTTTAACTTAGCCCCCCTAGTGTGATTTTTGGGTTCCGCCATCCAGCACCGCAAAATACTAAGTTTAGTTTGATGGAGCAGAAAAAGCACCGCAAAATACTAAGTTTAGTTTGATGGAGCAGAAAAAGCACCGCAAAATACTAAGTTTAGAAAAATGGTAACAATCCTGTAGTTCAGAACATACAATAAATGCTGGAAAGTGTTTTCCTTTTTCAAAACCACCGGCCGCCGCCATCCAGCTGCGGCTCCATGCTTTCTCACTTCCGCCCTGTGCAGTATTGTTACTTTTCGCCCACCGTTCGTCATGGCCGTACCGAACATGGCAAACATTATTGGGATAATCTAGACTTAGTTAAGTCGGTTAGACCGAGTACTTAGAAATCGTGTTTGTGGTGGATTGCTAATTATCCAGGTATCTATGTTTGTAACGGCTGAGTGAAGTTTGTTAGACACTCAGATCGAGTCTAGCATCTGCGATCCTAGTTATGTGGATCTGCTCAAGTTCGTGGCAGGGTCGTGGCCACCAAGATAGGATATGTTAGTTGTTGTCTTTGTGTATTTAAGTACATCGCACAGCAGCAATAAGAATCGTTTATCCCTATTCTTTAGCCATTGTTGTTCTCTTCTAAGCACGGCAAGGTACTGCGTGTGTGCAACAGTCTTAGGCCGGATCACAAGAGGTTTTATCCTATACGTGGTATCAGAGCTTGGAAGATGCTAAGTACGGAGGAGCAAGCAGATCCAAAGGAGCAGAAGCCGTCGAGACAGCAACAGCCAAAGAAGGAGCAGTCACGTTGAAGTATCCCATGCTGACGAAGTCAAACTACCTGATCTGGGCTATGAAGATGAAGGCGAACATGCACGCCCAAGGGGTTTGGGGCGCAATCGAGGCCTCCGACGACGGCAGTGAAGTCGAGGAGTGAAAAGACCAAATGGCATTAGTAGTAATCTACCAATCAGTGCCGGAGGAGACACTATTGTAGCTCGCCGGAAAAGAAACAGCCCGGGACACTTGGGAGACCCTGAAGACTATGCACGTCGGTGTTGAACGTGTGAAGGAGGTCAAGCTTCAAGCTCTCAGGTGGGAGTTTGAGAACCTCTGGATGGGTGATGTGCAAGGAGTCGATGAATTCGTAGGGAAATTAACCGGACTTGTGAATCAAATTCGGTCACTTGGCAAGACGATGGAGGAGTCTCATGTCGTCAAGAAACTGTTGCGATGCGTGCCACCCAAGTTTCTCCAAATCATGGCCATGATGGAGCAGTTTGGAGACTTGAAGACGATGCTGATAGATGAGGTCATCGGGGCTCTCAAGGCTCACGAGGAGCGTTATCGGGACTACGACAGGAGGCATGAACAAGTCCTATTGATGAAGAAGGACACTAGTGTGGGCTCTGATCTCCAAAGTCCGAGATAAACACATAAACTTCGAAGTAAACATAGCGGAAGCGATTCGTTTAGCAGCGGAATACCAAAAATCAACGGAAATTAAAACTTTTTGAGATAAGACATTGAAACCATAAAAACTCCTTTCATAGATTCAAGATAAACTGTTTACATCTCTGTTAATTACTTCTTGAGTAATTAAACATAGCATGCTACAAAATCTCAAGGGACGAATCAAAACTCATACCATGACCCCAAGGACCTGAGAGTACAGAGGACGCATAGGACTGACTATCTATCTATATAACTCAGCAGTCTGAATCTCCACCTGAGATTTACTGCTGCTCCGGGTACTGCTGCTGCTGATACTGGTCACCTGGAGATTGGTCCCTTCGTCCTTGGCGACCACCTAAAAAGTTGAAGTCTACGGGGTGAGACAATTTTAAATAATTGTCCCAGCGAGAGTTATAACTCTCCGCCAGAAGCTTGATTATAACATATCAAGAACAACATAGGCGATTAAAAGCTTTGAAGTAAACAACAGCAGTTTTGGTAGTAATCAAGAGTTCAACATTTATGAAACATGAAGATCATATGCACTATACAGTGTAACATCAATCAATTAGTTCATAATTACCTCTAACAGGTATACTATGCTGTAGATTATGTTTTTCAAACATTAATATTATGCCCTGCGGAGATGAGGTATACCACTCATACTCCAACCGATCACTGTTACGTGCCTCAGTATCATACTAGGTCATTGAAAGAGTCGGATTCTCATGACCTTCACCTTCCTCAGTCAGTAAGAGGATTACTTGCATGACATCTTGTGTCTCTACTATATAGCTTACCAGGGTAATCTAGTACTTCGCTATTCTAGAGTTACAGTGGCGTTCTGTACTCTCTTCGTCATCAGGAGATTCTGTGTTTACCTTCCACTGATACGGTATCTGTGTTTTCTTTGCCATCAGGAGATTTCATGTTTACCTTCCACTGATGTGGTATGGATTTATAGTGAAGGATTGACGGATTACACATCTACATCAAATACCTACACTAGGATGTAAGGTTCTACACATCCATATACCCCACATACTCAAAAGTATGTGATCCAGGAGTTCCCTTAGGAAAATCTGTTTCACCATCATTTGATCTCTGACAATGATGGATTTATGATCAGGGCTCTACATGGTATGGTTATACTTGATTGGTTAGGTACATTCAATATTCTTTTAACATCATACATTGTTCTTCAAACAATAACATTAGCATAGCAGCTATGAAGGGAGAATACTAAATGTAACAAGTCTAACTCACATCAATTATCATTTCTCAACATCCTCATCACAAGTCATCTCTAAAGCATGACCTTGATGGTATTTATGGCTCTCACAGCCCATTAAACTCATAAATGCCACTGACAAGGCATCAAGATATTTTACTATTCATAAAGATAACAACATGCTTTCAATGAATGTAACATCATCATCTATACCTGGATATGATCATCCTCATATAAGAACCTGCATGGTTAATTCAACTGATAAAAGTAATTCAATTCAAAAATTATACCTTCTACTCTTGCCATAAGAGCTAAGTTCCCTGATTCTCATCAATTAGGGTTTACTTATCCCCATTACATGTCATCACCCTAGAATTAGGGTTTACTATTCACATTATGGTGAATTGAACTCATAACATCATCATGTATGAGGAACATCATCATTGATGCTCTCAGATTTAGGTTAAGATTCATCATTTATCATAATTAGGGTTTCCATGATCTCACATAGGTGGATCATACTCTAATCATGCACATTCATGTGTATTGAAGGTACTTTACTTGAATTTCCACCATAAAAGGGTACTTTCTTTCTCTTAAGATACTTTCTCTCTCTTCATACTAGTAGATGGTGATAACACCACTCTAGATCAGGTTGGGTTAAGTCCACTTTGATTAACATAAACCAAATCACCACTATTGAGTGATTAGGGTTTGATTAGAACAAGGTTTCACTCAATTTGAACCTTTCAAGGGCATTTTGGTAAATTGCCCATTGATCATCATCATGGTTCACATCATTAGTCACTTAGTTCCTTTAATGACTTAGGTTACCATTATGGATTAAATGAAATCATCATTGAACCATTTAGGCCTTCAAGTGGTTAAGTATAATCATCCTTGAATTTCTTCAATTGGGTTAGGGTTGAACCTTCAACCTTCAACCTTCAACCTTCAACCTTCAACCCATTATTCCTTAAACGGGTATGGACCCACTTGGCCTCCAAACGAGTGTGTACACTCTTGACCTCCAAACGGGTGTGAACCCATTTGAGTCCAAACGAGTGTGGACCCGGTTGAGTCCAAACGAGTGTGAACCCGTTTGGACCTAAACGAGTGTCAACCCATTTAGACCTAAACGAGTGTGTGAACCCGTTTGGGTCTAAACGAGTGTGGACTCATTTGGGTCTAAACGAGTGTGCACTCGTTTGGGCTTACACGGGTGTTAACCCAATTGGGTCCAAACCGCATGGACATGAAAGTTGATACAAATGTCATAATTGAAAAGGGTTTCTTATATTGAAACGTTCAATTGGCCCAAGCCATATTAACCACTTACAATTTGAGTCAAATAGGATGATCCTAAATCAATTGGTCACCAATTTGATCTTCAATTGCAAGCCAATTAGGGTTAAATCTAATCCAATTAGGGTTTCCAATCGATCACTTATCAATTATCAACAATGTGACTCAAAACAAGGTTGAACCTATCAATTGAACTCCAATTGGGCCCAAACTTGGCCCAAACGGTCTTGCGATCGTTTGGATGAACTCCAAACGGTCTTGAGACCGTTTGGCCAAAGTTTGACCAAAAACTAAGTTGATTTGATAAGGGTTGAACCCTAATTATATTACAAATCAGCACTTTTTATCAATTATCAATATCTTGTGATTGGGCCCTAAATTCATCAAATTCCTTTAACCTTAGACCTCCAAACGATCATGGAGTGTCACTAAACGAGTGTGGGATCGTTTGGGAGGACCCCCAAATGGTTTGGAACCCGTTTGGGTCCTTCAACCCAAAACTCAACACAATCTATTCTTTAAATCAATAATTTTGACCCGATTAGGGTTAGGGTATTAAAGTACCTTCAACTCTTAATTGGTTAGGAATTAGATGATGATTCTTGGTAGAAATGAAATTCAATATATTATGAACAGGAATCCCAAACGGTCAACGCCCTCAAATGGGTTGGGACCTGTTTGGGCAAAAGTTCAAGTTATTCAATTTGGTGAATCAACACTTAATTCAAATCGATTGCTTAGTTGATTGGCCTTAAACTCATGACTCGTTTGGAATTAATCCATAAAATTTGGTGAGTCATTAACCAATGTCATTAGGAACAGTAATCCCAAACGGTCAACGCTTGGTCAACTCCTTCAAATGGGTTGGAACCCGTTTTCCCAAAAAGGTCCAATTAAACAGGTTGAAAAATCAGGACTTAATTCAATTAGATTTGCTAATTGGTTAGCCTATATTTCACGATTCCTTTGGAGTTAATCCCTCAAACTTGGTGGGTGATTAGCCTAAATAATTATGAACAGGAACCCCAAACAGTCGTCGCTTGGTCAACGCCCTCAAATGGGTTGGAACCCATTTGAGCAAACCGACCTTGGTGAACACGTTTGGCCTCTAAACGAGTATGAACCCGTTTGGCCAAAGGTTCAAGGTCGTTTCATAAAGTAGAAATTCATGGATAAGCATAGGAAATAACACCCTCATCTTCTAGCTCGAGAACATTAGTAGTTCCTCACGGATTTGCTTGCAAGGATGCAAGGGAAGATAGGGAAGAAGAAGAACTAGCAACTAAATGCAAGGAGAGAGATGTATAATCAAAGCATAAGGTTTAGAGTTATAAAACCCGCCTAAAGATTGTTCCTTGAGATCCAAGCTTCCAAGCTCCAAGCCTTTAATGGCGTCTTTGAGCTCCACAGGTCGGCCAAGGTATATACTCCAAGGAGAGTTGAAAAGGAATGGCTAGAAAGATAAAGCTAAGTGAGCTAGCTATGAATTCAACCTTGAAATCGAGTTTCCTCCATGAATTCAAGCAAAAAGGGATGATCCAAACTTACCTAGGACCCCTGGTCGTCCTTCTCTGCTCCAGAGCTTAGCCTTGGTCGGTTTTGAGCAAGGGGAAAAGTGAAGAAATGAAAAGGATCGTTTCCTTGCTAAGTGAGGAAAGTAGCATATATACTTAGGTGAAACTTCAACATAATAACATATGTTTTCCTCATTTCTCATCTAAGTCCTTCTTTTCTTCTTTGCACGTCCCTTCCTCTTATTTCTAAGGACAAACTCCTTCTAAGGTCAAGAAATGAAGGCAAAGGAGATCAACCCATCACTAAAGTACACACATAAAAGGGCTATTATACTTACACCTTGATTATTCAATCACAAAGGTGTTCTTCATTATATGATTATTCAAAAGAAGTGACCTCTTCATCATTTCTTCTCTAAATGATGACAAGAGTCATAAAAGATGTTCTAGATGGTGTATTTTACAAGTTGCACCCCTCAAATTGGGTAAACTTTACTCTAATTTAGGGTTTCAAGTACAGGGATTGCTTCCACAGCTGCACCTTGGTGCTCAAGCTTGGGAAATCCCTCTTAATTCATCATATTCACTCATATGATGCCATATCATCAAAGGAACATCTTAACATGTGCAATTTGCAAGTTAACCCCTTAACTGGGTAATTTGCACATAGATCCCTGTATTACAAAACAATCATTTCAATATTGTTTAAAAGGGACAGAAAAGGAAATGTATGTTCCTCAGGAACTTAATTACATGCCCAAAGATAATCACAAGGATTTAATTACATATTTAGGCAAAACACCTAGGGTTAGTTCATAACCCAGGTCAGGGATGTTACAACTAGATCGGAGACGAAGGCAACACAAGGCAGTGACGACACCTGTCACAGCGCGCGCGGACGAGGACGAGGAAGTCAAAGAGGTCCAGGACGAGGCCGAAGTCATGGTAGAGGAGGTCGTGGTGAAGGGAACAACACCCGACAAACTGCAAAAGGAAATCGCGACTCCAATCGTGATAAGAGCATTGTCAGATGCTTCCATTGCAATCTTCTCGGTCACTACACGGTGGATTGTCGAGGGAAGCAGCGATCTAAAGAAGCTAATCTCATGTGAACTCAGGATGAGGAACCGGCGCTATTGCTAAGCATACGAGAAGGCAAGTCTCTCAACATAGCGCTACTGAATGAAGAAGTAGTACCAAGCTGGCACAAAGGCACGTAGGAGCCACCACATTCAGACCTCTGGTACCTTGATAATGGGGCAAGTAACCACATAACAGGGCACCGAGGGAAGTTCCAGGAGTTAGACGAGACTGTCCAGGGCCAGGTATGCTTTGGAGATGGCTCGTCAGTGCAGATTAAAGGTAAAGGATTTGTGCTCTTCTAGTTCAAAAATGGGGAACAAAGACCGTTAGCTGAAGTATATTACATACCCAATTTGGATAGTAATATCATAAGTCTCGGGCAGCTGACTGAGGAAGGGAACAATATAATGTTGCAAGGAGCATTCCTATGGCTATACGATAAGTGTGACCAGCTGCTGTGAGCTTGGAGCTTGGAGGTGAAAAGGTCTGTAAACAGACTCTACAAGGTGGAGATCGAATCAGGCGAACCAATTTGCCTTGTTGTGAGCTTGGAGGACTCAGCGTGGTTGTGGCACGTGAGGCTGGGGCACATGAATTTCCAATCCCTCAAGACTATGTCGGATAAGGAAATGGTGCTAGGACTTCCCAGAATCAACCATCCAACTCAGATCTGTGAAGGCTGCCTAATCGCAAAGCAGACTCGCCGTTCATTTCCCAGTGATGCAAGCTTTAGAGCAAGAAAACGACTTGAACTCATACATGTAGACCTATGCAGTCCTATTTCTCCACCAACGCTCACTAGAAACAGGTACTTTTTCCTTCTTGTCGATGATTATAGCAGGAAAAAGTGGGTATATATGATTAAGACAAAAGGAGAAGCATTTGAATGTTTCCAAAAGTTCAAGGCATTAGTGGAGAAAGAGGTTGAGCTCAAGCTGAGGATTCTCAGGACAGATCGGGGGGTGGGGTGAATTCACCTCAAGTTGATTCACCACATTCTATGAGAAGGAGGGAATTCAGCGGCACCTCACAACACCCTATACACCACAGCAGAATGGCATTGTTGAAAGACACAATAGGACGATAATGGCTACTGCAAAGAGCTTACTAAAAAGCATGAAGGTACCTACGATAATGTGGGCAAAAGCTGTAAGGCATGTGGTCTACTTGCTAAATCACTTTCCAACCAAGGCGTTAGCTGATGTTACTCCTCACGAAGCAGGGACAAGCTATAAGCCACACCTCGACCATCTAAAGGTGTTTGGATGTGTAGAACATATGAAAATTCTGAGTGCACACACAAAGAAATTAGATGATCACAGTGTCCCGTTAGTCTATTTGGGCATAGAAGATGTGGTGTTTGACGGGCAAAGGAAATGGGAGTGGTCTGAAGACAGTGAAGTCAATCCATACAAAAAGGTTTCTTTCGTTGTGAATGAACCCAATAACAGTGAACAAGAAGAAGCTCAACACAGCAGCAATGAAGTTCAGTCATCTAATACTACGACATCCTCTCAGTTGCAAAGAAGCTCTTCACCTCAAATGTCACCGTTGCAGCCAAACACGCCAGCCACTCCAACGACAAATTCCTCCTCAACGAATTCTAGTTCTCCTAAAGTGTGGCATCCAACTCACAAAAACATGATTTACTTAAGCAAAAGTGAACATTAACAGTGGATTACTAAAAATCACTAAAAATTAAAATCTTTTTCAAATAGATTCAATTCCAGAAAACTCTTAAAACAAGAACCAAAGTATTACATATACATTCTGGTTTTCAAGTACATACCATGTATCATCTCTTCTCGAGGATTACATACAACAGTTGCTTTGCTAAGCTATACATAAGCAACATAAAACCTCGAGGCATTCAAGCCAAAATCTCAGATCGATGATACACTACAAAAAATTTGGCCTTTATTGAAGAACATTTGTGAGGAACCGAAAATCGTGAATAATGATGTCTATTTGTGAGGGATCATCCTTCAAACATGGGACCAAATCCCTCAACCGTGTTTTTTACATCCTTAGGCCTTTTATGTGAACACTAATCCCTCACAAATACATTACTCACTAATCACCCCGTAAAAAATGCCATGCCAAATATTTCCCTCCATCTCATAACCCTTCCCTCCATTCTAAAACACAACATTTTCAAATCAAAAATAAAAAAAGATAAACCCTCCCCTCTCACGTCGTGCTCCCTCACACGTTGTGCGTGTCCTGTTTCATTTTGGAGAGGGTCGCGGTGGAGAGGTTGTTCTGTTCCTATGCCTAGCCGATCACGGGGTGCTTCCGTTCCTTCCTCGTCCTAGCCGCCGATGCCCCCAACACCTCTACGGTCGCTGCCGACAGGTGCCCTCGCCTCCATTGCGCCGACAGCTGCCCCCAACTCCACTACGGTTGTCTTCCACGGGTTCTACATGAGGTCGCCGCCGCCGACAGGTTCTTCCCCAACTCTTTATTTCCATTTCTTTCTTAGTTCCTTCAACCTCTGCATGAGGCGGCTCAATTGTGTACAGTTCTGAGGAAAATGAACTGCGTCATTTTCTGGCATAGTCCATTTTCACAGCCGTCGGTGGTATCTGTATGTGTCTGGTACAATTTAAACAATAGTTGCTTGCCGCCGTCAAATGTCGTCAGAATCAGTTCAGATGGGGAGCAATTCCATCTCTTCTATTGTCATCGGAGGACCATCCAATTCCGATCCTGCTGGGATCTTAACCCAGATCGATGATCTCTCAGATGAAGTGTTTTTGAACATATTTGGGTGGCTACCTATTGAAACCTTAGCAAAGGTATTAAGACATGTATGTCGCTGGTGGCGGGGCCTCATCGAGCATCCGTCTTTTTCTCGTATCCCTCAAATTTTGATGATTCTGGTAACTTCACCGGTGTGTTCTGATTTGAAAAGTACCTCAAACCAGACGATGAGTGAACCAAAGTTCGCGTTCTGACTATTTAAGACCAAACAATTGACGTTGGGATGGAATTCCTATTTTTCTTTTCCTGTTCTGAAACTCATCCTGCTCCTTGCAACCACACAGAACCAAACGAACCCTAACTCTTATTTCAATTATCACAATTCTCTTATATAGGGTGTATACTCCGTGTTCTTCCAATAGCTGATATAATGTAATAGACATATATAATTAAATACATCTTGTGAGAGTCTTTTTTTAGAAATTTTTTATAGTTGTCAAGTTTCTAAATCTAAACGCGTGGGTTATATCCGCTTCAAACTAGTTTATACATTTTAATAACTTATTTTTATCTCTGTAACGTTTAGTTTAGATTTTATTTTGGCTTGATCTTCCCCTTTAGTGTTATCTTTTCTTCTTTTAGTAAGTTCAAATATAAGTGTGTGTACTCTCAAAAAGCAAAATTTTAGGATTACCTTGTTTATTCTTATCAACATTTTACTTGATTTTAGTTTCAGATCTCACTTCTTATACTTGTATCACCTCATCTTTTGTGTCATTCCTTTAATCTATATTTTTATTATTACCTTTTCATTTTGGATTCATTAGGTTGCTTCATCACAACAACTAGAAGAATCAAACTCGTAAAGTCCATGTTGTCTCTCCCAAAGTACTTATACACATGACTAGGCACAGAAATAAAGAGTTCAAGCACTCAATTTCCATATTCATAACATGTTCATTTATCTTGATCATGACTCTTGTCGTGACAATCATCTGACATAAACATTGATACCACACTTGTGACAGACACCCTTTTGATTCAAATCTCAGGTAGTCATTACTGTCGGTAGTTTAATTAAATTAAATTAATATATAATACAACATAATGCAAAATATAAACATAGGGTAAACATGACTAATTTTATCTTTATTAGAAACATACATTTCAAATATTTGATCTATAGACAATCTTGATGATAACAAGATATAAATCTTAACACCTAAAAATCCAATTCTGGTAAAACCATACTCATATTTTTAATTTCTTAATAATTTGGTGATGAACCTCATTTACATGAAGTTACATCATAATTTTCAATCCAGTCAAGTTTAACACTTTATATATACAAGACTCTGTGTGAGGAAGTTTGGTGCATCACACAATTTTGACTGCATACAAAACATTTTAAAGGTGAGAGTATACAACATTGCAAAATTGACATATGTTGTATTTTATTAAGGCTTCATCATATACGAGTATCCATTGATTTACTTATCAAGCCAAATCCAAGTATAGCCAAATTCCATAAGTTGATTTGGTTAACATGGAGAACAATATGCTACACTTATTTTAATATATTATTGCCTTTTAATATATCAAATCTAGATTCATGCGCCTAGGATACACATGGATACCAAATACTTATATTTATTGATTTAGACAACTCTTTCTAGTAGATTCATAAGCACATAGATGGGGACGTGGTATAGGAGGTGCTAGTCAGGGAAAATCCTCAGAAAGATATGAGGGCATTAGATCTATGTTTGTTTTATCTAGGTTCTTAAAGCATAGTATAGGGTTTCAAAAGTTTGATCTTTGGGTTTGAGTTAAATTAAGAGTGAACATACAAGCAATTAAAGGGAACGAGAATTAAACCCTAGATTAACCCTACACAATAAAGGCTAACTAACAAACTAAGGGAATAACTACACTAAAGAAATCAACTAGAGATAAGCAATCAACACTATACTAACAAGGACAATCCAAATTAACAACTAAGAGAAGAAATTAGGTAACCAAAGAAAGGGTAAAAACCAACTAATAATAAGGATATTGACCATAAACTATGTAAAACAGACTAAGAAGACAAGAAAGGAAGACAACTAGACGATCACTGGCTATAAGAAAAGCAATTAGGGTTTTAACAACCAATTATGAAAGTGGTCCATTTGGGGGTAATGTGATTATCAGTCTACTTAGAGTCACATAATCGAACACATCCATCTAGTAGGCAATGAAGATAGATACACCTATTCTACTAGTTGGTCGTGGGTGGCATAAGGTGTATCTACTTATTTACAAACATATCTCTATCTACTATAATAGATGACCAAATGCCATCCACCTTTCCATACATACTAGAAAAGAACCTCTGATTCCTTTCCAGCCAAACAACATCAATAATCAAAGCAGCAGTTAGCTTAGCTTCGTCACCAGTATTTACAAGGTCTACTAACACTTCACCTTTCTACCATATAAGGATTCAAGGTACATCCATAGCTCCACAGAAAATGGACTGAAGATAAAAGATGCTCACAATCTTAAATATGTTTGCAGAATAGAACACATCTAGACACAATTTGTAGTCTAAAATTCTTCAACACTTCTTAAGAGAGCCCTTCCAAAGAAGAACAATAATCCTTCTAGGTAGCAAACTAGACCACAACCAAACAGCCCAACCAATGTTCTCACCATGCTCCCTACATACCTACTAGATTTTTCTTAATTTTGAATCTTTTTTCCCATTAAACCAAACAATGTTTCCTTCCCTTAAAGGTTTCTACAAATAGTTGAAAAACTTACAAGCATCTTCAAAACCTTGAATAGTAGTAAAAGACCAAGCACCATTAGTAATACATTCAGCAACCCTACAGTGGCTACCATCACCAAATCTAGCTAAGAAATGGCTACCTAGAATATTAGAAAGAGTTTTACCTCCTGAACATCAAGGATTAATCCAAATCATAGTGTTACAACCTTCACCAACTCTAATTTCAAAATTATCAATATGCCTATCCCGTATAGAGAGCGGATTCCTCCAAATCCAAGAATAGATTGACTTTGCTTTACTGCTCCAAACAAAATCTCTTCGTACTTACCTTTCACGAGGCCACTTTACCCACAAAGAATTTTTATTCTGAGCAACATTCCAACGATTTTTAATAAGAATAGCCTTCAACAAATCTTTAATATGTCTAATACCAAGCCCACCCTCCTTTTTTGTCTTACAGATTTGATTCCAAAAAATTGTATGCAACTTCTTCACTTTAACATCTCCCCTTAAGGAATCTCTGAAGAACTTTTCCAGCTCCTTAATGGTTGATTTGGGAATAGGGAAAGTGACTGACCAAATCTGAAGAACTTTTCCAGCATCAATATGCTTTATCCAAAATTCTAGGAAACCCATCTTATTCATTAAGAAATGGATAGATTTTCTATTCACATTATCATAAGATTTTGTTAGATAAGCTTTCATACACATTTTAGGTCTACCATGGGAATTAGGAAACAGACTCAGGATTTCAATAGCAAGAAGTAAAGCATCTTTTATATGTTCACTAAGATTGTTTATTCTCTAGAAAAAAAGCACCTGGAGTACTATTTATATGTTCATTAAGCCTAGTAAGGATTTTTGTACTTGTAGGTATTTCAAATGTTACTATGATATCCACCTAGTATAAAATGTATAATATTACTGTACAAATACAAGTAGTAATATTGCCAAGACATTCAAATATAAATAACTTAAACAATCTAGATAATCATACTTTAGAAGGGAACTACAAAGACTCTATGCTGGAGATAATCTCTTGAAAGGGTTTTGCAAGAGCAGGGTTAAGGTGTTTGAGGTTGTCCATGTTGTAACAGATCTGAAAGAATAGAAATTGTAGGTGGCCTTTGGTGTATCTATGTTCTATGAGACAACAATTAGGATAGCTTGCAGTCAAAGAATTGACCAGTCTGAGGTGACGGGAATAAAGAAGAACCCTGCTCAGTGTGGCTCATACATATTGAAATGAATATAGTTTGGCCTTCCATCACAACTACCATATAATCTTACAATGGGAGTCACCAAGGAAAAAGGTTTATATAGAAGATTACCCTACCACCATCACCAAGGAAAAACCAGTCTCATTTTCAAGTACCCTAGTTCACTCCCTTCTCATTTTGACATTATTCTCTAAGCATAGAACACGACTCATATATTGGTACTGTAGACACCAACAACCAGCACACGTATAGTTCTTACATCGAAGGGCTAAGTCAAATACTCAAATACTACAAGTAGGGGCTGGATTAGCTTCCACACAAGAAAAGGTTGTTACAATTGCAGATGAAATATAAATTGATGGACTATACAACCTTTTATTATTTTAGATATCTAACACAAAGTACCAAGCCCAATTATGTCACCCAGCTACACACAAGAATTCATAAGGATTGCATCACTCAACCAGTCTCGGGCAGTGATGCACTTCTTAAATGGATTTTCAATTTTTATAGTTACTCTATACCAAAGTAATGATCCCCGAACTCCCCAAACCATGATTTGGGATACATAATAAGGATCTGGTAGCTAAAATAACCATGATTTGGGATCCATGATTATTATACGTGTGCTGGTTGTTGGTACCAATATAAAAAATGGATCCATTTATAAGTACCAACAGTTATCCATGGTAGAGCGCTCACTATCAAAAATTTTGTATGTTCTTTATTTAAAAAGACCCAGATAACTACCATTTGATAAGCATATTATTAGAAGAGGGATGATGCATTTGTGCATAAAAAGTGTCAGATCGACTCCACTTCATCCTCAGAGACTTCTCCCCTAAGAAAGATTTCATATTTTTCATTATGGAGCTGAAGAGGAATCTTCTTCTCTTATGCATGTTTGGATGGTCTTGTAGCATTTTTTTGATTTTCTCTATTTTTTCTTAGATCCCCTTCAATGATGTTGCTTGCATGTGTAAAGAGTCTTCAGTAGATGATGACATCCTACAATTTGAGTAGAATTTGTTTGTCATGCCATGAATAATTTCTTAGTTTTTAATAGGTACACGTGAGTTGTACATAAGTGGTACTCTACAATGGTTGTAGGGAATGATACACATAAGGGAGGTGTAGCGATCACTATGTCTAATTTACAAGTATCAGTTGAAATGTAGGGTAGCAGACTATTAGTGGTCGATATGGGAGTTTTAAAGGCAAGCAGTCTCTATAAAATATGAAGAACAAATTTACTCTAAATCAAACCTATATCAGGTTACTCGATTATTTATATATATATAATCAAGGAATATAAATACCTAGATAGACTGAAAGGAATATAATCAATATACTATTTGAATTGCATATATATATATATTTCTTGTATTGTGTGCTTAACTTATTATATATTTTCCTTCATGTAGATGGATTTTCTAATAGATCAGAGTTGGATGTATATTGGGAACAGAGTGCGAAGTGATGTATTCAAGGCAGGGTTACGAAAGTTCATTGAGTTTGGTCTTATCCATCAGAGACCAACTAGACAGGGGAAATTAATATGTCCTTCCAAGGTATGTTTGAACAGATACCTTAAAACAGAGGAGGAGGTATTCTCACATGTATTACAAAAAGGATTTGTGCATAGCTATGATGTTTGGACGTTTCATGGGGAGGTGATTGGTAGGAGCAATCCTGTTGTGGCACCAAACATGCCTAGCATCGACAATATGCATCAGATGCTGGAGGATTTGTTTGGTATGGGTGACACAACAAATGACCACTCTACTGAAGCTACAGAGGAACCTGCAAATGTAGATGCACAAAGATTTTACAAGCTACTAAAAGAGGCGGATCAACCACTCTATAGAGGTTGCACAAGTCATTCTAAGCTATCGTATTTGGTTGCCTTGCTATTTCTGAAGGAGGAATCTGGATGGTCCAACGATTCTTTCACAAAGTTGTTACAGTTGATTATTTCAGGATTTCCAGAAGAAAATTGTCTATTCCCGGAGACGTACTATGAAGCAAATGCGATCGTGAAGGATTTACGACTTGATCATTCTACTATAGATGTATGTACAAATAATTGCATGCTTTTTCGCAAAGATGCAGCTTCAAAAGAAAATTGTGATACTTGTGGTGCTTCAAGATGCAATGAAAAGCAATACAAAATAAAGGGAAAGAAGGTAGCTGCTAAGTTCATGTATCACTTCCCTTTGATACGTCGGTTAGAGAGGCTCTTTATGTCTTCATCTATTGCTAAAGATATGATTTGGCCATCTGAAGGAAAAGGAAAGGATGTTCGTATTCATCATCCTTCAGACACACCAGAATGGTTGTCTATTGATGCCAGGTATCCATACTTTGCTGCTGAACCACACAATATTAGATTGGCATTAGCAACAGATGGATTTAATGCATTTGGCAATATGAGTGCATCACATAGCATCTGACCTGTGTTGGTGACACCTCTCAATCTTCCGCCTTGGCTTCTTATGAAAGAACAATTTATTATGATGTCCCTATTAATCCCAGGTCCACATATGATTGGCAATGACCTTGATGTATACTTGGAGCCATTAATTGAGGAGCTGCAACTACTTTGGGAGCTTGGAGTCAAAGTTTATGATGCATATAGCAAAAGGAACTTCACTATGCGGGCAATGATTTTATGGACCATTAACGATTTTCCAGCATATGGTGACTTATCTGGTTGGAGCACTAAAGGTAAGAAAGATTTGGGATGTCCTTGTTGTGATGTGGAGACTGTATCAAAACGGTTAAAGTTTGGGAAAAAGCAATGCTATGGTTTCCATCGACGTTTTCTTCCAATGAATCATCCATATAAACGTGATAGGAAAAATTTTGATGGTGAAAAAGATTTTCAACTTCCACCTAAGCCACTATCTAGAGAAGATATACTGAGGCAATTTGATGGATATGAAAATATCACATTTGGAAAAATGAATAAGCGCAAGAGGCTTGGAGATCAAATTCAACCATTACCTCCTGGTTGGAATAAGATAAGCATCTTTTTTCAGCTACCTTATTGGAAGTATTTATCTGTTAGACACAATCTGGATGTGATGCACATAGAAAAGAATGTGTGTGAGAATATTTTAAACATATTATTGGGTGATTCTAAGAAAAGTAAAGACAACTTACTAGCTCGTCAAGATATGAAGAAAATGTGCATTCGAAGAGATTTATGGCCAGTAGATGCAGGTGACCGCTATTACTTGCCTCCAGCATCTTACACCGTGACTAATGCGCAGAAAGATAAGTTCCTATCTGTGTTAGAAAAGTTGAAAGTTCCTGATGGCTATTCTTCTAACATATCTAGGTGTGTCAGCAAATCTGATAGAAAACTTGTTGGGCTGAAAAGTCATGATTTCCATGTTCTTATGCATCAAATTCTACCTGTTGCCTTGAGACATTGCATAAGCTTAGATGTGTACAAGCCTATTGCTAATTTGTGCTCATTTTTCAACAAGCTTTGCTCTAACATTATTGATGTGGAGGAATTCAAAGAATTGGAACAAGAAATTGTTGTCACTCTTTGCCAGTTGGAGAGAATCTTCCCTCCTTTCTTCACCATCATGATGCATTTGCCCATTCATTTAGCTTATGAAGCCAGGCAAGCCAGATCTGTCCGAACTAGGTGGATGTACCCAATAGAGAGATACTTGAAGAAATTGAAGAAGTATGTAAGAAACAAAGCTAAACTGGCTGGTTGTATTGCTAGTGGCTATTTAGCTGAAGAAAGTTTGACATTTTATGCTAGGTACTTGCATAATTTTGAGACAAAACTCAACCGCACTCCTCATAATGTTGATGGATCTCCAATTAGAGTTGGAGTGTCAAGAAATTTCGACATGCACACTTTGGAACAAGCCCATCATTATGTCCTTTTCAATAAAGAGGAATTGGATGTTTACAGAAGGTAAGATTTAATTACGTCCTAAAATTCTTGCAGATATTTGTATATTTGTTGTACATTAATTTAGACACTTCTTATAAAGCAGTGAACACATGTGTATTCTTCAAGATATGGAACCCAACATTGCCCCACGGACCCTAGAAACAAAACATGCAAAGGAGTTTTCTAAGTGGTTGAAAGAGCATGTGAGTCTCAAACATAAATATTGTTATCACTCTTAATGTTCAAGTTAGTGTAGATTACATTAATGTTTTACTTTTTTATGAAGGTAATGCAAATGCGAGAGATTAGGCCGAACAGTCTTTTGTTGATAGAAATAAAAAAAGAATGATGGGGCTAATGTTTAGTTCATTAATCTGTCTGTTTTCATCAAATTATTTTGTTTGCAAGTCTAGAATAATTTATTTGGGGAATATGTTCTATTGCATTTTTTTGGAAAACTGTTACTATATGGCATATTCTTTGCAATTTATTTAGTCTTGTTTCATATACCAGCAAGTAGGACATCATTATTATTTTTTGGGATATGAAAGCAAGGTACTCTACAATTTATATATTTTTCAAATGCTGAATATTCATATGTTGGTGTCTCATATTCTCCGCAATTTATTTGTTTTTCAAATGTAGCTACTACTTTTGTTACTGACATTTTTGCACTAATAATCTAATTTTTTTTCTTGTCGGTTGAAGGATGGCAGGAAGAAGAATCACTAAATCTAGTTGTAACAACACACCCAGTCAACCTATTGATGTCCCTCCATCCACAATTGTAGAAAATTGTGAGGATGAACCTACTCTACTGTCCAACAATATTGAAAATGATGTAACAGTTGAAGAAAATGTTGAGGATGACCAGGAGAATAGGAAGTATGGACGTGGGCTTGCAAGTGAGCAAAGCCTACTTCCTAAGCAAGGGGAACCATGTCACAAGGTCCAATGGGATTATGAAGGAACTGCTATTGGGGAGAATGGTGCCAAATTGAATCGTTGTTGTCATATGCTAGCAAGGAAACCACACATATGGCATCTAGACTTGAAGTGGAACAAACAACCACAACAAGCTTTTCCAGATAGAAAATCATTTATTGAGGTAATCTTTTATATAAAAAGACCAACAAATTGTATGATTGTTATATCTAAAGTAACATTTTCAATGTTTTTGTAGAAATACTTCAATTTAGGCAGTCACCCTAATGCATGGAATCACATTGATGAACACATTAGCAAAGGGATATCAATGTGGATGGCACGTGTAAAGAAAGATTACTATGAAAAGTACAAGATTGAACCAGAATTGATGATGAAGAAAGTTGAGAAAAATGCTTCCATAGATATGGACCAGTTTAAAAATCTTGTTAAAGAATGGGGAACCGAGAAGTCTAAGGTACAATGGTTTCATATAACTTGCATGTATACCTATCTACTTTTTCTAATTATATGTTTCTTATGGTTTAGAAAATTTCCGAGATCAACAAGGCAAATAGAGCAAAAAAAGTGATGGATCATACCATAGGATCAAAGCCATGGAGTTGTTATCGGGCAGAAATGGTATTAATAATGGACACTTGTCTTTCTTAGTAGGAGTTGAACATATAACATGGACAATTATTATGTTATCTATCATGTGTAGGTCAGTGAAGATCAACCCGTTGTGCCTCTTAACAAATTTTTGGAAAAAGTTTACGACAAAAGCCCACAAGTGGTTAGAAAATGGATATTTGCTTTCCTATGATGTCTACAAAGCTACATATGCTTAGATATCTCAATTTAAGCTTTCCTTTTATGATGCTTTCTAATTACAGCTTGAAATCTCTGATATTGTGGAAAACCAAGTAGCAAACCAAGAAGAAATAGATCCTAGAAGTGTTGATAATCTAACACGTGATGCTTATTTGCAAGTTTTAAATCCTTCCAAAAAGGCTAGGATCCGAGGTGTTGGAATTGGGCACAAAGAGATAGGACATAGGGGAAAAGTTGCCCATATAAGATATGAAATGCTTCTTGAGGAAAACAATGCAAAGGATGTATGTTGGATTATAACTAAACTTGAACTATTAGTTACAACTATTCTATTAGATCTTTGTTTGTAATTTGTTTTCTATTTCAGGATAAACTTAAGGAACTTGAAGAAACAATAAATGGATTGAAGAACTCTGTCTCCCAAATAATGACTTGGTATAATCAATCACAGGTAACTTAGATTCAGTTGTCTATGTCAATGTAATATATAATTTTTTTTGACATTGTTGATCTATTTGTTATAGGATGGCGGTATTAATGTTGATTGTGCAATTGAATACCCCAATCAAAGTGGCACAAATAGGTTGGGTGTGGGTTCTTTTCACATACAAGATAATACAAGTAGTGGTGCAGATGTAGGCATGTTTCCCAGGCAAAATAATTCAAGCGGGGATGGCTTAGGAAGACTTTCTAGACAAAGAAATTCAAGGGAGACTGGAGTAGGCATGCTTTCCATACAAGGCAATTCAAGGGAGAATGGAGTAGGCAGACTTTCCATACAAGGCAATGGACATCCACTAATCTTTCAGCCACAGGTACCTCATAACAGCTATAGATTATTTTCAATATTCATACACATAAGAATATTAACATGTACACTTTATTAAAGGCTGCATTTGAAAGTTGATGCCCTACTTCTGGTAATAATCGACAAAGTCATCCTCAAATGCAGAACACACCAAGCACATCTTCATCAGTGTCTTTCACACCAAGAACTCAGCGTTTAAATCAGGTATTCAATACGTGCTTGATTAAACTTCTAGGGTATCCGTCCATATATCTTGTACTTATACCAAATCTGATATATAAGGCCAAATCAAATATATAAGGCACGAATGTACTTAATGGTTAATGCCTCGGGCTAGTCGGTATCCAAACCAAAGACATGTATCTTCTTCTCAAGTATGTGACATATGGCCAAGTAGGAACCGCTGATATCCTATTCTTAAACATTTGTCCATCTATTAGTAAAACCAAGTAGGAACTGCAAGCTCATGTTACATTTAGTAATATTGAGATATATTGAGAAATTGGGCCTTGGACCTTCTCTAGTTTCTATGTGATACTATCATCCTAGAACAATTTGTATGAGATCTTTCAAGATCCCTAAATCTGCTTCGACTTCTAATATTTCTTGTATAATGTAAATGACTAGAAAAATTAACAAATTTGCAAGCCTTCTATTCCATTGTACCTTTCTTCTGCCATTCATGTCTCTAACCATACATCTGGTTGGTGCCATTTGTGTTCTCTTATAATGAAATATTGATAGCACCTTGTGTGTTTTGATTGCCTATAGAAGCATGGTTACATGGTGATAGATGGGTCCCTGGTCTCCTTGCAATTTGTTGTGCATTAGTTCTCTGAATCCATTATTCATGGATTCTTGTGTATCCTGTATCAAAGTGAGTTGTAATACGTGCCAACAAAAGATCCCGTCCAAGCAGTCACTGCATTAAGCTGTGAGGCAGAAACATCAATTTCAAAATTATCTCCTTGTCCTAGCAAGTCTGCAGAAACATCAATTTCAGAATTATTTCAGTTGTGAGGAAGAAACAACAATTCTGATGTACGATACTCCTTGTCCTAGCAAATCTACAGGCAGGAAATTGGAACCAGACTTTGGGCTTCTCACGGCCAAGACATGTCCTATCCATTGTGGTCCTTTTTTGCTGCTTGCGACACATCAGCCTAGCAGTTGCTGCAGCTGAAGCCTATTTCAGTGTGTAAAAATCTGAATATGCAGCTACTCTTTAATTCCATCTTGTCATTGTTGATTTACATTACAAAGTTGAGCTATAATCAAAATGGCTATGTCTTCGAAAGAGTCCATATATAAAATCCAAGATGAACTAGATATCATGAATCATATTCTGGTCTATGAAATTGACTAAATGAGTAGCAGTAACTTATTTATTCATTCTGAAAGTCTCCAATGTTTACTGAAAAAACTACAGCAACATGTTAATATCTGCTTCGTATTGTTTATACTACATACAAACACAGGCATATCACTACATTTGATTTCACAACTGCAATTTGTCTTATTGCACCAATTCACTTCATGTCCCCCAAGAGAAGTGAACTATATGTATTAGATTACTTACCTACACAATTGTTTGCATATTGCACTTCAGTACTAGAGAGCAATGCCAGTATGTCTCCTTTTCTTAAACATTATTACTTCTGTGGAGATTCTTCAAGGCCATATAACCCACTGAGTTTTTTTTAATTATGTACTATTTACTAAGTTCAATCATAATTTTAGTTTACGGGTGCATGTTGTTGCTATGTTGGTTCACTTACATTTATCTCTACTTCGCACTCACTCTGATTCCTTTTTGTATTTATATTGATAGGGTAGAATTACTTTTAATGATGGATTTCGACGGACAATGCACCTTGGAGTAGACCAAAACCGAAATATAAGGATAAGTTGTTTGTTGTAATATGATTTATGTATAAACTTTAAATTCTATTAATATAATGATTTGTCATTTTTAGGAGAAGAATATTCAAGTACCTAACCGTATGAGGCCTGACATTGATGAAGAGCACCACACCATTTGAAGGAATATGGAGACATTATAGATCTTAAGAGTTTCTAGCATGATATGTTGATTGCCATCAATCTCAAATTTTAGAACCATATGTACTCTTTATTTATATCATCGTTGAGCACACAATGTATGGATAATATTTTGCTTCAATAACAAAAATTGGTTTGAGGTGATTAAACATTTTTATGTGTCATTTTGGTGTTGAATCTTCTTATGATGTCATGTGAATTAGTATAAAAATATTGCTTGAGGTTATGTATACAAAGTTTTCATTTAAAATTTGATATTCACTATAGTAACAATTAATTAACATTTAATAAATCATTCAATAATCAATAACCAAATCATTTACAGTAGTCCCTCATAAATATATTGATGAAGGTCCAGATTGACCATCAAAATTGCATTGATGACGACCACATAGACCCTCAAAAATAATATTAATGAAGGCATTATCCCTTCAAAAATATATTCTCCATGACCATCAAGTCCCTCAAAAATGTATTTATGAGAACTAAACATGCCCTCAATAATGTTATTATGAAGGCTAAATAGTCCCTCAAAAATGTATTTATGAAGGCTAAATAGTCCCTCAAAAATGTATTTATGAAGGCTAAATAGTCCCTCAATATAACATTCTTGAGGGTCAGTTGGTCCGTGCCAATTGTATTCGTGAGGGCCACTGGTATTTGTCACGTGAGTTCTCTTCACGGACCATTTGTGAGGGCCAGACTCACAACCGTCCCTATTTGTGAGGGCCTATAGAGAGGGGTTTATGACAGGACTCACTCGTGAATAATGACCCAATTTTTACTAGTGTAAAAGCACTATCTACTGACTCTGAGGACCTAAGAGTACAGAGATGACACATAGGACTCAATACAAAACTTGATAGCCAGTGCCTCCACCTGAGTTATCACTGTTGTCCCTGATGTTGTTGCAGCTATCCTTTCCCTACAATAGGGTTTATGCTTCCTCTTTTGCATTTACCTAAAAAAGATCCCAGTGGGGTGAGACAATTGAAAATTGTCCCAGCAAGAGATATAACTCTCCGCCAGAAACATTATTATTGTAGTTTAATAGAATAAAGTTGAGTAGGAGTTCTTCTATGTTATTAGAAGTATTAATCCCTATATGAACATAATATGATAATCTCCTTTCTTAAGGAGAACATTGCATCTACCCATGCTAGAATTATACATTATCTATCTACTTTGCAAGAAATGCAAGGAATCATAAATATATCATCTATCAACTAAAGATGCATAAAAGAAATGTAACATCAGCCAATGATTTTCGTATTCAATCCTTAGCAAACATACTATACAGATGCTTACTTTTTACATCCACACTTATGTCCTGAGGAGATGAGGTATACCACTCATACTCCAACTGACCACCGCGAAGTCGAAATCGGTGCCATACAAGGTCAATGGAAGAGCCGGCTTCCATGACCTCATCCTGTCCCAGTCAGTGTGAGACCACATGCAGGACATCTAGTGTCTCTACTAAATAGGTTACCCGGGTATAGTGGCATCTTCTCTATAGAGTTACAGTGGCATGTTGTACTCTCTTCGCAATCGACAGACTTTATAATAATCTCACAACGATCCGGCATTAACATTATTGGGAGATTCGTGATATATCCATCCCGTTATCGGGGGATTAGTGATACATCCACCCCGACATATATATAATGAAGGAAGAGAGATTTAATGTTTATCTCACATCAATTCCTCCATTAGGGCATAAGGTATTCCCGCCCATCACCCCCACATATTCAAAAATATGCGTTCCGGGTTATGCCGCGGAGCTACCCGTTTCACCATTCAACAAATTATGACACTGATGGATCTATGGCCAGGACACTACATGATGAGATTTCACTTGATTAATTATGTGCATTACTGTGCTCTTTTAGAATCAGTCAAGTTCTCAAACATTAAATGCTACAAAGAAGAGTATAATTTATCTATCAAGTACTTTTCAACACTTTATAGAACATTAGGATCTTAATCCCTTGTCATATCATGGGCATTCTTGTCCCTTAACATCTCATCATCATTATTATGTAATATGGGTATTCAAACCCTCAGTTCATCAAAGAACACTTGTTACCACTTATCAGGTAACTAATACCTTCAGGTCATCTGACCAAGGTAAACATGATACTTGCTACACAAGCATCTCACATGGCTCTCAGAGCCCATTTAGTCTCTTGTTACCTCTTACTAGGCAACAATACATATAATGGCTCACAGGGCCCATAAAGCATTTAAATAATTAACACAGTCATAGCTCATACCTTGCTATGTTCATCATCGCATGATCACCTGTATGATCATTACATAATAACAGTTATATCAATTACATATCAGCACTATGAAATGTAAGAGTAGCGTCACTATTCCCTTATCTACGGTTAGGATTTCTCTTACATATCATCATCATTCATTAGATTTAGGGTTTTCCATAATTACCCATTTAGGTTCTCAAGATCATATTATTAATGATCAAGCCCTAATTCATTGCTCCACACAACTAGGAGCTAACATTGATAACACAAGTAATCAATCATGCTTATTTATTCTCATCATTCACCATTAAATGAATCATCAACACAAGATATGAGTTCCTTTCTCGACTTTACCAAAATATGATTACATCATACTTTATTAACTTGGCTTAATCTTTTCTTAAGGTATGTTAGCCTACACTTATCAAAGTGCATTTCATCTCAATGTAACAATTGACATGTCATACTTCATGTGTTAGTCATCCAAGTATATTGGATTTAGGATACATCAAGGTGTATCTATCTTGAGGTGATGGATGTGATATCTATCATATGTTGATGTATCACTTCCCTCATCACCTTTATCTTACTTGAGTTCATCAACTTATCTTGTATTAGGTTATTCCAACCCTAATACTTTATACACCAGTTCATCATATTATCATGTAATGTATTGGGCATGAGTCCGTTATTTGGAATATGCAACCATTACCAATGATATGGACCCATATTTGAGTTAAGGCATTATTGATATAAGGCTATCCATTACCAAACCCTTTAGATGTTTCACTTATTAGTAAATTAGTCACTATTCCATTATTAGGAATATGGTTTCCCATCTTTACATTAGGATTTCACATATCTTCACTCTATATTAGGGTAGGGTTTTAGATAGCATCTCATAGCATCACCCTAGATTGGAATCTCTCATCACATTACTATATTAGGGTTTCATATTACATTACCCTTGTTTAGGGTTTATTATGGCTTTTCCCCAAATTAGGGTTTCATTGTTACCCTAGATTAGGGTTTCACCTATTATTGCCCTCAAAAAGGGTTAGGGCTCAGCAACCTTCTTAATTAGCATTTCATGATCTCTTTATCAAGGATCATAACCTAATTACACATACTCTACATGATTAACACTCATGTATGAACTCTTCTCTCTCATCCTCTCAACTTGATTAGGTTACATCAACCTTTCCATCAAGTACATAGAACTATGGTTGACATAATGAATTATTGCTTTCATAAACTTTTAGGGTTAATCATTTTAAAGGTACTAATCATCTAGGAACTTTAGGGATTCAAACATTGTACCTATCTTTTATTATCATTATTATCAACCATTGGATCAAGGGATCAATCATCATCTTAATTCTCCAAAAGATTTGATCACTTTAGACCTTCATTCGGTTTGATCATAACCTTCAAACGGTCTTGAGGTCACACCCTCAAACGGTTTTGGGGCTAGACCTTCAAACGGTCTTAGATTTATACATTCAAACAATCTTGAGTTCTTATCCCCTTAAACGGTTTTGAAATCGTTTCCTTTCAAACGGTCTTGAAAACCTTTTCCTTCTCAAACGGTTTGAAACTATTTCATCTCAAACGGTCAACCTTCACCAAACGATCAGCCCTATCAAATGGTTTTGAAACCGTTTCCTACAAATGGTCAACCTTTCTCAAACAGTCAACCCTTGATCCTCAAATGGTTTGAAACCATTTGAGCACCAAACGGTTTGATGAAATCGTTTACTCAACCAACATGAAATTGAATCAAATCAAATAGGATTTTAATGCTTCAATCCGATTAGGGTTTGCAATTGGTAGATTATCCAATCATGGAACCTTTAGAATCCAATCAATTAAATATATTAGATCATTATTCAAAACATCATAAACCCTCCTTAAATGGTCAACCCCCTCCATTCGGTCAACCACTCCAAATGGTTTGGAACCCAAACCTCCAAACGGTTTGCAAACCGTTTGGTGGTGAAAACCGATTAGATTATTCTGTTGAAACTGATTGCACCTAATTTTCTTTTGAGGTGTGTGCTAAGGATGATGTAATCATCCTCAAGCTTCAACCCCTTGAAATCTACTGCTATTTCATGATAACTTCAGCAATCAATCAAAGGAATTGCAAGAAGAACAATTAAACACATTGAATTGAGGAATTGAATTCAATAACAATGATTAAGGGTTCAAGTTATATAAACCACCTTCAAATGAGCTTAAAATCTTAGAGCTTCACATCAAAAATTGTGGAAGAAGCTTTCTCAAACAACAAGGTTCATTCCTCAAGCTTTTGAGTGAAAAGGATTGGCTAGAATTGAAGATTGATTGAAGAAAGTCAGAAATCAAGCATTGATTTGTGATTTCCACCATGAATTTGAGGTGAAAGGGGATCATGGAGCTTACCTACAGGTTGGGGGTCATACTCATGTTTCTCCCAAGCTCCCTTGATCATTTTTCAACCAAGAAGTGAAAGTGGCTTCGAAATTACCCATTCAAGCTATGGATAGATGAGTATATATGCATTTTATTAAAAATTCATTTAAGAGAGAGAAAGTAGGGGATAACTCTTCCATTTCCTTGCCACTTGCCCCCTCCTCTTCCTTGGATACGAGGATATCTTCCTTGCCTCTTATTCCTTTCAATTATCCATGAATTGAAGGAAAACAAATTAAGCACCTTAACCCTTATAATAATAATATCCTAAATTTAGTGGATAATTCTTTTCCTTTTATTAATGTAAGTGGGCTCTCCACTCACTTGTGATATTTATTGCCTTTGCAAGGCAAAAGGACGTCCGCATATATGGATTTTCAATCAACACAATTTTGTTTGAAAGTCACTTCAATTAATATATTTATTTTTGCATTAAATTGAATTAGAATTTCAATTATGCTTAAATCTTGATTATTTTAATATCAAGATTCTCTCTCCTCCAAAGAGACTCAAATGAGATTCCCCTCTCATTTTCTTGCCTCAATATGTTGCCAAGAAATATTAGGGACCTTATTGAAGTGATAATTTGCATATTGAACCCTAGGTTTTGGGTAAATTGCACATTACACCAAAACTAGGTTTTAATGCACAAACATTGCTTAATCAGCTCTTTCTTGGTATTTAGGCTTTCACAAGCCATTCTTATGCATCATCTTCATTATCATGATTCTTTAACACATGAGGAACATTTTATCATGCAACATTTGCAAATTAACCCCTCAGCTTGGGTAAATTGCACTTTAGTCCAAAACAAGTAAAACATTGTTTCAACATTATTCAAAAAGGATTGAAATTGAGATATAAGTCCCTCTTGAGCCTTAATTACTTTTCAAGAGATAAGATAAAGCATATAATCAACCTTATTAAGCTAAACATCTAGGGTTAAGGCTTAACCCAGGTCAGGGATGTTACAAATTATAAACCCCTAACAAGGATTTCGTCCTTAAAATCCCAGGTAAAGGGAGATAATTATTATTCATTCACTATATTATCAGGTCTCCACATAACATCCTAATGTCATGGAGATGCCATAGAACTTTGATCAATACAAATCCCTTCCATACAAGGTTATTATAGAACTTATCACACAAGACACATATTCGACTGTTTCTTTTCATTATTGACTGTAGAGTCAACTCTGTGTCAGATAATGTTTTTCTTAGTCAGAGAAACATCATACATACCTTGTTTATTTCTAGTGTCAAACCTTATTGATTTATCACTTTTCTCAATCTATAACGTAATGTGACATGATTCTTGGTTCTAGGGAGTTTCCCATACTCCTTACTTAGTTTAGCATTTTTACTTCCAAGGAAAGACCAGAGTTATATTTTTGTCACTCACTTTGTGACAACAACACTTTTCATGCATCTAGTGTGTCATCCAATCAACTGACACAACACTAAACTTTTTTATTAATTGTACATATTTTGTCATAAGGCGAGGTCACTTACCAAATAAGAACTGACCTTAGGGGTGTCTTTAGAATTATTTTTAACTTAATAAGATTTTCCCCATAATTTCACAATTGTTCCTTCAATTAGTACATCCTTGTCAATGTTATGTTTATGCAAAGCATAAACCCCTAACATGTGATGTCCATACTATTTTATGTAATTAGACTGATTTCACAGTTGGCCATTCTAGAAAACCAACATAAATCATCTAATTAGGAGTTATGCTTTTACTCTTCCATACCACTTGGTATTTCTCAGATATTAGAATTCCTTACTTTGGTATCCATCACATGTGTCAAAACACATCACATCCACATCATCCTTCCACCTTGGGACATTACTTGTTACACATATCTTTATCTTGGAACCAAAGTCCAAGATAAACTAATACTTACAGGATTTATCAGACAAGGATCATCTCCCTTGTCCTCATTTCTTTATCATAAGGATTATACTTTTTACTTCCTCATACACAGATTGATCTGGGATTATCTTAGATTCCTCTTTCTTGTTCTTAGGATATGATAAAAATATCCATGCCATATTTCTAGTTTCTTTATGCTCTCTAGATTGTTTCAGAATGACTACTTGACCAGAGTAATAAGAAAGAATACAATCTAAGAGTTCCATACTTGCCTTATCTCCAATAATTATGTACCTGGCCAGGGTATACTAGTACTGAGATTAGGTAGTACGCACTTTATTTACTATTATGTTCCTCACTTTTCATATCATTATAAACACATGATTTAGCATTCCTAGATTTTCTTTAGGCATCACTTCTATATCTCATCCTTTTTCACATAGATGGGAGAAATTATAAAGCATTTAAAGAAATACTGAGTAAAATGTAAATTTTCTTTGTGTCCTTATAGGACTAGTCAAAAGAAACTCAATAACAACTACTTTCTTATAGTTAGCACATAAAATTATGGAATGACATATCAGAAATGATACTATTTCATATGACCTGTCTCATCTCACAGTTTATTTGCTGCCTCAGGCTGATTCTTTTCATAGAACCTTGCCTGGGATGTCTGTCCACGTCCTCGAGTGCCACTAGAAAATTGTTTCCTTTGATGACCTTGATGTTTCTGCCTCGGTGGTTGGGTTACAATTATGTTTCCAACTAGAAAATCCCTTGCTAGATGTCCTACCTGTCTACATTGGTAACAGGTTCTAAGCCCTTGATATGGTCTAAAAGGTTCTTTATCTTTTCTGGATAGCCATTGCCTTGGTGTATTAGTCATTGGTTGTACTGGTAGTACCAAAAACTTTACCGTTTTGGAACTACTAGGCCTCTGTTCCTAGATTTGGTTAGGCCTCTTCTTGATTCTCTCTTCCTTATTCTTTGTTGGACAATTCTTTATGATATGTCCAGGCTTCCTACACTTATAGCAAATTCTACTTTTGAGTTGTAACCTATTCCTTCCCACCTTTTCTATTGCTTCATCATTTTGATGTTGATTAGGAATCCTGTTGGAGCCCATAACTTCATCATTGGGGGTTGGTAATCTGGGTTGCATTCCTAATGCATGGTCCACTACATGCATCACAGCTGCCCTAAATTGCCCATACAGAGCTTGGAAAGCTGGTCTCTCTATCATTGCTTGGTTCAACTGAGGATATTCAGATACTGGTTCCTTTCTAGTCCAGTCCCTTGTACCACTTCCTAGTGCAGCAATGCTGCTTTCAGCAATATGTTCTTCATGTGATCCAAATATATTTAAGTTCTTCTTCTCCTATATGAGCAGAAGACATTATCAAATACACTGGAAGACACTAGAACAGACTCTACAACCTTAATCCTATGTCTTTGTAGCCTCAGCAAACCTACGGCTCTGATACCAATAAATTGTGGCATCCAACTCACAAAAACATGATTTACTAAAGCGGAAGTGAACATTAACAGCGGATTACTGAAAATCACTAAAAATTAAAATCTTTTTCAAAGAGATTCAATTCCAGAAAACTCTTAAAACAATAACCAAAGTATTACATATGCATTTTGGTTTTCAAGTACATACCATGTACCATCTCTTCTCGAGGATTATATACAACAGTTGCTTTGCTAAACTATACATAAGCAACATAAAACCTTGAGGCATTCAAGCCAAAATCTCATATCGATGATAAAAGCACTATCTACTGACTCTGAGGACCTGAGAGTACAGAGACAACACATAGACTCTATACAAAACTTGACATCCAGTGCCTCCACCTGAGTTATCACTGTTGTCCCTGATGTTGTTGCTATTATTCTTTCCCTACAATAGGGTTTCTACTTCCTATTTTGTGTTTACCTAAAAAAGTTGGATCCCACGGGGGTGAGACAATTGAAAATTGTCCCAATGAGAGATATAACTCTCCGCCAGAAACATTATTATTGCAGTTTAATAGAATAAAACTGAGCAGGAGTTCTTCTATGTTATCAGTAGTATTAATCCCTATATGAACATAATATGATAATCTACTTTCTTAAGGAGAACATTGCATCTACCCATGATAGAATTATACTTTATCTATCTACTTTGCAAGAAATGTAAGGAATCATAAATATATCATCTATCAACTAAAGATGCATAAAAGGAATGTAACATCAGTCAATGATTTTCGTATTCAATCCTTAGCAAACATACTATACGGCTGATTACTTTTTACATCCACACTTATGTCCTGAGGAGATGAGGTATACCGCTCATACTCCAACCGACCACTGCGAAGTCGAAATCGGTGCCATACAAGGTCAATGGAAGAGCCGGCTTCCATGACCTCATCTTGTCCCGGTCAGTGCGAGACCACATGTAGGACATCTAGTGTCTCTGCTAAATAGCTTACCAGGGTATAGTGGCATCTTCGCAATAGAGTTACAGTGGTGTGATGTACTCTCTTCGCAATCGAGAGACTTTATAATAATCTCACATCGATCCGACATTAATATTATTGGGAGATTCGTGATACATCCATCCCGTTATCAGGGAATTAGTGATACATCCACCCTAACATATATATAATGAAGGAAGAGAGATTTAATGTTTATCTCACATCAATTCCTCCATTAGGGTGTAAGGTATTCACGCCCATCACCCCCACATATTCAAAAATATGCGTTCCGGGTTATGCCGTGGAGCTACCTGATTCACCATTCAGCAAATTCTGACACTAATGGATCTATGACCAAGGCACTACATGATGATATTTCACTTGATTAATTATGTGCATTACTGTGCTCTTTTAGCATCAGTCAAGTTCTCAAACATTAAATGCTACAAAGAAGAGTATAATTTATCTATCAGGTACTTTTTAACACTTTATAGAACATTAGGATCTTAATCCCTTGTCATATCATGGGCATTCTTGTCCCTTAACATCTCATCATCATGATTATGGAATATGGGTATTCAAACCCTCAGTTCATCAAAGAACACTTGTTACCACTTATCAGGTAACTAATACCTTCAGGTCATCTGACCAAGGCAAACATGATACTTGCTACACAAGCATCTCACATGGCTCTCAAAGCCCATTTAGTCTCTTGTTACCTCTTATTAGGCAACAATACATATAATGTCTCACAGGGCCCATAAAGCATTTAAATAATTAACACAATCATAGCTCATACCTTGATATGCTCATCATCTCATGTTCATCTGTATGATCATTACATAATAACAGTTATATCAATTACATATCAACACTATGAAATGTAAGAGTAGCGTCACTATTCCCTTATCTAGGGTTAGGATTTCTCTTACATATCATCATCATTCATTAGATTTATCTAACATTGATAACACAAGTAATCAATCATACTTATTTATTCTCATCATTCACCATTAAATGAATCATCAACACAAGATATGAGTTCCTTTCTCTACTTTACCAAAATATGATTACATCATACTTTATTAACTTGGCTTAATCTTTTTTTAAGGTATTTTAGCCTACACTTATCAAAGTGCATTTCATCTCAATGTAACAATTGACATGCAATACTTCATGTGTTAGTCATCCAAGTATATTGGATTTAGGATACATCAAGGTGTATCTATCTTGAGGTGTTGGATGTGATATCTATCATATGTTGATGTATCACTTCCCTCATCACCTTTATCTTACTTGAGTTCATCAACTTATCTTGTATTAGGGTATTTCCCATCCTAATATTTTATACACCCGTTCATCATATTATCATGTAATGTATTGAGCATGAGTCACTTATTTGGAATATGCAACCACTAACAATGATATGGACTCATCTTTGAGTTAAGGCACTATTGATATAAGGTTATCCATTACCAAACCCTTTAGATGTTTCACTTATTAGTAAATTAGTCACTATTCCTTTTTTAATAATAGGGTTTCCCATCTTTATCAATTAGGGTTACATAACATCACCTTACATTAGGATTTCACATATCTTCACTCTATATTAGGGTAGGGTTTCAGATAGAATCTCATAGCATCACCCTGGATTGGAATCTCCTATCACATTACTATATTAGGGTTTCATATGACATTACCCATGTTTAGGGTTTATTACAGATTTTCCCCAAATTAGGGTTTCATTGTTACCCTAGATTAGGGTTTCACCTATTATTTCCCTCAAATAGGGTTAGGGCTCATCAACCTTCTTAATTAGGGTTTCATGATCTCTTTATCAAGGATCATACCCTAATTACACATACTCTACATGATTAACACTCATGTATGAACTCTTCTCTCTCATCCTCTCAACTTGATTAGGTTACATCAACCTTTCCATCAAGTACATAGAACTATGGTTGACATAATGAATTATTGCTTTCATAAACTTTTAGGGTTAATAATTTTAAAGGTACTAATCATCTAGGTACTTTAGGGATTCAACCATTGTACCTATCTTTGATTATCATTATTATCAACCATTGGATCAATGGATCAATCATCATCTTAATTCTCCAAAAGATTTGATCACTTTAGACCTTTATTCAGTTTGATCATAACCTTCAATCGGTCTTGAGGTCACACCCTCAAACGCTCTTGGGGATAGACCTTCAAACGGTCTTAGATTCAGACCTTCAAACGGTCTTGAGTTCTTAGCCCCTTAAATGGTTTTGAAACTGTTTCCTTTCAAACGGTCTTGAAAACCTTTTCCTTCTCAAACGGTTTGAAACTGTTTCATCTCAAATGGTCAACCTTCACCAAACGGTCAGCCCTATCAAACGGTTCTGAAATCGTTTCCTACAAACAGTCAACCCTTGATCCTCAAACGGTTTGAAACCATTTGAGCACCAAACGGTTTGATGAAATTGTTTACTCAACCAACATGAAATTGAATCAAATCAATTAAGATTTTAATGCTTCAATCTGATTCGGGTTTGCAATTGGTAGATTATCCAATCATGGAACCTTTAGAAGCCAATCAATTAAATCTATTAGATCATTATTCAACACATCAGCAACCCTCCTTAAACAGTCAATCCCCTCCATTCGGTCAACCACTCCAAACGGTTTGGAACCCAAACCTCCAAACGGTTTGCAAACCGTTTGGTCACCAAACGGTTTGGTGAAAACTGATTGGATTATTTTGTTGAAACCGATTGCACCCAATTTTCTTTTGAGGTGTGTGATAAGGATGATGTCATCATCCTCAAGCTTCAACCCCTCAAAATCTGCTGCTATTTCATGATAACTTCAGCAATCAATCAAAGGAATTGCAAGAAGAACAATTGAACACATTGAATTGAGGAATTGAATTCAATAACAATGATTAAGGGTTCAAGTTATATAACCCAACTTCAAATGAGCTTCAAAGCTTGGAGCTTCACGTCAATAATGGTGGAATAATCTTTCTCAAACCACAAGGTTCGTTCCTCAAGCTTTTGAGTAAAAATGATTGGCTAGAATTGAAGATTGATTGAAGAAAGTAAGAAATCAAGCATTGATTTGTGATTTCCACCATGAATTTGAGGTGAAAGGGGATCATGGAGCTTACCTATAGGTTGGAGGTCGTCCTCCTGTTTCTCCCAAGCTACCTTGATCGTTTTGCAAGAAAGAAGTGAAAGTGTCTTCGAAATTACCCATTCAAGCTATGGATAGATGAGTATATATGCATTTTATTGAAAATTCATTTAAGAGAGAGAAAGTAGGGGATAACTCTTCCATTTCCTTGCCACTTACCCCCTACTATTCCTTGGATATGAGGCTATCTTCCTTGCCTCTTATTCCTCTCAATTATCCATGAATTAAAGGAAAACAAATTAAGCATCTTAACCCTTATAATAATAATATCCTAAAGTTAGTGGATAATTATTTTCCTTTATTAATGCGAGTGGGCTCTCCACTCACTTGTGATATTTGTTGCCTTTGCAAGGCACAAGGGCGTACACATATATGGATTTTCAACCAACACAATTTTGGTTGAAGGGTACTTCAATTAATATATTTATTTTTGCATTAAATTGAATTAGAATTTCAATTATGCTTAAATCTTGGTTATTTTAATATCAAGATTCTCTCTCCGCCAAAGAGACTCAAATGAGATGACCCTCTCATTTTCTTGCCTCAAAATGATGCCAAGAAGTATTAGGGACCTTATTGAAGTGATAATTTGCATATTGAACCCTAGGTTTTGGGTAAATTGCACATTACACCAAAACTAGGTTTTAATGCACAAACATTGCTTAATCAACTCTTTCTTGGTATTTAGGCTTTCACAAGCCATTCCTCTACATCATATTCATTCTCATGATGCTTTAACACATGAGGAACATTTTATCATGCAACATTTGCAAATTAACCCCTCAACTTGGGTAAATTGCACTTTAGTCCAAAACAAGTAAAACATTGTTTCAACATTATTCAAAAAGATTGAAATTGAGATATAAGTCCCTCTTGAGCCTTAATTACTTTTCAAGAGATAAGATCAAGCATATAATCAACCTTATTAAGCTAAACATCTAGGGTTAAGGCTTAACCCAGGTCAGGGATGTTACATGAAGATTCTAGACCATCATCGTTGGACACAGAGCTGAAGAAATTCAGATCAATTGATGACATCTGTCGAGACATAAAAGAGACGATAGGTGAACTGTTATTAGCAGATGATGAGGAGTCGTGCAACTACTCAGATGCTACGAAAGACCCATCTTGGAGGGAGGCTATGACCAGGGAAATCGAGGCGATCAAGAAAAATAACACCTGGACGTTGGAGTAGTTGCCAGACGGACACAAGGCTAGCTATAGTGCTGAAGTGGGTATACAAACTGAAGAAGGATGCACATGGAAATATTATCAAACACAAGGCAAGACTTGTCGCCAAAGGTTATGTACAACATCATGGAGTAGATTATGAGGAGTTCTTTGCTCCGGTGGCGAGGATGGAGACTGTAAGACTATTGTTAGCTCTCACAGCTCATCACAACTGGAAGGTTCAACACCTTGACATCAAGATAGCATTTCTGAATGGTGAACTTCTAGAAGAGGTCTACGTCGCTCAGCCAGAAGGATTAGTGACAAAGGGGGAAGAGAAGATGGTGTACAGACTGCATAAAGCTTTGTATGGACTTCGGCAAGCTCCTAGAGCTTGGAACGCCAAGCTAGATAAAAGCACGAAAGGGATCGGGTTTGGAAGGTGCACACAGGAGCAAGCTGTGTAAACTAGGAAAATCGAAGGAAGCTTACTCATCGTGGGAATATACGTAGATGACTTGATAATAACCGGGCCAAGTGATGATGAAGTTAACAGATTCAAGGAGCAGATGAAAAGGGAATTCAAAATGAGTGACTTGGGATTACTCTCACACTATCTTGGAATTGAAGTTGAGCATAGGGAAGGATGTACCACTCTGAAACAAACCTCCTACGCATGAAGGATATTGGAACAAGCGGGAATGGATGGCTATAACTCCAGCAAATATCCTATGGAGCTGAATCTGAAGTTAGCAAAAGGTGCAGATGGGGAATTAGTGGATCCCACTGAATACAGAAGCTTGGTTGGAAGCCTGAGATATCTCACCCATACCCGACCTGATCTCAGTTATTCAGTAGGGTTGGTGAGCCGATATATGGACGAACCCAAGGTGGAGCATCAGCAAGCTGTTAAGCACATACTAAGGTACATGAAGGGCACCCTTAATCATGGCTTGGTCTATAGGAAGGAAATCGATGACATTAAATTAGTCAGCTATTTAGACAACGACTTGGCAGGGGATGCTGATGAAAGGAAAAGATCGACAGGCATGGCATTCTACTTAAGCGGAAAGCTTGTATCATGGGCGTCTCAAAAATAGAAGTGTGTAGCACTGTCATCATGTGAAGTCAAATTCATGGCAGCCACAACAGCGGCCTGCCAAGGCATATGGTTAAGAAACCTACTCCATGAAATTACTGGGAAGGAGATTGAACCAATTGACTTATTGGTGGATAATAAGTCTGCTATTGCCTTGATGAAGAACCCGGTGTTTCATGGGAGGAGTAAGCATATCGATACCAAATTTCACTTCATTCGTGAGAAGGTGGAGGAAGGACAGATTGTTGTCAGCTATGTGTACTGATGAGCAGCGAGCCGACATCCTTACCAAGCCACTCAGAAGACTCAAGTTTGATGAGATGAGCCAGCTACTCAGGATGAGAAACCTTGAGCATCAAAGTCCAGATTAAGGGGGAAAGTGTTGGGATAATCTAGACTTAGTTAAGTCTGTTAGACCAAGTACTTAGGAATCATGTTTGTGGTGGATTGCTAATTATCCAGGTGTCTATGTTTGTAACAGCTGAGTGAAGTTTGTTAGACACTCAGACTGAGTCTAGCATCTACGATCCTAGTTATTTGCATCTGCTCAAGTTCGTGGCAGGGTCGTGGCCACCGAGATAGGATCTGTTAGTTGTTGTCTTTCTGTATTTAAGTACATCGAACAGCAGCAATAAGATTATCGCTTATCCCTATTTTTAGCCTCTGCTATTCTCTTCTAAGCACGGGAAGGTACTGCGTGTGTGCAGCAGTGTTAGGCTCGATCACAAGAGGTTTTATCCTATAAACATAAAGTTTCAGATTACAAGAATATTAGTCAGGAAATGGCTTATACTGGGATTATGAAAGTGCTACATTTCTTCTAATTCAGTTGAATGCATGCAGCAAAGCAAACGTGCCCATAGCCGCGGCGGGTGTGATCCACCATCCCCACGAGCAGCAACACTAGACCACGTACTGATCATGTACTTGACCTGGATGCTCCTCATTGCTTGGCACCTCTGTGGGGTCCCACCCAGATAAATAGTCATGCGCATAGCGTGATGGCATCGCCGCCGGGTTGCTACTACAGCTGGCATCACGTCCTCCGGAAGGCACCAAACGTTGAGGAAGAGATCATCTCCAATGACAACGAATATGGCAAGACAACTACGGGCCAACGACGGTGGCATCTACGTTGCTTCTGTGCGCCGACGACTCCTGATCTACGTGCCACCACGGAGGCTACCTGGGATGGGTCTAGGGTGTCAAGGGGCCAGTTCCCCTCCGGATGGGGGGGGGGGGGTGACGATGGAGCCAACAAGGTCTGTGACAAAGTTGATGGCAATGAGGGTGATCTGGACTCGGCTGACTTGGACTCTGTAGTTGGCAGAGGGGAAGCGAGTAGACTTTTGGTCAGAGAAGTCATTGTGTTTGCCACGCATTCAGCGGTATGGGCGCTGGAATATTGGGGTTTGCGTCTGGCACTCGAACGGGGTTTCAGTCCAGCGTTGATTTAGCCTCTGTTGGTTCAGGACTGGGATTATGTAGTATGCATTGGATTAGGAAAGGTTAGTCAGGATCCAGCCTGATTCTAAATAGCAACCCAATCTGATTTTGTTTGGCAATCCAGTCTGATTCTGGACAGCTGGTCTGACTTGAGCCTGGATTCAGTCTGATTTTGTTTGGCTACCGGTCTGGATTCAGTCTGATTTTGTTTGGCAACCTAGTTAGGATATGCTTGTTCTGTCATGTTCTTACAGAACTGTTTTAACAAGTACAAGGAATGTGTAGTTGTGATGACGCCTCAATATAAATACAAAATTTACAAAAAAAATTATTTTTATTTTGTGGATGTTATTTTTTTTATTTAGTAAAGTAAAAATAATATATGAGTATGCTCATTTGTACGTGATGATTTAAAATAAATCAAATTGTATTGTTGTCTTGCATTACATTTTTATGTTGTAAATATATATTGTTGTACATATTTGATCCATGAACTATAAACTGACAAGATAATTGAAATTGTCCTAATATAACATAAATTGCACACAAGTACAAAAGCAAAGATAATAGCATGTTTTCATCAGAACTTAAACAAACAAAAAAACTGATAATAAGTTATTGATTCCCGGGCTAATACATCATTAACATACTGGGGAGAGGGACAAAAAAGGAGAGGCATGCCCTGGACCAAGACATAGACATCCATACACATGCTAAGATGATGACCAGCCACTATGGTGGACAATCGTTGATGTGGAGTATGATTTATTTTGATCCCATGTAGGATTGTCACAGTCGACCCACTTCAGAGCGTCATCGTACTCGTCCCATGACACATGACATACTTCCTGCAACGACTGATTGAGTTATTGTTTGATGTCATCTTTTGGCCAATCAAACATCAACGACAGAGGATGAATAGGATGACTGACCCCAACCTTGCTTTGTTCCTAGCTCCCATTTTTTCCCTACTCATGTGTATCCTCACAACAATTTTTTTGCAGATAAGGTTTTCTTCAACATATTTTTGTATCTTTGACAGAGACATCAATAATTTTTCAAACTTTGCCCTTGCCTTTGAATGCGATTGCGACATCAAAATTAAATAAATAAAAATAAGTATGTGCAAATATCGTTAACAGTAAACTAATTGTGACAATAATGTATACAAATAAATGTTGCAAATAGACTTAGCTAAAAATAAGTTTGAACGTGATGTAAGTCTTCTAAACATAAGAGTAAAAAAGAAGTTTGTCAAATGATGGTACCAAAAAACTAATCTAACACAAAAGTTTTGCAACTAAATGTTCCGAAACAAATACAAACAAATACAATGTGGAGCAAATATGTTACAAGTTCATGCGTCGGATGTTTGTTTCATTCATCAGTGTTAAGGTATTCATCAATTCTAGGTGGGTAAGTGTGATGAGTCGTCACAAAGTTACGATGAATGACCAATGGCCGGGGTGGCAATAAATCTCCCAAAATGAAAAGATTGTCACTTATGAACTCTCTCCTTATGAATTTCCATCTCATTTGCAACTCACTCAAAGATATGTAAGGCCCCCCTATTATGTTTCGAAAGTCACACCATGCCTCCCTCCAAGCCTGTGCAGTATATACTCCATTTACACGTCTCCCCAATTCATATTGGTTTCTCATCATACCTCTGAGAACCATATCAAACTCTATAGACCACATAAAATACAGTGTAGTCAGTTTCCCAGCCATATTACATATTCTGTAAGTAATATATTGCAGCAGTAAGAGTGTATGTCACAATTAAGGGGATATAATATGATTATTTGGCTTTAAATAACATTCATCAACATTACGATAAATAACATACACCGTCCATAAAACATTCAGGAACGTTACGGAAAAAATAGCAACCTCACAATGTAATACAATGTTTATATCAGTTTATGAATTAAGAAAGATTATAATGTTAATAACATCCAATGGTAGACAATATAAATTGAGAAGACAATCTTAATGAATCTATGTCATTCAACGTTATGGCGTCATCAGAGGTGAAGGAATGTCCAAAAGAAGACTACAATCTTCCTCTAAACTGGTAACATATCTTTGTAGAACCTCATACTCATACTTTTTATTTGTGTATATATCATTGTAGTTGTGATGAATTTCTACAAAGTCCTTCATGTTCATTGCCTGGCCCCATAATGACTTGCACGTGACAGTAAGTAACATAATCTCAGCTTTCAAAGAATCCGTTGTTGGGGGGAGATCGACTGCCCAATGGAAGTATCTGCATCGATCTTTTCCCTAAAATATATTATCAAGTTCAAGTGAATGCCAAAAAACGTGCAGTGTAAAAAAGGGCAACCTATTATTTATGTATTTACTAGCGCACCTCACGAGAAGGACATATGTAATACATTTTCCCCAACCTTTCACTCAGAATACCAAAATCATACAACCCTGCATCCTCTGTGTTAAGCCACAAGGCTGCATCTAACCCACAATCACACCTCGGAACTTCAGATGGATTCATTAAAATCTAAAACATGGTTGATGATTAGTAAAATAATGTCTGGTTCTGAACATATATTTCAAATATAAATTGTCGAACATATCAATGGGCCTAGCTGATTGTTCAAACATAAAAGTGAAGTTAATTTCGAAAGGTTGTTATACATCTATGATGTATTGTATTCGTCTTCCTCAGTTGAAGAGTCCTTATCGCTCGTGATGTGAAGTCGTTGATGAAGATATTGGCACCTCTTCCGTAGAATGTATGTGTTGTTGTGCATGTCGATGCGGTTTACATGACAATATAGTCATGGGACAATACACACACCCCGTCCAACACTTCGTTGAACTTTCTACTTATGGTTTCAGCAGAGTGAATGTAGTCCTCAGCCAAAGCACGATTTGTATGTCCATGGCCAACCATCTGTAGGAAGTAGTATACAACCTCAACTGATGAGATGCCTTTAGTACTTTGTAGCAAGCCACGACTCTCAAGCTTGTCCACAAGGGCCATTATAGTATGTGGTCGCATTCAGTATAGGTCATATGCCCTTTGTTCATGCCCAGTTATGATTTTTAACACCTTTTGGTGGCCACTCCTAATGCTAACTGACCTAGGTATTGTAGGTGGTATGTCGACATCATCGGAAATGTCGTCCATGATGGAGTTTGCTATTGACTCATCTATTGCATCAGCAATGTGATTTGCTGTACTAGACAAGGTATCTAAAATGTATGTGAGGAGGTTAGTTGCTTGTGTATGGTCACTGGAAGACATGATGCCTACAATTAAAATGATAACAACGTTGACATGATGATTACAAGTAATATTGAATAAGTACTTGAACATAATATGAAAGATTTGACACGGAAAAATAACAACATCAACATTATAAACTAATTAGATTGTACGGGAAACAAATGTCTGTACGGGAAATCAATTATTACAACAATAAAGCAAATTGAAATTGATGTTCTCAAGCATACCAAACATAAAGGAAAAATAAAGTTCCCATTTATGATCCTGAAGGGCCGTGTCGAGTATACCACATGGATGGTATTCTTGATGTGGTGTTGATGTTGTGTGGTGGGGATTGCGAAACAAATCCTTGCTGAGATGGCACAAAAGAGGATGGCATTGAAGGTATTGGTGTTGCAGTTCCGCCTTGGGACCTTTCCCAAAGGTCTTGCAACCATATTGTTATTTTGTGAGGTGTGTGCCTAAGGCTGAGGTAGATGTTACAATTTGTTGACTCCTTTATGGCATTTACAAGTGTTGTAAAGATAGGGCTGGGGGCATCGGGGAAAGTGTCATTGAAATGTTGTAAAATGGTTGCAAACTCTTCTTTTTCAAAGGCTCTAGTGGCCACACCTATGCCTAACTCGTAAACCTTTGTGTACACCTGTGTGAATTCAGATAACACTTCATTAGAAATCACACATCACTCTTGTGACATTGATGGTCTCTTCCTGTGTCTATGGATGGGAGGAGTCCTCCCCCCAATGGTGGTGGGGGCAATAAATCTCCTAAAATGAAAATATTGTCTCTTATGAACTCTCTCCTTATGTGTTGCTGTCTCATTTACAACTCACTCAAAGATATGTAAGCCCCCCTGTTATGTTTCGGAAGTTACGCCATGCCTCCATCCAAGCATGTGTAGTATATACTCCATTCACACATCTCCCAGTTCATATTGGTTTCTCATCATACCTCTGAGAACCATATCAAGCTTTATACACCACATAAAATAAGGCGTTGTTGGATGCCCAGACATATTACAAATTCTATAAGTAATATATTCAGAGGTAAGGGTGTATGTCACAATTAAGGGGATATAATATGCATATTTGGTTTTAACTAACATTCAGCAACGTTACGATGAAAAAACATACACCCTCCATAAAACATTCAACAACATTATGATAAATAACAACAACCTTTTAATGTAATACAACGTTTATATTGGTGGATGAATTCAGAAAGATTATAATGTTAATAACATCTAATGGTAGACAAAGTAAATCGAGAAGACAATCTAAATGTAGCTCTGCCATTCAACGTTATGGTGTCATCGTGGGTGAAGGAATGTCCAAAAGAATACTACAATCTTCCTCCAGACTGACAACGTAGCGTTCTAGAACCTCATGCTCATACTTTTTGTTGGTGTATATATCATCGTAGTTGTGATGAATTTAAAAAAAGTCCTTCATCTTCATTTCCTGGCCCCACAATGACTTGCACTCGAAAGTTACTAACATAATCTTAGCTTTCAAAGAATCAGTTGTTGGGGGGAGATCGACTGCCCATTGGAAGTATCTACACCGGTCTTTTCCCTAAAATGTATTATCAAGTTCAAGTGAATGGCAATGAACATGCAGCTTATACAAGGGCAACCTATTATTTATGTATTTACTAGCACACCTCATGAGAAGGACATATGTAATACATTTCCCCCGGCCTTTCACTCAGAATGCCAAAATCATACAACCTAGCATCCTTTGTGTTAAGCCGCAAGGCTGCATCTAACCCACAATCACACCTCAGTACTTAAGATGGATTCATCGAAATCTAAAACATGGTTGATGATTAGTAAAAAATTGTCTAGTTTTGAACATAGATTTCAAATATAAATTTCCGAACATATCAATAGGCCTAGTTGATTGTTCAAACATAAAAGCAAAATTAATTTCGAAAGGTTGTTATACATCTATGATGTATTGTATCCGTCTTCCTCATTTGAAGAGTCCTTATCTCTCATGATCTAAATTCGTTGGCGAAGATATTGGAACCTCTTCTATAGAGTTGAAATATCTTGTTCTAGCCTATCAGTGTCTGCTCTTGTCGAATAGACAAAGTCACATTGTTCTGACCATCGCTTGCGTTCGTTGCGTGCATATGCAAGTTGTGTTAGCATTGCATCCCTAACTACAGTAAGCGTGGTCACTTTAGGTTGAACACGATGTGCGGGAAACCTCATATGACATCTGTTCGGAACAAGACCCCTACCACATGTAAAATACAGTTTGTGGGGGTTGTTGTCTTCAAAACGTCCATTTGCCGCATCCGCGGCATCCATATACACTCGTATAGTGCATTGAAGGCCACATGGACAGGAAGGCATTCCATTCTCCATTTCAAGACAACCTAATGAAACATAATGTGACGTTTTTAATTAGGATCCATAAAATATTTCATGAAACAAACAATTTAGGGTACCAGAGTCACGTGGTTGATGAGTTATCATACACTTCAAAAAATATGATAAGTACAAAGTAAGGTCAACGAGTATCCCAAAGGAAATTAGAAATGGTTTCACATAATACATCACCCTCCCTTGAATCGGCCAGAGTTGTTTGTTGTAGGGAACTCAGGTCGACCCCAGTAGGTGGGACGACAGATGTTGAATTGTCATCTGGGAGTTCATCCATCATAGTATCGCCATCATGCTGGTGACGTATAAAATTGTGGAGGATACAACAAGCCATTACGAGGTGAAATTGCGAATGTATAGGATATGTCGCCCCTTTTTAAGGTAGGAAAACCGCCTCTTCAACACGCTAAATGCTCTTTCTATAACATTATGTAATTGAGTGTGGCGATGGTTGGACATCTCCTTCTTGCTGGTGTATGAATGTTTGTTTTCAATATGGTAAGTTGTGTTAATATAAGGTGCAACAAATTGACGAGTGTTGGCATACCCTGCATCAACTAGGTAAAACTTTTCTATCGGAACTTTAAACCCGCCCGTGGTCATTGCTGATTGTAGGACCCTTTGGTCACCAGTCGAGCCCTCCCACCCAGTTAGGACATATGTAAACTCCATCGAGAAGTCTACTACAACCATAACATTTAGAGAGACATTCCCTTTTCTGTCTCGGTAGCGATTTTGCTTGTCGCGTTTGACCAAGACTGGGATGTGTGTTCTGTCAATTGCCCCGATGACATTCTATAACACCAAAATCGGTTGTAAACATATAAAATATTTGAAAATGATTATACATTCTAGGGGATAACTATTACCTTGAAGTAAGGATAGAACCTTGGGCTATCCAATATACGAGAATGTGTTGTTGTGCATGTCCATGCAGTTTGCATGATAATATAGTCATGGGACAACGCCCACACAGCGTCCAACACTTTGTTGAACTTTCTACTTATGGTCTCACCAGAGTGAATGTAGTCCTCAGCCAAAGCATGATTTGTATGTCCATGGCTAACCATCTATAGGAAGTAGCATATAGCCTCAACTGATGAGACACCTCTAGTACTTTGTAGCAAGCCACGACTCTCAAGCTTGTCCACAAGGGCCATTATAGTATGTGGTCGCATTCCGTATAGGTCATACACCCTTTTTTCATGCCCGATTATTATTTCTAACACCTTTTGGTGGGCACTCCTAATGCTAACTGAACTAGGTATTGTAGGTGGTATGTCAGCATCAACGGAAATGTCATCCATGATGGAGTTTGCTATCGACTTAGCTATTGCATCAACAATGTGATTTGTTGGAGCAGACAAGGTATCTAAAATGTGTGTGAGGAGGTCAGTTGCTTGTGTTGGGTCACTGGCAGACATGGTGCCTACAATTAAAATGATAACAACGTTGACATGGTGACTACAAAAAGAGAATAACTACTTGAACATAATATGAAACAATTGACATGGAAAAATAACGGCTTCAACATTACAAACTAATTAGATTGTACGGAAAACAAATGTCTGTATGGGAAAGCAATTATTACAACAATTAAGAAAATTGAAATTGATGTCCTCAAACATAGCAAACATAATGGAAAAAATAAAGTTCCCACTTATGATCTTGAAGGGCCAACATCATTGGGTCGAGTATACCACATGGATGGCATACTTGATGTGTTGTTGAAGTCGGGTGGCGGGGACTGCGAAACAAATCCCTACTGAGATGGCACAAAAGAGGATGCCATTGAATGTATTGGTGTTGCAGTACTGCCTTGGGACCTTTCCCAAAGGTCATGCAACCATATTGTTATTTTGTGAGGTGTGTGTCTAAGGCTGAGGTAGATTTTGCGGTTTGTTGAGTCCTTTATGGTGTTCACAAGTGTTGTAAATACAGGACTGGGGGCATCGGGAAAGTGTCATTGAAATGTTGTAAAATGGTTGCAAACTCTTCTTTTTCAAAGGCTCTGGTAGCCATACATGTGCCTAACTTGTGAACCTTTGCGTACACCAGTGTGAATTCAGATAACACTTCATTAGAAAACACACATTGGTCTTGTGCCATTGATGGTCGCTTCCTGCACCTATGGATAGGAGGAGTCCTCCCCCCAACACTCTAGGTATTTGTTCCTCCTCCCCCGGTGTCACCCTTAGTTTGCATCCCAGGTGCGCCTATGTTCGGTTCCCCTAATGGGGTTCCTCTATTTATGGGTGTATCAGATGCATCTAAGTCGACGGTAACATCATCCTCAGAGGCAGTTCGTAGAAGACATTGCATGGTGTCCTCTAGTAATGTTCCTCCCCGCCATCATCTCAATGTCATGGTAGTGGGGAAAGGGGCACTTAAGCAACTTAGCAAGGTCCTTGTTTGCCTAAGTATTAGAAAATTTTGTATTAGGAAATTTAAGTATAAATGTAGGACATTACTTTTGGGTTCAGGGTATGATTATTGTACATACCACAAGGCTCTCCCTCCACTCAGGGGTGTCAGACAGTGTGGGCTTGTGCCTAGTCTCATCCCATCCGACACCACTCTTGTTGATCACAAGCTTCAATCTGCCATACTCCCTCCTCAAGTTCTTCCACCGAGTTTTGATCTGGTCTAAATTACAACCCGTCTTCCCCATCCTATTTTGCAAATTTCAAAGTACCTCCCTCCAAGAGTCCCTAGTAAAATAACCGTCAATACACCTGCCTATGTCATATTGTCTCCGCAATGCTGATATTAGAGCGACGTTAGACTCTCTTGACCAAACAATACGGAAGTTGAGGTATGAGGAAGACATACTCGGGTAGGTGCTGCAATATATAATGACAGTGAGGGGTGTTTACAATGATAATTAGTATATAACATGTATGATTTTCAATAGGCACATCCCATGACAATAGAGAAATCCTTTTTCTAAGAATAAATTAGTATATAGCATAGTGTTATATCTCCCCTTGCACAAATCAGACCATGCATCTATTGTAATGTAGGTTTGATGTCAAACCTACATGTATGTAGAATACAATTTGACATGCTACATACATGTTATATTTAAAAGGAATTTGAGTAATGGTTTTTTCTAACTACATGGCCTTAAATACAATCATTTCAATGTGGAACTCACCAAATACTAACGAAGCATGCAAACACACCAATAAAATGACTAACCGTAAAAATACACTTAAACTTGGAGAATGATGAAAATATAAACAAATTATGCAGGCACCCAGCCTGGTCTCATGAGCTAGCAGACAGGCTAGAAGACCTTGCTTTACTAGGGGAAACACACATTGACATTTAGATAGATAACGATGAAAATTGGAAGAAAAAAGTAAGCACATCCTTTCAAACTCGAGTCATCCTTCCAAAATTTTCACATTATTCCTTACCCATACAAACAATCGAGTCATCTGGCAAAATCCTGTAAACATCCATGTTGAAACCTGGCTACACAATTTATATTCACTAGTTATGTCAAAATAATTATAGATTTATAGGAAAAAGCAGGGAAGCAAGCCAGTTAAGACTTTCTCTAATTTGTAACATGTCAATAGTAAAATGACATGTACTTTCCTTTTTGAACATGCACTGATTTACAAATTGCCTAGTGATCCCTTCCAGTTTGCAGTATGTGATTACTGAAATTACCACAACTGCTTTTGTTCCAAAGAAAATTATAACTTATACTCACAATAATTTATAGGCAACACATGCTAAGACGTAAATTGTATATAAATACTATTAAGATGGTGTTAAAATAACAATAAAAGTGTACCATAAAAAAATTGACAACTACCAAAGTTGTGGAGTGAAATAGCTCAACAACACACAGTCTCAACTTAACTGTAAGAAAAAGGCACACAACTTTGTTGAACCTCTTTTAAAACTTATTTATACACCAGACTCATGATTAGCACACGTTATACTTTGAAATAGACACACACAGAGCGAGAGAGTAGTTTGTTGACTCCCTTCAACTTATATGCACACAAATAATATCACACAAATCGACTATTGGAACACACCGACTAAATAGGCTAATGAATAACAATCAAGTTGTTGGAACATATACAGACATCTTGTAGCCACTTTTTACAAAATTAATAAAATGTACATAATTTTTTGTTGGCTTTTAATTAGTACTGAACCGTAATGTAATAAATTATGTACAACCAGTAAAAAGAACCAAGCAATTAAAATTTTAGTGACTCCCTCCAACCTGTTATACAGATACAAACTACCTAAACAAATAGATAGAATGGACAATTGTGGATCTAATGTCTTTATGTAGCTTGATAATCAAATATATCCAAAACCTGAAACTTCTATAACAACTCTATTTTCTTTAGCTGATGAAAAAAAGAGAGGGTCAGTCGATCAAAGGGGTTAGTTGGAATAGTTGCCAGCCCAACAACTAGCATAGATGGAGAAAAACCAGTGGGACAGAAATTCTAAATGGACTGAAGCAGACGGCCATCCAGCTAAAGCAAGCAGAGTGATAGTTGGAATAGCAGACTGACAACCTTGTCACCTCTGCTTATTCATAGGGTAGTAGATACAATATTCCATAGGTCATTTGTCTTAATTAGTAAAAATAGGTTTACTTCCAATACTACTTTCAACTCACTAGACTCGATTTGCACAAAACAAATATTTTTGCAATTGAATCATCGATCTTCTTATATATTAATGAATTTTTAGAGTTAGAGATATTAAAAGTATAAGGTATGTGATAAAGAAAATTTCAGTAATTAGACTTGGATCAGAGGAGGGTAGTAGTAGAATGTTTAGAAGAATAGAATATTTGTTTCATAATCATTCTTTCCTTTTCCTCAATATTCATTTATTGAAAATAAAGTGATAAACTTACATTGAAAAGGACTAATGAGAAAGTAAGGGGACATTCAAAAGTCTAGTTGAATGCAAAATCAAAAGTAGATATTTCTAAGTTGTGAGACTAAGATATGAATTTCGCGTGCCACCCTAATAAGGATAAGTTTGTAACAAAATAAGTATATAAGAAGTTATAATTCAAAATGTTAAGTTCTGAAAATGTTGTGGACAAGTGAAATTCAGATGTCCCAATAAGAACAACACATTTTTCTTCTTATCATTAAATTCTTGGTATGCATGCAATCTTGGAAACTATATAGAACTCTAGATAACATTCAGGAAATTTAGATAAACTTTGCACTCATTCCTTTCCAACTTCGTATAGGTGGTAGACAAGATGCCTATAAAAGACATTTTGGTTCTAGTAGTATTTGCATATTTGAATTGTCTTTCTTTCGTATTACCCTTATTTTCTTTGATATTGTTCCTCGACCCATGGCTAGCTCAACTAGTAACAACTATTATATGTTTGCCTATCAATATCATAGTAAAGAATTAGTAGTTGAGCACTTTAATCTTCCCAACAGATTAGCATATTAGAGTTTCATATAAAAGCGCAGGTTAAATTAAGCTTACCTTCGAATTAGATACCTTTTGGATCAATGCAAACCATAATTCAAGAGGGATATTTCACTATGAATATCTCTGGAAAAGAGTTATGAATCTCTTAAAAATTGAAGAAGGTGATAGTTTGACTTTTCAATAGTATAGCCCTTCTCATATGAGAATGTTAGTTAGTTCAAACATAGAAGAGAAACATTATACTCGTGTTGATGCTATGGAAATATAATAATAATACCCTTATGTAATGAGGGAGTTTGAGGTAGAGAAGCAATATTGATCTCATCTAGTGAGGAGAGTGACTCCTGAATGTTCCAACACACAAACCCAAATGGTCATCCTTCAATTTATATAACTTCCAAAAATAGAGCTTAAAGAATAAGAATGAGCAAGAATTAACAAGTAAGGATGTGAAGGAGGTATATTGAAATATTAGAAATATCATGTAAAATAATAAAATTCCTAGAAGTAAAATTGTTAAGGGCATAATAAGGATGTAGAAGCAAATTCAGCCATGTACATGGGTGTAATGTACAAAATAAAGCAAATAATTAGTTGTTCTTTTGTTCTTAATTGGTTAGTGGTTCAATATAGTTTAGTTGTGATAAAATCACAATTTCAGTTTAAGGGTCTTCAGAATTTGAATCCATGTATGGTAGAAGATGATAAATTATGTCTTCTTTTATTAAGTTCATATGTATTCAGAAGTATTGAAAACCATATTGCATAAGTAAAACACAATGTAGGTCAGAATACCAACTAAGGATGGAGATTTAAGAAATGGTACTCAGTATAAAGGAGGATTTATTTTCATTGACTTTGAATAAGCTAGACAATTTTTGTTGTGTTTGAGATGTTTTACTACAATATGATTGTTGTTTTGAATATTTAACGGGAAAATGGCGTAGACAACAATCTAAAAAATAGAAAGGCATATGAGTTAATATACATAAAGCTAAACTTTTTACACCATTCTTGTATACCTAAACGTTTCTTTGATGAAACTCTTTAAGCGGGAGATGCTGTTGCAACCATATCTTATTTTATTGGTAATATGTGAGGGGTTAAGAAAATCAGTAAGGAGAAAGAATCACATTTGAGGACAATACTACGATATAGCTCTGAACGATTTAGGACCAGTTGTCAGTTTTTTATGATCAAAACAATTTCAAATCAATAACACTGAATCCATTTTTTGGGTCTATGATTTAAACTAGCCAAATCAAGAGAGAGATTGCCAAATTCATGAATAGGAATTTAAAGAATATAATACTTATTAGTTGTTAATCAAGATCGATTGAATACTTCTTCGTGTTTGATCTGATATGTCTAAAGAAACAAGATGATCACGCATGCATTTCCATCAAATATGTTCCCAACCTTTCTTCACCACTAACAATAACAGATATGTGCCATGGCAAGAGATTAGGTTCTCATACATGTCATCAAAAGCAACTACCAAACATACATACATACACCGTTACTGATAAATCAAGTTCTACCCTAAATCGACCCTCCCAAACAAATCAAGTTCTACCCTAAAATGCCACCAACCTGTTCAGAAGGGGACAACGAGGAGGGAGTGCAGAATCGTCGGTTTGTGCAGCGCCACCGGAGAACCAGGGGTGACCACCGCCGGAGTTGAGCCAGTGACAACAACCAGCTTCGGCGAACAACTGCTCCAAGAGGCATAGGTGGATGTGAACAACCTCGCAACACGAGGCGAGGAATATGAAGGCACACAAACACTGCTTGGACGAGCTAGGGTTTGTTCTGTTCGTCGACAAGATGGGACGATGTCAGGTTTCAGATAGGCGATGTCCAGGCCAGGGTATGGGTACCTTGTTGCTTTTGCAGGTTGTAGCCGCCCCAGTAGACCGGCGGTCGCAGACGGATGCATTGATTCTCCATGCAGACACTTTGCCCGAAGAACGATGCCCTCCATCCGCGATCTGGCTCGAGGTAGCAGACATCACTTTAACTCCTCACAGACCAACAGTATAGCAGGCAGCGGGAGAGGCGCGACTTTAGCGAGGGAGAGGGGCGGGAGGGAGAGGGCCGAGAGGGAGAGGGATAGGGCGAGAGGAAGAGGCGCGAGAGGGAGAGGAAGGGGCGTGAGGGAGTCGGGGTCGGGGGGTGTCGGGGCCGAAACTCGGACTGGGATTTCCAATCCCACCTCTACCGGGACTGGTTTTTTTCGGATTATGAGATTCCGTTATCCCAAAACAGGAGTTAAATGGAGTTGGCAACCAAACATGATTGTCGCTCAAACCGGTCCGAATTACGCTGACGTGGCGCTACACCTAAGGATGAAAACGGGTTCCAATCCGGAACCAAACAGGGGCGTAGGGTGTGTAAGTGGCTTCGTCAAGAATTTCCGTAATTTTAATTAGTTAACATATCAGAAGTCTCAGTGCTGGTTGGGCATCTACTACCGTGGGACTTCTCGATGCATATATATCTCTTGCAAACAAATATTCAGGTATCATATATGATAAGGAACCGAAACGAAAAGGTTAAGAGGTTTCCTTTTACGAGTATCAACGCTGGCTGGGATTAGTTTATTTGGGGATGTGTAAACGGTAATCGTTTAGGATGTATTGAACCAAGGCACATCCCCCGACTGTTTTCCGAAACCCAGAGCACGGCGATTTCCTGTTGATGCGGCGGAAGAACATGAATCTGAACTAGGCACCAGCACTGTATCAAGGGCCGCCCGTGGCGTACCTACACCAAAGACGACCGCCGGTACCGCACCCACTCATAAGAACGTGCAGTACAGAGCCGCTACTCCCTGTTGACAAAGCTGCCTTGATCTTCTTATGCTTGTGCTCAGTTATCACTCTCGCCGACGACGTGCCCCTCATCATCTATAACCTCACCGCTGATATCAGCACACGCAATTCAAACAAGTTCTTCGGCGTCCGGTACGACGGTGTCACAGCTGAGGCTCTTTATGACCGCGAGCTGATCGGCACCTGGAGCCGCAACTTCAGTAATATTTTCCCAGGGGCCAGGCAACAGAACCCTCTTCCCGATCCCCATGGCGTTCGCCGGGCCGGCAGGGCTGATCCACCCCATCCAGACCAGACTGTACTTTGAAGCACAGAGCATTGACGGCGCCTATGACCTCGACCTCAGGGTCACCGTTCCCATCAGCTTCTACGCCTTCTCGGGGATCACCGCTAGATTAACAGACCCTACAACATTTTTTCCTTCTGTTATATTCTTGTTTTTTTTGTTGTTAAAAGGCTTCTCCTTTATCCCGTAAGGTGCCTCGGTTCACCGTAGATTGATGCTTTTTGTTAAACAACTATCGGATTAAAAAATATTGTGACAAATAAAAAAAGCCTTCTTGTATAACCAACACAGATGTTTTTCTCACAAGACAATCTCATTTTATTTTGACTTCGTTTATTAGTTCTATTTGGTAGTTTGGTGTAGCAAGGACAAGGTCTTTTATAATAACCAAGTCGCATATTTTATTTTTCTATTTGGTAGTTTGGTGTTTCATGTTTGTTCTCAAGTTTGATTTGATTTAGCGTAGATATTGAGTACTCAGCAGGGTTCATGGTTCACACTGGCTACCAAAATTGATAAACAACAATCACAAGGACAAGGCAGTGGATATAGAAAAAACAAAATAGTACACTTTGGGAATAAAATATGTCTATTTCAGCACCACGGTGCAAATAATTCTTACAATAGACTGTTAAGGTCATGTTTGTGAAGGCGTCAGGATGTCTAGCAGTCTTAACAAAAAGTCAGAAAAAAAATAGAAGATGCCAACACAAGTGGCGTTTTCACATGTACATACAAGGTGAAAATGCAACTCGTGTTGACGTTTTCTGGATTTTTTTTATAACTTTTTAATCAAGAATTGAAAACATAGAGACATTTCCAAATTAGTTTAGAAAAACACCAATTTATATGAAAAAAAAATCAAAATAAACGAGTTTAGTAGAAATATTGATCAAAATAGACGAGTTTCGAATAAAATGACCGGAATAGACGAGTTTGAAAAAGGAAAGAGAGTGGAAACACCATTTGATCCGACGTCTCCATTCTGATTGGTCCAAAAATAAAAAATAAAATTGAAACAATCCCTCCGCGCCTCGTGACACTTGTCATTCTAAAATGAAGACGTCAAAATGAATGACGTCTTCACTCCTGAACTGCCACTTGGCACAGTTGCTTCACTATCTGTTTTATTTTTTTTCATACATTTAGTTAATGGCAATATTTACATTTTAATTAATATATATTATTTTGCAATTATTAATTATTGTATATATATAAAAATATCACTTTAATATTAGTTATACAATATTTATATTTGATATTTAATTAATATGTTACATTTTAATATATTGATTTATAAATCCAATTATTAATACCATATTTAACTACATATGCATAAAATTATTGTTTATAGATATATTTACGAGTTGAATATAAGTTTTTAAAGTAAACTTTCAAACTATATGATAAAAATATTATTCAAATGTAGTATGTAAAGATTATATTACACATAAAAGTAATTACTATATTAATTAGATAATATTTATATGTATATTAAATAATATAAAAAATAGAATGTAATATAGCACTATATATACACTCATTATATAGATAATATTGTTTTCGATATTATATCATATATTATACTATGCACGTTAATATTAATAATTTATATATGACATTAAATTAAAACATTATGTCTACTATATGTTCATATTTGTATATTTATTTATTAATGATATATTAAAGACATATGCATACAATTATTATACTCATATATATTTATCAATTAAATATAATATTTTTTCATAAGTTATTAATCCAAATCCAATAAATGCATAAAATTATATCTATCTAATATTTTGTTTATTTTTGTATGTCTACTATATGTTCATATTGTATATTTATTTATTAATGATATATTAATGATATATACATACAATTATTATACTCAGATATATTTATCAATTAAATATACTTTTTATACATTAGTTATAAATCCAAATCCAATAAATGCATAAAATTATATCTATCTAATATTTTTTTGTTTCAGACATCTAATTTCAAATCCACTAAATATAATATAAAAAGAAAATGATATGTATAAAATGTGTGTATATACTGCTATCTTATATGGAATATTTTTATTTTGTGTCATATACATATGAACATTTTGATTGATTTAGTAATTATTACTTATGTGTAACATAATCTCTTACGTACAACATTGGAATAAAATTTTGTGTCATACAATTTTAAAATGTATTTAAAAATTTATTTTATGTAAATAATAAATATATGTATATAATGAGTGTATGTATGTCGTTAAATATATAAGCAATGGATGAATTTATAACGAAATATATCAAAATGTAACAAATTATTTAAATTTCAAATATATATATTATATTAGTAATATTAAAGTTATATTTTTATTTAGATAAAATATGTCATTAACGTAAAATAATGTATACTAATTGAAATGTAAACAGTACACATTCATTAATTAAATGGTAACAAAGTGTATATAAAAACAAAAAGAAATAAAATGAAATGAGTTGCCCAGCTACTGTGCAATGTGGCAGCCCATGGGTGAAGACGCCATTCCATTTGGCGTCTTCATTTTTAGACTGCCAAGTGGCATGTGTCGCTGCGAAGTAGTTTCAATTTTTTTTATTTTACCAATGTGGACCAATTAGAATGGAGATGCCAGATCAAATGGCATTTCCAGTCTCTTTCCTTTCTTTAAACTCACCTATTCCGGTCATTTTATTCTAAACTCGTCTATTTTGATCAATATTTCTACCAAACTTGTTTAATTTTTTTCCTAATTTATACAATGCTTTCACTACAAACTGGTCTATACCTGCAATTTATTTTATTTGAGTTGTATATTTGGGATATTCCTAATAAAGTTTGCTAATTTAATTTTTTAGTGGTATATAATGTGAGCCACCAAAACAAAAAGGTAACTATCCAGATTCTCTTTTATCAATATAGCGACTAGTAGTTGGTGTATCGTATAACTCCGATCTAAGAACAAATAGTCCTGACCTAGATTGCTCTCTAACAAAGAAGGACATATTTTTGGCGACACAAAACAATATAATTGTTTTACAAGTTTTTATCTCACTGACAAGAAAGTTTTGAATGGGGATTCATGGAGCTTCAATGATCATATCCTAACCACAAAGATACAATAATTAATGGTCACAGATCAATGATTGGGTTTTATAAGAGTGTAACCCGGATCTTGATACGAGTTTTTGGATCACTGACTATATTATGATAGTACATGAGTACTGGATTTCCAATATATATATTTCATTGAATGATTAGATTTATCATGATCAGTTGTATATTCCAAAGGAATTTGGAGAAATAATCATAAATTTGTATGATAACTTCATACATAAGTTGTTGAAATACATATGATTAGCTTAATCCTTTTTTTATTCAAGATTTGCTTTGAAATACATATGATTAACTTGATCAAGTTTATCTGTATATCCTAAAGGAATTCAGAGAAATACACTTAACTTATACCATAACTTCATAAAGATAAGTTGTCCAAAGACATATGCATGATTAATGACATACCCCCACATAGGGCACCGCTTGGCAATCTATATCTAAGTTCAAACTAAAGGAATAACAATCCAATATATGAATTTACTCATTAAAATTACATTTTATTGGTTAAAAGCAATATCCCATGTTGAAAAAACATTAATTGATCTACAAATATTGGTATCTCCATTGAACAAGATCTCGAAAAACTACTGTGACAACTCAAAATTTATCTCTCCTCAATTATACACTTTCTCTATCTATTGGTGACCCATGTTACTCAATTTGATGTCGATTGTATGGTTTAAGTGCCATGAGGTGTAAGTGTGGTCACATTGATATTGTCGTCCAAGATGTGACATTGTTTTGAGTGTTTTAACTAAGTTGCATGTCTTAATGTATCATGCTTTGACATAATTTTAATCCTTATCAATAAGATCTCCTGGAACCTTGTTACTTTTCATATGGTAGAACACTCAATCTTGTGTGTCAATCAACACAATAATTGCCCCAATCAGATATGTAAAACTCTAATAACAGGACTTAGAAGTTGGCAAATTAAGAAGCCCTTTTATACGATTTTACTACCTTCGGGCCGGTCCAGTATGCCTTAGGTCCACCATCCGATCGTGAGACCTTTTTCCCATCATCTTCCTCATTTCCCCCTCTTTGGGAAATGTCGTGAGATTGTGAGGTTGTCTTCCAACTCCAGCCAAATCAGGAAAAGGATGAAGACCCCATGATGGATGAAGAGAACCCAAACCCTAACCTCTTTACACTATTTAAGACCCCCCTTTGGATACTCGTTCGTTTTCCTTCTCTTTTATCCCCTCTTCTAATGCTCATCAACGATTCTTCCCCTCAACTCACCATGTTGATGTTTCATGAATACAAACAAGGGGGTATCCAAGTAGCTAACCTCCTTCCCTCCAGTTCTCTATCGTAGCACTCCAGTGGTCAAAACAGAAGGGAGGCACATACTTGCCACCTTCCAGCTATTGGCCCAAATTCCAAAGTAGCGGTGGTTCTTGTAGTGTTGTGGCTCCAACTGGAGGAACACACTGGGCAACGCCATGGAAACGGGCCACCCAGCCACCAACACGTCACCCTGTAGCAAGTAGGAAGCACTCTTGTGCTCTCCACCTTTACTCCTTCTGTCGTGTGAGCTGCAGCTAGACATGCATCAATAGCATGCTGACTTCCCCTATTTCTGCTTTGTTTGGGCTCAGAGACAAGGGAGAATCTGTGTGGCTTGTGGGCGAGAGACCCTCCTCTCCTAGGACATATGAGATCTTGGTCTAGACCAAGTTCATCGGCTATGCAAGGGAACCGAGCTTTCCACCTTCACCCAAGGTAATAATCCTAATGACTCTTTTAAATGCTTTGACCTTGTAAACCTACTCAATAATGTTGTAATGGTCAGAATCATGCAATATTATATATTATTTTGATCATCTTCAGAAGACCTACCCAATGGAATAGTTTGCATACCCTAGTTCAGCCATGTAACCCCATATTTACCCTTAAAGGTATAATGCTTGATCATTTGAATGAAATAAAAACATGACTATGTTAAATAGATGCCTCCTACTATCCTAGGCATCAAATCAAAAGATTCTATACATCATGGAGTACATTGATGACCCTAATCACCATCCATGTACTTTGAGCCACCTTTATGCCTTTTTGTGTCTAGTTTTGGCGACTTTTATGACAGACCTTGCATCAGTTGTTAATCATGATCTTTTTTAATATGAAATTTATTATTATCTCAAAGACCAGTAGCTTTATGTTCTCTGTGATTCTATATTATCTCATGTTTATCCTATGGCACTTATCTTGACCTATATGGCTTTAATGCATAAATGTATCCCTATTATATGAATTTTTGGCTATACCTTGAACCAATGATGTTTTGTGACATAATTGGATAAGGACAATGTCCTTTTGTATTATAATGGTGCATGTGAGAATGTCTCACCCTTAATTGACCCCTTATGTGACATATGTGACTTGAATTATGCTCTTATGCTCTATTTCTTGACGTGGACCTTACCTAATGCCATTCGTTCTCAAATTAGGGATTTCCCTAATCTTAGTGACCCCTTTCAATGTGGATGGTTCACCTAAGTCACATGTGAGATCAGTAAGCTATGTATGTTGAAATGATGAGTATAATGATGACCTTGATGAGCCTAGACCTAGGTGACAATCCACCCATCTTTGAAATATGCTAGCCTTGTCTTTATCTTGATGATCTAAACCATATTTAATGATTGGTTCTCTTGATTTGATGATCCTTAACCTTATTTTTCTATATTATGAGTCTTTTACCATAAAATGTGAATATGTGACATGAACCTTGAAATGATCATATAAAATAAATGGAACATGGCAGCGACGTGAAACGTGAACCCCACTTTTGTGATGGACTCTAAATAAGTACAAGAGTATCTAATGTACTAATAAGAAACCTTGACCCTAATCTGACCAAAACCCTAAAATTAATCTAAATAGGGTTAATGATGAGAATTTAATACATGTATGTAAGCTTATGCTTTATCAAGTTGGGCATGTGATCTAGATGGTCAAGAATAGATTATGAATTTTTGAATCAGGCAAGGGCTTTAATAATTATACAACAATGGCTTTGTTTCTTATGATGTGATGTAACTCTTGGGCCCATTATCCTAGGCTCTAGTAGAGTTTCAGGAATGACGAATGGCCCCACAAACCACCACTAGCCTTAACTATGTGCTTTGTCGTCACTCACGCGCAAGACGGGGTCAACTTCCTGACTGGTCACACATCCTAATACTACTCCGAGCTAAGTATGCTTAACTATGGAAACTTCTTGACTGGTCACTCATCCTAGTACTACTCTAAGCTAAGCATGCTTAACTATGGAGTTATTTAGTGATGCACTCTCAGAAAAGGAGGTACACCTTTGTGATATGAGTAGTGGAATCATTCCTTTTCAGATCATTTTATCTAAGTCCTCAAATCCTAGGATGTTACAATCGCCCCCACTTAACTCTTGACGTCCTCGTCAAGGTTTAATATATGGCCTCATAATCTCTTCCCCATTTCAGTGCAGACCCAGAATGACCCATGGACACCCAACTCCCATCTACCACTACCATTGTAAGGGTGGATCCATCTTTTCTTAGTAGGTAGCCCTTTCCAACTTGCCTGGACTTCATGACTTCTGACTGGCATGCCACATGCCCATGTGGGCCCCACCTACTAGAGGGGAATTGGCTCTGATACTATTTGTAACATGTAGGTCACTTCCCTAGGCTCTAGTAGAGTTTCAGGAATGACGAATGGCCCCACAAACCACCACTACCCTTTGTTGTGTGCTTTGTCCTTACTCACACACAATCTAGGGTCAACTTCCCAACTGGTCACCCATCCTAGTACTACTAGGGATGGCAATGGTGTTGTGAAAAAACCATATTTGCGGACAACCGCACCACATTTTACACTGCATAACCGCACCAAATGGTTATTGTGTGCATACGGTTTTGAGTTTCTAAAACTACTGTGGTGTGGTGTGGTTATGGTTCTAGAGATAAAACCATGGATAAAAATCACACCGCATATAATTCATATTAATTATATATAAACATATGTAGAATACTATCATAATTCATATTAATTATATATAAACATATGTAGAATACTATCATAATCACATGATTTATTATCTATTATATAGATTGCTTGATCTTTATTTTTAAAATGGATTTTAATGTATAGAGAAGTACAAATTTTCATTTTTTATATATAATTACTACTCACATGGTTGTCTTCTTTGTACAACTAATAAACACACATGTACCCTTAATTTTTTTTTATGTTGTTATTTCCATTTATTGTGTAAAATTTTAGAAAATTTATGAATGATATTACAACTATTACTATGTTAATAGAAATTTATTCACAATTTGGTGCGGTGTGGTGTGGTGCAGTTAACTGCATTTTTTTTACGGTGCGGATATGGTTTCTCATGTTAAAAATCAAAGTGGATATGGTGTGGATATGGTGTTTTATTTTTCTATGTGGTGTGGTTATGGTTTTTCTATAAACCACACTATATCCGCACTACTTCCATCCCTAAGTACTATTCCAAGCTAAGCATGCTTAACTATGGAGTTCTGTAGTTATGGGATCCCAGAAAAGGGGGTGCACCTTGGTGATATGGGTAATCTAATCATTTCTTTTAAGATCATTTTATCCGAGGCCTCAAATACTGGGACGTTATGTGTAATACATATGTATGGATGTTCACTTGCACAAATATTTCCATGCAATACTCTAGTATTGTACTTGATGTTGTCTCATGTCATTATTTTAAAACTTACAAACATAATATAGAAACTCTATTATACAAACATCGTGCACCTGCCCGTATTGTCAGGGTAAGGACACAAGGTTGGGTGCCCTACTTGAGTTGTCAAGATAGGGAGGACCATGTCGATAAATGAGTTATCTCTTGGTGATGACCTTGAGGTCCCTTACATAGAAAACAATTAGCTAATCTTAAGCACCCTCACAGACTCTTCCAATGGGAAGTTAGTCAAAAAAGCCTTATGATATATGATGTTGTTGGTATAATTGGAGTAAAATGATATAAAAGATGAGATCTTGCTTTTCTAAATGCATAACTTGTGTATTCTTGCTCGTCTACTTCTACAACTCTTTTCAAATTATGTAAAGATGATGTATCTACATCTTTTAGCCATGTACTCAACACCTCATGTGTTGAACTGTCTTGTTTCACAGATTTTATAGGTTTAGGGATGGCTAAAAGATGATGGGCTTGGTGAGCTAAGCCATGTGTACTTGTTGTAAGATCACTAGTGTACATGAGCAGACTTGCATAATTTGACTCATGAATATGTAAGTAAAATCTTGTAATAAAGCAATGTTGGTATTAATTAAACTTGTAGATTGTTGAGAATAAGTTGGTTCACTTATCTTGTTGTCAGTTCATGTATGTTGAGCTTTGATGCTTTTGCATTTGCACTTTGATAATATCATGCTAGGTATGGACGCCTGGTTACTATTGCCATTGACTTTGTACTCATTTGGAGTTAGGATTTGGGGAATAAATGGTTCCATTACAGATGCTATCAGATCATGAGCAATAACTACACCAACCATTGCTCACATGAAACACAAACTAAACTCACCTTACATCTCAACCCTAAAACTTAATGTGTTTCCTTTTTGGACTAAGTTGACTTAGCCTCTAGTTAGAACCTAGATGTTCTAGAAATAGGTGTAGACTAGTCTAATCCATAGAATCTTTATTTTTGACTCCTTTTGTCTTATAGTATGGGTTGTAAGTTCAGGAGGATGAGAAAAGGGAGACATTATTACAAACCTATATGTATGCTCACGACATGTGCTTAGGGTTGCTACACAAGTTGTGCAACATGCTTTTACTAGTTCTGATAGGTGTCATGGTACTAGACTGCCTAATGAGTGTGGTAACTTGCTTTTGGTTTTTGTTCAATTCAGATGGAATATGGTGGTTTCCATCTCCTGTTTCAACATTGGAGAAAACCTATTTCAAGTATTAGTATATGTACATATGAAAAATGTTGCCACAAGTAGAAAGGCAGTGAGCATCCTTGCAACCTAAGCGAAAGAGATGTAACATCAAGTCTAGATGAGAGAGTTTAGATGATAGTTTTAGTCTCTAGAGTCATCACGAGCTGTGATAAAGGTCAGGCTAGTAAGTAGCCTAGATGATGATGATGATGATGATGATATGAGCTTGTTTTAAATAGCATAAGTTTGTTTTTAAATGGCCAAGTATGATTTGATGATATGACACAAGTTGAACCATGCAACCCTTCCTAAACCTAGAACCTTGTGTGGTACATTTGACTTGGTTGATGTACTAAACATTGTTTGTGGGTTGAAATGCTTGCTTGTGTCTAATTTTGTACATGTCGAGATATGGTTATTGATATATGGTTTGAAACAACATGTGCCTCAATCTATTTACAAAGGAGGACCTCTAGCATGGGACATATGAAAAGGGTGACCTCTTGATATGATTCGACCTACCATGGGAGAAGGACAAAGTACTAAAATCCAACAGATGTGAAATGTTAAGAAATATACATGATGAAATATATGATGATGAGTCCCTATCTAGACTAGTTCTAGGTATATGAGTTGAAACACCTAGTATGTGGTTCCCTTGATGATGTTGAACCCTAGGTTTCCTATGTAAAGATATAACCCTAGAGAAAGAGGCAATTGGATATGTGATATTTTCTATATAGGTGAGAGGGATGTCTTAAGACCCTAAGATGATGTACACTATGTTTGATCCCATAATAAGCCTCATACTTGGGTTAGTGGCTTGATGTGAAATGAATCTAGTGGTGGATCTTGTTTTGTGTGTTGGGTAAAAGTTTTGTATCGGTGGATGTTGGTGGTTAGCACATTTTTCCTTGAAATTGATAGGTCTTAGCTTGAGTGACTTGAGCTTATGGATCTCTTTCTAGATACAACTGAAATAATTACAAAACCTCAATGTTGATGATATTGTTGTTCCTCAAGTGATGATTGTTGCACAATATAATCTTAGATAATTTCTAACTTGATATATGGACGATAAATCAGACTGATAAGCTTGACCTAATATGAAACCATACCATACATAAAAGATGTAATTTTGAAATTATGAACTTGATATGATGATTTCTTGAGATCTTAGATTGAATAATCATGGGTAATATTCCTAATTTCATACCAAAAAAAATGATGAACTCGATATCATGATGTCCTCAGAGTCTTAACTAGCATAAACATGATGAATAAATTGCTTAATTTTAGACACTATGAAAAGAAATGAGCACGATATATTAGTAAAACTTTGAGGGAAATCTAAAGCTTTGCTAAATACATAACTTGTGTATTCTTGCTCGTCTACTTCTACAACTCTTTTCAAATTATGTAAATTTTATGTATCTGCATCTTTTAGCCATGTATTCAACACCTCGTGTGTTGAACTGTCTTGTTTCACAGATTTTATAGGTTTAGGGATGGCTAGAAGCTGATGGGCTTGGTGAGCTATGTTATGTGTACTTGTTGTAAGATCACTAGTGTACATGAGCAGACTTGCATAATTTGTCTCTTGAATATGTAAGTAAAATCATGTAATAAAGCAATGTTGGTATTAAATATACTTGTGGATTGTTGAGAATAAGTTGGCTCTTTTATCTTGTTATCAGTTCATGTATGTTGATCTTTGATGCTTTTACATTTGCAGTTTGATAATATAATGCTAGGGCTGGATGCCTAGTTACTATTGTCATTGACTTTATAGTCGTTTGGAGTTAGGATTTGGGTAATAAACTGTTCCATTACAGATGGTATCAGACCATGAGCAATAACTACACCCACCATTGCTCACATGAAACACAAATTAAACTCACCTTACATCTCAACCCTAGAACTTAATGTGTTGTCCTTTATGGACTAAGTTGACTTAGACTCTAGTTAGAACCTAGATGTTCTAGAAATAGGTGTAGACTAGTCTAATCCATAGAATCTTTATTTTTGACTCCTTTTGTCTGGTATTATGGGATGTAAGTTCAGGAGGATGAGAAAAGGGATACCTTATGTATGCTCGCAACATGTGCTTAGGTTTGCTACACTAGTTGCGCACCATGATCTTACTAGTTCTAATAGGTGTCATGGTACTAGACTACCTAATGAGTGTGGTAACTCACTTTTGGTTTTTGTTTAATTCAGATGGAGTATGGTCATTTCCATCTCCTGTTTCAACATTGGAGAAAACCTATTTCAAGTATTAGTATATGCACATATGAAAAATGTTACCACAAGTAGAAAGGTAGTGAGCATCCTTGCAACCTAAGAGAAATAGATGTAACATTAAGTCTAGATGAGACAATTTAGATGATAGGTGTAGTCTCTAGAGTCATCTAGAGCCGTGATAAAGGTCATGTTATTAAGTAGCCTAGATGACCTATGATGATGATGATGATGATGATATGAGCTTGTTTTAAATGGCATAAGTTTGTTTTGGAATGGTCAAGTATGATTTGATGATATGATATGAGTTGAACCATGCAACCCTTCCTAAATCTAGAACCTTGTGTGGTACATTTGACTTGGTTGATGTACTAAACATTGTTTGTGGGTTGGAATGGTTGCTTGTGTCTATTTTTGTTCATGCCGAGATATGGTTAGTGATATATGGTTTGAAACAACACGTGCCTCAATCTATTTACAAAGGCGGACCTCTAGCATGGTACATATGAAAAGGGTGACCTCTTGATATGATTCGACCCACCATGGGAGAAGGACATAGTACTATACCCCAACATATGTGAAATGTTGAAAAATATGCATGATGAAATATATGTTGATGAGTCCCTATCTAGACTAATTCTAGGTATATGAGTTTACACACCTAGTATGTGGTTCCCTTGATGGTGTTGAACCCAAGGTTTCCTATGTAAAGATATAACCCTAGAGAAAGAGGAAATTGGATATGTGATATTTGCTATATAGGTGAGAGGGATGTCCTAAGATGCTAAGATTATGTACACGATGTTTGATCCCATAATAAGCCTCATACTTGGGTTAGTGGCTTGGTGTGAGATGAATCTAGTGGTGACTCTTGTTTTGTGTGTTGGGTAAAAATTTTGTATCGGTGGATGTTGGTGGTTAGCACATTTTTACTTAAAATTGATAGGTCTTATCTTGAGTGACTTGAGCTTATGGATTTCTTTCTAGGTACAAATGAGATAATTACAAAACCTCGATGTTGATGATATTGTTGTTCCTCAAGTGATGATTGTTTCATGATATAATCTTACATAATTTCTAACTTGATATATGGACGATAAGTCCCTCAAGTGATGATTGTTGCATGATATAATCTTAGCATAAACATGATGAATAAATTTCTTAATTTTATACACTATGAAAAGAAATGAGCATGATAGATTAAAATTATTAAAACTTTGAGGGAAATATAAACATGCCTGAAATCTAGTGTAATGATGAAATACAAATTCATTGGTAACCCTAATTGAAGGTTATTTTGATGAATATGTCTTTTTCATAATTTAATCATAGATTTTGATCATTGGCCTTAAGGTAGTATGAGTACATGATCTAAGCCCTAATGTAGTACAGACGTGAGATGTGATAACCCTAAGGTAAAGTTGATGACATAATATGATAAAGCACCGAGCAACCTGCATATAGTTGGGTTCCACCACCCTCGATGATGGAAAATTATGTGTTCACCCCACAGGAGACATGTCTAGATACCTAGATCCATTTGTCTAAATATGATGAATATGCCCACTTTAACCTTGACTTTGACTGTTGATGAATTTTTAGGACAAAATTTTCTTTTAAGGAGGGAAGGTTGTGACAACCCAAAATTTATCTCTCCTCGATTATATGCTTTCTCTATCTATTGGAGACCCATATTACTCAATTTTATATCAATTTCATGATCTAAGTGTCGTGAGATGTGAGTGTGATCACATTGGTATTGTCATCGAAGATGTGACACTATTTTGAGCGTTTTTCCTAAGTTGCATATCTTAATGTATCATTATTTGACATAATTTTTGTCCTCATCAATAAGATCTCTTGGACCCTTGTCACTTTTCATATGGTAGAGCTCTCAATCTTGTGTCAATGAACACAATAATCACCCCAATCAAATATGTAAAACTCTAATTATAGATCTTGGAAGTTGCCACATTAGGAAGCTCTTTTATACAGTTTTACTAACTTTGGGCCGTTCCTATATGCCTCAATCTCACCAGCTAATCATGAGACCTTTTAACCCTTATCTTCCCCTTTTCCTCATCTTTGGGAAATGATCGTGAGTTGGGAGGTTGTCTTCTACCTCCAACCAAATTGGGAAAAGGATGAAGAACCCATGATGGATAAAGAGAACCGAAACCCAAACCTCTTTGCACTATTTAAGACCCCTTTGTATACACATTCATTATCCTCCTCTTTTATCCCCTCTTCTATTTCCCATCAGTGACTCTTCCCGTCAACCCCTCATGTTGATATTCTAAGGAATACCAACAAGGGGGAATCCAAGTAGCTAACCTTTTTCCCCCAATTCTCTATTGTATCCCTCCAACGTCCAACACATATGGGATACCCATACTCACCACTTTCTAACTATTAGCGCAAGCACCAAACCTACAATGGTTATGGTGGTGTTGTGTCTCCAACTAGAGGTACACGATGGGAAGAACCATGGAAGCAGGCTACACAACCACTAGAATGTTACCCCATAGCAAGTAGGAGGCATCCAAAGTCCCCATCGGGTCTTGTGGTATCCACCTCTACTCCATTTTCCATGTGGGATGCAACTGGATGAATGTTGAGAGCAGGTTGACTTCCCCAATTTGTGCCTTGTTTGGGCACGAAGATAGGGGAGATCTTTGTGACTTACAGGTGAAAGACTGTGACAAAGTTGATTTTCCCCCCTATTTTTTCATAATTACTCTTATTACTTTAAGTCCTCACTATTTATGTCTCCTTTGACTTCATAACTCTATAATGTCCACCAAAGTCAAAGATTCCACATTTTGAGTCAATATGATATACATATATGCATGAAATCCAAGTATTGTTATAGCCTTGAATCCTTTGATTAAAATCTTGATCATACATGATCTTTTTGATTTGTAATTTTTCAAATTGTTCTAGGCCCTATTATGAAGCTATGGTCCAAATTTGAGACCATTTGGACCTTCCTATGATTTTTTATGATTTTCCTAAGATCTACCCTTTTTAGCCCTTTCTTTCCTTCTTTTCTTCCTTGTTGGGCCGATTTTTCTGCCCTAAATGGGCCGTGTGGACGCTGACCCGGGGTGAGGTACTGGCCCATGCACCCTCGGATCTTGATCCGATGGCTGCGGGGTTGTCCTCTACCTCGGATTGTCCTGCAACAGTGGCCGCCGGGTAGGGGAGCCCGAGCCACTGGTTCTCACCCGATTCTTGACCTTTTTGCACGATTCGAACGCTATTGAGTCCGTTTTTGAAATCCACAGCGTATACACATGTTTTTCGCACCGAACCAAGGGGTTTTCATGAACTTTCTATACCCCTTGTGGCGGCTGCTTCCATGGCCAAGCTTGGTCTAAATAAACCCTAAACCTAGCCCTAAAACCCTAACCTAGCACTATAAAATAACCCCCAAGATCCGCCACCACCCACCTTGTAAATACACCCTTTTCTGTGCCCTTTCATGGTCTTGAGCACCCCGACCTCCTCTCTCTCTCCCTGCTCTCTTAGCTGCACCTCCACACTCTTTGCATGGGGCGTCTTGCCTCAGCCCCTCCCAGGGCTCGGTTTACCAGCCCATCATCTCCACAAGGTCAGGCGAAGGAGAACGGTGCTTTCCCCTATCCTCAGGGCTGGCTCGAGAGAAACCTCACCGCCAGCGCTGCCGCGACGCATGGCTGGAGTGTGGTCTCGGGCCCTTCTCCCACCTCTGGATCATGGACGAGCGCAGGTTCTGTTGGATCATCATCCAACCGCTGGCAGCGAGTACCTCTTCCCCCATTCAGCCTTGCCTACCCGTTGACCACAGTCAAAGCTAGAGCGGGCCCCACGGATGGGAACAACAACATGGCACCAAGGCAGGTGCGCCTCCCTGATCATCCGATCGCAAACCAAGGGGCCGGATCCCCCTCATCATTAAGGGTAATTTTTTCCTATGATTTCGGATGATGCTCCTATATAGTTTCTAATTGAAACTTCAAAAATGCATAACTCCTTGGTCCTTTGGCCAAATTTAACGAACCAATATATCATTTTGATCCTATCAAAAAGATCTACAACATGAGCATATTTCCTGACCCCGAATCTTCTTCTAGTTACCTTATATTGCTAAAGATGTAACCTTTGACTACTTTGAATATGTTTAACACATGATTAATGATTGGATCTTGATGATCAATCTACCCCGATCCTTAAATCAGTACTTGTGATATATACATGAACTAAATGAAGGTCCTACTCTCTCTATTGTTCATCATGACCCTTTTTGTACATATGTGCTTAGTTTGGACTTTAATGATGAACGTTACCCCAAATTGCTAATCTTGTTTCTAATGGAAATCCACTTAATCTTGTTATATGTTTCTTATGACCTAATTTTGCTGATCTAAATCATCTTTTAGATATAGACCTCTTGACTTGATGAATCATGATCTAGGGTGCCCTATTGTGAGCCTTTTGACCCTAAACATTGAGATGATCATAGAAAGTGCATAGAACGTCATAATGACATGGAACTTGAACCACACCATCATGATGACCTCTAAATTAGTACAAGATCGTCTAATGAACTAATAAGCAACTTGGAACCTATCTTGGCCAAAACCCTAAAATGCATCTAATTAGGGTTAATGATAAGAATCTAATGTGTATATGTAATCTTGTTGTTAATCAGGTTTGGCTTGTGGCTAGATGGTGAAGGATATGTTAGGTTATGAAATCTCTGAATCAGGTATGGGCCTTATCTAGTTATATGACTATCGCTTTCTTGCATGAAAAGACATATATTGTATGCTTGTGTGTCTATTTGCTTAAATATTGCCATGTAGTATTGCTATGTCGTACTCGATGTTTGCTTCGTCAGTTTTATAACTTGAAGACATATGTAGATATAACTCCATTATAATATTGTTGATAAAGGGTTAACTCTTGGTTACGTCCTTGAGGTCCCTCTCGTATAAAGGGGTTATCTAAGCTTGAGCTCCCTTACGGACCCTTCCGACAGGAAGATGGTCAAAGGCCTTAAACATGCTTGATATTGTTCGTATAATGGAGTGAAATGACATAAAATATGGTTTCACTTTTGTTAAACAATTAACATGTTTATTTTTGTTTGTTTAGTCTTGAAATCTTTTCAAAATTATGCAAAGCTTATATATATGTGTATCTTTCAGCCCATACTCAACACCTCGTGTGTTGACCCATTTCTCGTATGTTGTTTTTAGGTTCAGAGATGGCTAGAAGGTTGATGGGCTTGGTGAGCTATGCTAGGTGTACTTGTTGTGAGATCCAGATATAGTATACATGAGAAGACTTGTACAAAGTGACTCTTGAACATGTGATTCAAATCATGTAATATAAAGATGTTTCTTAATATATCTTGTTGATTGTTGAGATTATGTTGGTGCCTTTATCTTATTATCTGTTCATGTGTGCTAAGCTTTACGCTTCCGTATTTTGCCTTTGGTATACGTTTGGTTCATGGGACTGGGATTCCGGTTCTGTGACAGATGGTATCAGAGCATGAACAATAACTACACCAAACATTGCTCACATGAAACACAAACTGAACTCACCTTACATCTCAACCCTAGAAACTTAATAATATCCTTGTGGATTAGGTTGACATAGCCTCTAGGTTAGAACCTAGATGTTCTAGAACTAGGTGTAGACTTGTATAAGTTACCTCCCTAGACATGATTCGCGACATGTGCTTAGGATATCTACACAAGTGTGCACCATGTTCTTGCTAGTTCTCTAGGTGTCATGATACTAGACTGCCTAATGAGTGTGGTAACTCATTTTGGTTTTGGTTTTATTCGAAATGGAGTATGGTGGTTTTCATCGCCTGTTTAAACGTTGGAGAAAACATATTTCAAGTATTATTATATGCACATATGAAAAATGTTACCACACACAGAAAAGCAGTGAGTTTCCATGCAACCTAGGAGAAAGAGATGTAACATCAAGTCTAGATGAGAGAGTTTAGATGATAGTGATAGTCTCTAGAGTTGTCTAGAGCCATGATATAGGTTAGGCATGTGAGTAACCTAGAAACCTAAGATGATGATTATGATATTGATGATGATGTTGATGTTTTATAGGACCCAAGATGTTTGAGGAAGGTTAAGTATGTTTGACGATATGAGATTAGTTTTACCATGCAACCCTAGCTAGACCTAGCACCTTGTTGATACATATGACTTGGTTGATGTGCTAAACATAGCTAGTGGGTTGGCATGCTTGCTTGTATCTATTTTTGTACATGTTGAGATATGATATACGATATATGGTTTGAGACCAACACGAGCCTCAATCTCTTTACAAAGGAAGACCTCTAGCATGGGACATATGAATAGGGTGACATGTTGATATGAGTTGACCTGTATCGAGAAAAAGGTTAGAGTACCTAAACTCCAAAATATTTGAAATGTTGAAAAATATGAATGATGAAATACTTAATAATGAGTCCCTAGCTAGAATACTTCTAAGTATATGAGTTGAGTGATCTAGTGCGCAGTTTCCTTGAAAATGTTGAACCCTAGATGTCCTATGAAAATATCTAACCCTAGAGAAAGAGGCAATTGAAAATTTGATGCTTGATATATATAGGTGAGGGAGATGTCCCAAGGCCCTTAGATGATGTATACAATGTGTGATATCCATGATGAGCCTCATAATCGGGTTAGTAGTTGTATATAAAGGAGTCTAGTGGTTACCCTTATTCCTCTAAAGATGAGTAGAATTTTGTTATGGGTAGAAGTTGTGGTTAACATGTCTTGTTGGACACATATAAGTCTTATCTTGAGTGGCTTGAGCTTGTGGAGCTATTTCTAGATACCAGTGAGAAAGATTCAAAACCTCAAATTTGATGATAATGTTGTTCCCCATATGGTGCTTGATATATGAAATATCTCACGTACATTAAAATTTAACATATGCACGATAAGTCACTCTCATAAGCTAGACCTAATATGAAATCATACTATACATAAAAGATGTAGCTTTGAAATCATGATATAGATATGATAATCTTAGCTTTAATAATGAGGGGTAACATATCTAATCTCATAACCAAAAAAAAATATAGGGATACTAAGGGTGGGGTAAACCCTAATGCCATGATGATTCCACATTATGAGTAACACTAAGTAACATGTATATAATTGAGATGAGTACACCTTTGATGTGGATAACCTAAGTGTACACCATATTGTGGGGAATGAGTTGACAACTATGGTTGGATACCTAGACTCCATATATTTTGACTCTGACTCTTAACTATGATCTTGGATGAATTTTGGGGATGAAATTTCTTTTAAGGAGGGAAGGATGTGACAAAGTGGATTTTACCCCCTATTTGTGCATAATTACTCTTATTACTTTAAGTCCTCACTATTTATGTCTCCTTTTACTTCATAACTCTATAATGTCCACCAAAGTCAAAGATTCCACATTTTGAGTCAATATGATACACATATATGCATGAAATCCTAGTGTTCTTATACCCTTGAATCCTTTGATTAAAATCTTGATCATACATGATCTTTTTTATTTTTAATTTTTCACAATTGTTCTATGCCCTATTATGAAGCTATGGTCCAAATTTGAGACCATTTGGACCTTCCTATGATTTGTTATGATTTTCCTAACATCTACCCTTTTTAGCCCTTTCTTTCCTTCTTTTCTTCCTTGTTGGACCGATTTTTCTACCCTAAATGGGACGTGTGGACGCTGACCCGGGGTGAGGTACTGGCCCACGCAACCTCGGATCTTGATCTGATGGCTGCGGGGTCATCATCTACCTCGGATCGGCCTACAAAAGTGGCCGTCGGGTAGGGGAGCCCGAGCCACCGGTTCTCACCCGATTCTTGACCTTTTTGCACGATTCGAATGCTATTGAGTCAGTTTTTTAAATCCACAGTGTATACACATGTTTTTCGCACTGAACCAAGGGGTTTTTGTGAAATTTCTATACCCCTTGTGGCGGCTGCCGCCATGGCCAAGCTTGGCCTAAATAAACCCTAAACCTAGCCCTAAAACCCTACCCTAGCACTATAAAATAACCCCCAAAATCCGCCACCACCCCACCTTGTAAATACACCCTTTTCTGTGCCCTTTCATGGTCTTGAGCACCCCCGACCTCCTCTCTCTCTCCATGATCTCTTAGCTACGTTGCCGCACTCTTCGCATGGGGCGTCTTGCCACAGCCCCTCCCAGGGCTCAGTTTACCAGCCCATCATCTCTGCAAGGTCGGGCAAAGGAGAACGGCGCTTTCCCCTATCCTCAGGGATGGCTCGGGAGCAACCTCACCACCTGCGCCATTGTGATGCAGGGCTGGAGTGTGGTCTCGGGCCGTTCTCCCACCTCTGGATCATGGATGAGCACAGGTACTGTTGGATCATCATCCAACCGCTGGCTGCGAGTACCTCTTCCCCCACTCAGCCTTGCCTTCCCGTTGACCACGGTCAAAGCCAGAGCGGGCCCCAAGGATGGGAGCAGCAGCATGGCGCCAAGGCAGGTGCGCCTCCCTGATCATCCAATCGCAAACTAAGGGGCCGGATCCCCATCATCATCAAGGGTAATTTTTTCCTATGATCTCGAATGATGCTCCTATATAGTTTCTAATTGAAACTTCAAAAATGCATAACTCCTTGGTCCCTTGGCCAAATTTAACGAACCAATATATCATTTTGATCCTCTCAAGAAGATCTACAACATGAGCATATTTCCAGACATCTAATCTTCTTCTAGTTACCTTATATTGCTAAAGATGTAACCTTTGACTACTTTGAATATGTTTAACACATGATTAATGATTGGATCTTGATGCTCAATCTACCTCGATCCTTAAATCAATACTTGTGATATATACTTGAACTAAATGAAGGTCCTACTCTTCCTATTGTTTATCATGACCCTTTTTGTACATATGTGCTTATTTTGGACTTCAATGATGAACGTTACCCCAAATTGCTAATCTTGTTTCTAATGGAAATCCACTTAATCTTGTTATATGTTTCTTATGACCTAATGTTGCTGATATAAATCATATTTTAGATATAGACCTCTTGACTTGATGAATCATGATCTAGGGTGCCCTATTGTGAGCCTTTTGACCCTAGAATACATGTAAATGCCTTAAACATTGAGATGATCATAGAAAGTGCATAGAACGTCATAATGACATGGAACTTGAACCACACCATCATGATGACCTCTAAATTAGTATAGGATCATCTAATGAACTAATAAGCAACTTGGAACCTATCTTGGCCAAAATCCTAAAATGCATCTAATTAGGGTTAATGATAAGAATCTAATGTGTATATGTAATCTTGTTGTTAATCAGGTTTGGCTTGTGGCTAGATGGTGAAGGATATGTTAGGTTATGAAATCTCTGAATTTTGGTATGGGCCTTATCTATTTATATGACTATCTCTTTCTTGCTTGAAAAGACATATATTGTATGCTTGTTTGTCTATTTGTTCAAATATTGCCATGTAGTATTGCTATGTCGTACTCGATGTTTGCTTCGTCAGTTTTATAACTTGAACACATATGTAGATAGAACTCCATTATAATATTGTTGATAAAGGGTTAACTCTTGGTTACGTCCTTGAGGTCCCTCTAGTATAAAGGGGTTAGCTAAGCTTGAGCTCCCTTACGGACCCTTCCGACGGGAAGATGGTCAAAGGCCTTAAACATGCTTGATATTGTTCATATAATGGAGTGAAATGACATAAAATATGGTTTCACTTTTGTTAAATAATTAACATGTTTATTTTTGTTCGTTTAGTCATGAAATCTTTCCAAAATTATGCAAAACTTATATATATGTGTATCTTTCAACCCATACTCAACACCTCGTGTGTTGACCCATTTCTCGTATGTTGTTTTTAGGTTCAGAGATGGCTATAAGGTTGATGGCTTGGTGAGCTATGCTAGGTGTACTTGTTGTAAGATCCAGATATAGTATACATGAGCAGACTTGTAAAAAGTGACTCTTGAACATGTAATTCAAATAATGTAATATAAATATGTTTCTTAATATATCTTGTTGATTGTTGAGATTATGTTGGTGCCTTTATCTTGTTATCTGTTCATGTGTGCTAAGCTTTACGCTTCTATATTTTGCCTTTGGTATACATTTGGTTCATGGGACTGGGATTCCAGTTCCGTGACAAAGACTCTCTCTCCTGGGCCACACTAGTACAGATCTGACGTTAATGTCACTTTTGGTTAAGTTGATTTCTTAAAACAATAGACATTAATCTATTAACAATGTCAGTTCCTCATGACAACTGTCACCGTATGTGAATTCCTACCGATTTAGAAAAAATATAGTACCACTTTATCTTTAGCGTCAGTTTCTATTCATAGAAACGGACATCTAAAATTGCCCACAAAATACAATTTTTCAGCAAAACAATTTTCCTTCTTATTTTTCACAAAGGCGTCAGTTTTTGAATAATCAAAGACAAAATATTCATGCCATGTTCACACAGAAATAATTATCCCCCATTAGTCTTTGCTTCTGCCAAACATGCAACGAGTTAGACCCCTCGGTGAGTCACACATTTTTTTTGGCGATGGGTCTAAATCGTCAATTTCCTAGAGGAAACTGACAACTAGGTGTTTTTTCACAATGTCCCCGCAAAAATATTTCCCCCCTAATTTCTTCAAAATCAATAACTATATCCCTAACCTGAGAGTCATTTTTTGTTGGATATGTAGTTAGTCATCAGTTTCTACGGACATAACCAACGCATATGGCTCCAAACCTGTGTTTATTTTTTATTTGGTTTAGGAGTTAATTGTCGGTGTTTTTGTTCGAGCTGACGAATATGTACTTAGTTGTCAGTGTTACTATACAACCGCAGACTATGGGTAACTTAATATCTATTATGTGATATATACTTTCTCCCCATTCTATGTTTCATCACGAATGACCTACTTCTCTCTGGTGATTTGTGATCCCCACCGCCGTCATTGCCTCTAACACCACTGTTGTTGTTGCTGCTTCACTGATGTCGCATCTGTTGTCGCTACCACTGTTGTTGGACACCACTTCCGCTGCTACCGCTGAGCTCACCGCCGCCTCAGCCACTGCCTCCACCATTTTGTGATCTCAACCACTGCCTTCACTACTTCTGCTACTGCTACTGAGCTCTCCTCTTCTCCTACTATTGGACGCTGCTTCCATTATTGTTGCTGAGCTTGACCTCATTCTCATTCATTGTCAGGTGTTGTTCCTCCAGCCTTCAGTCACCGCCATCATCTCCAACCTACTGAAGGTAAGAACATTTTGGGTTTTTTTGGGCTGTGCTACTACTGTTTGGACCATTTATGTATTGTTTGGACTCTAATGCACATTTATGTGTTTTAATATTATTTTTAGTTGACATTAAATCTCATTGTAATCCTAAATTTAGTAAATTGTGTCTGTATTGGGCATAAAAATCATCACTCCTTTTTCTAGGTTTTTTCTAGATAACATTCAATGCATGAATGTGATACAATTATTATTGTACATGCATGATCACATTTGAATCAAATATTATTTTGCCTGACTTAATTAATTAATATTATTAATGGTAATTTATTGGTTATATTACTTACTTAATATTGCTTTCTTTCTCTCTTGTTAGTGATTGATTTAACTTAGTTCAATAATTTCTTTTCAAGATTGTGTAGTTGATTAATATTGATTAATTAGGGTTAATGATGCAGGAATGAACTAACCCAAATGGAAGAATAAATTGAATTTAATGATGTTAGATAAAACCTAGGATATGAGAGATGAAAATAGGATCATAGGTATAGCAATCACAACATACATGTATTTTGTTGGCCTAGAAACCCGTCTGATATTTACTCATTAGGAGTAAATCTTGGATAGTCCCCAGTTTGGGACTATTCTTGAACAGTTAATCTCACTTAGGTTGTAAGTGTATAATGTATATTAGGTTATCAAGATGTTTCATCAGCACTTACCCATTTGTTCTCTAAGTACATATGTTGGTGGACATTTTCCTATCTGCATTGTTGTCCTTAGAGAACTACGGGGGAAATGCTGCCAAAATTTTCTTGAAAATTGAATACACATTATACACTTACTACTGAAATTACGTGTTCAAGAATGGGATAGGTGATACACACATTCATTACTAAACCCTATAAATACTAATCTTTAAATCCTAATATTTAATCCCTAAACCCTAATCTATAAACCATTATCCCTAAATCTAAAATGATAAATACTAATATATTAGTAAATACTTAACCTAATATGTAAATGCTAAATCCTAATACTTGTTTTCTCTTTGATCATAGATTGGATAGATCATGGATGTTGATTCCAAATCACTGCACCTAGAGTTTATTACCTGTCTTGATCAATTTATTAAGATTTGTGGAGGAACATAGGAAACAACATGTAGATAGATTCTATTATCCATGTAGACAATGAGGTAACAACTTGAAAGTCAACACTGGTGACGAAATCAAAAGTCATGTCATGTGCAATCAAATTGTACCGGGTTATACAGAATGGTACTGGCACGGAGAGATTCCAAACTTAAGAATAGTAGATGTCGATAGCAATACTTGTGTTGAATAAGAAATTGCCACTGGTGATGTAGATCTGAACGAACATAATGTGATAGACATTGTTGATGCGATGCTATATAGTTGTGGGGTAGAGCACACCGATCCACCTTCCTTATTTAGGAACAATGTGCATGATGCTGAGAGAGCGTTATACATAGGTTTTACTAAGTTTACGAAGCTAATCTCTATGTTGGGAATGTATAATATGAAGGTTGACGACATATGGGGAGACAAAAGCTTCACATCATTGTTGTCTTTGTTGAAAAAAATTCTTCCTGAAGGCAACAAACTTCCAATCTCAACATACAAATTAAATAAATGTTATGCCCAATGGAAATGAAGGCTAAGAAGATACACACATGCCGGAATGATTGTGTGTTATTTTAAAAGGACTATGTCTATTTGAAAGATTTTCCAAAATGTGGGGCGCCAAGATATAAAATGATGACTTCGAGAAAGTCCAAAACTAGCTTTACTACCCATGTGAGGTAGTATCTACCTATAATACCATGGTTTCAACACTTGTTTATCAACCTGATGGATGCGGAGAATTTAAGGGGATATGCAAATGTAAAGAAAAATAATGATGGGATCCTACGACATGCGTATAATTCCCCACAGTGGAAGAAAATTGATTTATAGTACCCTACATTTGGTGAAGAAGCCAAGAATCTAAGACTTAGGTTTTATACCAATGGGATGAATCCATACGGCACATTGAGCATACAACATATCACTTGGCCTTATATACTTGTTATATACAATCTCCCTCCTTAGTTGTGTATGAAAAATAAGTATGTTATGTTGTCGTTGTTGATATTGGGTGCTAAACAACCTAGAAATGATATTGGCATTTATCTTGAACCTCTTATTGATGACTTAAAGAAAATCTGGGGTGAAGATGTGATGACCTATGATGCTTCACATAGAGAGACATTTCGTTTGCATGCTATGTTGTTTTGCACTATTAATGACTTTCCATCATATGGGAATTTGTCTGGAAACAGTGTAAAAGGATCCAAAGCATGCCCTATATGTGAGGAGAGCACTGATTCAATACAACTAAAACATGGAGGAAAGACTGTATATATTGGCCATTGATGGTTTCTTCCAAAAGTTTGTCCTTATTGACGGTTGCATAAAGTGTTCAATGGATTGAATGAGGAATAGAGTGCCCCTAAACCTATACTAAGGGAGGTTGTATATGAAAGACTAAAAGACTTTGTTAATGAATTCAATAAGAGATCACAATGTACTATTCCCACACAACGTGATAAATCTTTATTCAAGAAGAGGTCAATATTCTGGGATCTTCCTTATTGAAGTTCTTTGACAGTTAGGCATTGTATTGATGTCTTACATGTTAGGAAACATCTATGTGATAGCATCATTAGTACTCTATTGAATATACTAGGTAAGACTAAAGATGGCATAAAATCCAGAATGGACCTACGTGAAATAGGAATAAGGAAAAAATTAACAGAAGTAGTTAGTAGTGATCAAAAAACATATTCACCTCCTTATTACACTTTTTGTAGGAAGGTGAAGAAAAAAAATTGTGAGTGCTTTCTTAATGTTAAGGTACCACAAGGATACTCTTCCACTATCTGTATACTGATATCAGTGAAAGAACTAAAATTGATAGCTCTTAAATCTCATGATTGTCACACTCAAATGCAACAAATATTGTCTGTGGAAATTAAATCTATATTGTCAAAGCATGTAAGGTTTGCAATCACCAAACTTTGTTTCTTCTTCAACACTCTATGCAACAAAGTTATTGATCTTGAGAATCTCGATAAGTTGCAAAGAGAAGTGGTTGTTACCCTAAGCCAGCTTGAGATGGACTTTCATCCTTCATTCTTTGATGTCATGGTACATCTTGTTGTCCATTTTACTGGGGAAGTGAAAATGTTGGGACCAGTTTTCTTGCATTGGATGTATCCTTTTGAATAGTACATGGGTGTTTTTAAAGGTGATGTTCAAAATTGTTATCGGCCTGAAGGGACTATTATTGAAGGTTATATGACGAGGGAGGTTATGGAATTTTACAGTGACTTTCTGAGTTGTATTGAACCTCCTATAAATGACAAGGATATTGAGGCCTATTTCAGAAAAGGGACTTTAGGAACACAAGTGCAAGTAATCAGTCGTGAGCTGTGGGAACAAGCTCACTTATATATTTTACATAACATCTATGAAGTGGGTGTTTATATCATCAAACATACCAATTTCAACAAGAAACAATATCCTCAAGCCAATTCATTGTGTCTTGCTAGAGAGCATAACAAGAAATTTATTTGGTGGTTTGAAGATTAAGTCTTATGTCAACTATCTCAAACACTAAATAATGTTGCTAAAAATATCAAATACCTCACCGTTTAAAAAAATGATTGTTATGTATTATGATGAGTTTGACATAAATGAGTTCTCATATTACACAAAATGTCAAGATGATAAGAGCATCATCCAAAATAGTGGGGTCACCCTTTAAGAGTCTTTATTGTTTTTTTCTAGTGCGAAGGATAAGAGTCCATGTGAAGCTAAAATGTCACATTATGATGTCATTGAAGACATATGAGATTTTGACTACGTAGATTTCAAAATGTTGATCCTTAAGTGTAATTGGGTTGACAACATCTAAGGAGTTGTAGTGGATGAATTGAGTTTCACATTATTAATTTTTAAAAAGATTGGCATGAAGGGTGAACCATTCATAACGGCATCACAGATGAAGCAATTATTTTATATTGATGATCCTGCAAATGAAAAATGGTCAGTCGTTCTTCATGGTAAAAGAAAATTCATTGAAGATCCTATAGATGAAGACGAGTACTATGACACATATGATAAATCCAGTCTTTTCTCGGTTGTCTTGCCAACACCAAAAACTGAAATTGACGATGACTTATATGTGCATGAAGATCACACTGAGGGAATGTTACTTGATAAAAGATCTCAATATTAGAGGCATGCTTTTATTTTTTTTTAAATGTTAGATGTGCATTTTATAACCTTATATCTCATTCTTTGACTATTTTTATATGACATTTTATCAGATAGCGTCTGACCATGAACATGATGATTGTGATGATCATTACCATGAGGATGACTAGCATTACAATGTGCACCTTGACATTGGTGTAAGTTGTGCATTTTACAATATGTCTATCTTATTGTACTATTTTATCACATTTATAAGTTATATCTATTTGTGACCTATATGTGTTCTTTTTGTCAATTTTAGGATGAGGATGTACGTACTGAGGATCTTGTTCCACTTGATGAGCACCATAAAAAAAATAAGGGGCATCACCATGATGAACAAGTTGATACAACAAAGGGGCAACAAACTGAAGTTGGTCATTGACTTTGATAATGTAGGAAATCTTATTGGAAAGAACCACAACTCTTTTATTTCATATCTAGGGGTTCTTACTTGTAGCCATTGTAGTATAGAAGTAGAATCTTGGCAAAAAATTGATAAAAGAAAGAAAGACTTCATATCGAAAGAACTATGTGTGAGATATTATCATTTACAATTTTGTTTTTAAAACTATTTACAATTCTATTTTTAAGAATATTCCATTATGTATATGAACTTTTGCAGAGCATATATGACCTGGATGAAAATATGCATTGCAAAAAGGTGATGCAACATTATAGGAGGGTACTGAGGAATTACAGGACAAATCTGACAAGACAATACATACACGAAGGTGATAAGAGGAAGAGGTCAGCCACCGAACAATGGAGTTATCTTGACCCGGCGACATGGGAAGCATTTGTTGCTATAAAAAATAGTGATAAATTCATGGTATTAAGCCTCATTCCCCAATTTGAATACAATTTACCTTGACTTTAATTGTTATGTTTTACTTACCAATTACTATTGATGATTGTCAGTAACAAGGCTGCAAGCGATTCTCAAAGAGAAAGGCGTGCAAAGAATGTGAACAACCACATGATGGGTCCAACTAGCTATGCAGGTCTTCACCAAAATCTACTAGAGGTGTCTTCTTCTCAACAGCCTACTCTTGAGACTGCTGAGTCATCTACTACTACTACTCAACCTCTACTTTGCCATGATATATGGATAGCTTGGAGGCAATCCAAATCTAGAGAAATAACCAACACTGAAACTATTGAGGCGGCTACAAAAATGGTATAATTCAACTCTCAAAGCAATTAATATTGATATTAGTTATGTTTTACTTACCAATTACTATTGATGATAATTATTGGGAGCTCCACGAGCAATGGAAACAAGGAAAGTTCATCCCTGAGGGCACAAGGAATGAATTGGTAGTTGTTCTAGGTAACCCATATCATCCTGGACATGTTAGGGCTGCAGGTGGTGGTGTGGGTATAAGAGCGTCCTTTGGGCCATCACAACACAAATTTGTCTAGAAAGGAAGATTCTCAAAAGAGGAGGTAAAAGAGTTACATGCAAAGGGAATTCAGGAAGCAATGAGCCAGTGGGTTCCTTCTCATTCAGCTACTCATATAGTAATAGTATCTTCCCACTCTTCATACAAGGTGAACCCCCCTATGAAAGAAGTGGTTGGGAGTAATCCTATGAACCCAACACCTAGCGCATCTGTTGTAAGTATTTTTATGACATAGTAGTCTTTTCAAGATGATATGTTTAGGTATATATATAACACCCTATGCTATTTTGTACGGCTTCGGGTCATGCCATCTGAATTTACAAGACTATGTTATTGTTGTGGGTGAGGCTTACCCACCCTTTGCAGGTTCATGCTTCATGGTGTTCCATTACCCGCCGATGCGGTTCGCGTGTGCCCGAGGCTTCTCTATGATGTTTTGAAGAAGTATCCAACACTACTGTAGAAATAACCTTGGGTGTCGGTTATTTAAGTCCTAAGGCATTGATTTCCAAGCGACAACCAAGTGGGCACTGCTAAAAGTCGACACCTTCAGTGGCAGTCCCCCAACCGACGCCATAAACCATTCCACCACCAAAAATGCGCCAGCAAGGGGACTATCAATGTCAGTTCTTAAAGAAAACCGACACGATAACCTTATTAAAAATGTCGGTTATTAAGTAACAACTGACGCCATACCCCTTCCCGCCACCTAAAAGGCGACAGCAAGGGCATCATTGGCATCAATTTGTATACTAATAACCGACGCCATATCCCCTTCCTGCCACCAAAAACGTGCCAGCAAGGGCATCATCGACGTCAGATTGTATACTAATAACCGACGCCATATCTCCTACCACCAAGGTCGTGCTACCCAGCATGACCGTGGTGTTGGTATGTATGCCCTGAGAGCCAATCATGTGATAATTGGTGGGATACATTAAGATTGATTTGATAAACATAAAAAAGGCGAGCTTCCAATTCTTTCTGGTTCAGTCATATGAGATAGTGATAGAACAAATTGAATGTCTAGAGAATGACAGTACTCAATGACGTATGCCTTCAGGTTCATGACCTGAACGATGAGATCATACGGATGCTAAGAGTTTGTACATTCTTGTTATGTCCCTAGTCGGATGTCATTGTGGAAGGTAGATAGACAGCAATGACACACAAGACTAGATTGTGGTGTTGGTTGATGACAGAATCTCATTAGTCATGATATAGAGATATCAAACCAAACACATAGGTACTTGTTAGAGAACAAGTGTACCGGACAGACCCACCGTGAGTTTGACACATGGAACCATGAGATGGTAGTCACAGTCAGTACTCACAGTGATGGTGGTGAGTGTGATTCTTAGACCTGAAATCACTGCACTCAACACATGTCGTTGGGCACACTTTGACATCATCAAACGCAGTCCTGAAACATGGGTTGTTATAAAGGTGATGATTGGGTGGCTTTGACACATGGGGCTTTTGAGGGGTGAGTGATAGATATGGGATTTGTCCCTCCTGAGGGAGTTTGATATCCATGGCCACTTGATGAGTAGGATTGAGAAAGGCATGCACGCATGTGTGAATCAGTATATGATATTGATGTCATACATATCTCTTCCAGTCTACTCTGAGATCAAGGAAGTGAATGAACGTTGACAGGATGACTGTTCCATGCCTCGAGTTCATTTGGGATATCAGTGACAAAGGAATTATACATTCGCTGTAACACCATTCACGGATTGTAGGATGAAAGTTGTTCTCCAACTTTCTATTTTCACTTGGGTAGCACTGATGTGTGACTAGGCACCGCTATTTGCTTGTGAAGTCATAAGTGTTATGGACTTTCACTGCCAACGTGAAATGGACCTGCAGGGTCACACACATAGGATTTAACCTGGAAGAGGAGTTTTGTCCACAAAGAAATGTTTAGATTGATTACTAAAGGAGTTTAGTGGTTCAATTAAACACTCAATCAGTCGATAGCTCAATATCGTATGGTTCAAGGTGTTGGACGCATTGATTGGAGTATCGGATTGATTGAAATCGCATTTGACTGATTTTGCCCAACCTGTGCTCCCAACCGATCGGCTCATGTGATGAACCGGTCGGCTGAGGTTGCTGAACCGGTCGGCTGGAGTGTCCAGGCCGATCGGCTCATGCCCAGGTTGAAACGACCGGTTCAAGAGTTGAACCGATCGACTCAACTGGTGCAACCGACCAGTTGGGAAAGTCATGTCGGCAAGGATTTTCCTTTCGTTTCATATTGCCCAATTCGATTGGGAATAATATTGGTATTCGATACCAATTGGGAAAGAAACAAGGAAAGTCTTTTTGAGCCGGATTAGGACCATGAACTGATCGGTTCAGGGCACCAACTGATCGGTTGGAGTGCCCCAAATGATCGGCTCAGGTCCAACCGATCGGCTCAATGGCCGAACCGATCGATTCAGTTGTGAACCGATCATTTCAAGTTGCGAACCGGTTGCTTCTTGTGGAAAATTCTCGAACCCTTCTACTCCTGCTTTAGTCCCGCATTGCCCGGGATGGAGAACCCTATCCCATGACTCTCCTATATATATAGGGGTATTGGGGGCTTCTCAAAGTACAGCTCAGTGCAACCAGTTGCTCTGCAAGTTGTCGTTCTCTCTGGTTTTGCTAACTGTGAGAGAGCCCGAGCAAGTGCTTCCCGCAAAAGGGAGGTGCAGCAAGGGAAAGGACAACTGCAGTTGCAACAGGAGGCAGGAGAGCGTGTTGGCGACTAGTACGTCAACAGGAGGGTGCGACTCCTTCCACTTCCTTGTGGGACAAGGAGAGTGGAGTTCCAGGTGGTCCGTGTGGACTACTACAGAGGCGGGAGGACACTGCCGCTTAGGAGGACAACCGTCATCCGACAGTCCGGTTCGTGTAGGAGTTGTCAGTCACGGTGCGACCAGGAGCTGCACAGACACCGTCGAAGTCCGGAGTTGAAGACCGCGCATTGCGCGAGGTATTGTCGCCGAGTAAGCCTCGGGACAAGGTATGATTCCACAAACCATCCTTTCCTATTATATAGACGTTGACGCGTTTCCTCGGTATGGGTTGGGGGAGAAATTTTTTTGTTTCCGCTGCCTTCTCTGTCTCCCCTGAAAACCTAACAGTGGTATAAGAGCAACGCCAGCTGTTCTATATTTTAGGAATATCGATATGATCGATTTTGGTTTGTCGCCTTTATTTATTGCATATGATGTGAATAATATCGGCTTTATGCATGTCCAATCCTAAATCCACAAATCCCAAATTACATATATGATATGTATTATTAATGCACTCGATACGCGTCGCCCTTAAACGAGTTTTGTGGTGGATGTGTGTAGCGTGATTATGGCCTATAAACCCTTATCTGTGTGTGGTTGTTTGTGGTTGCTTGCATCTCGGTCTGCGCACCGATCTTCCCTCTTTTATTCCTGATGTAACTCGAAATAATTCGAGATTCTTTCCTACCTTTGCTCCCCCCCGAATGTAACTCGGGGTTTCCTTTTTAAAGCAATGTAATAAATAAATAGGATAGATTTTATTTCCTGTTATGTCAAAGACCGGCGGACATCAAGACGACTGCTCAGACGGTCGGTTCAAGGAGTGAACCGATCGGTTGACCTTCCATACGGTCGGTTCAAGGAGTGAACCGATCGGTTGATGACCGGTTCAAGGAGCGAGACGAGCGGGTGGCGGACATGACGAGATGCACGACGACCAGGCAAACCGATCGGTTGGAGGAGCCAACCGATCGGCTGGTGGCACCCAGACGACCGGCTGGAGAGTATAGATCATTCATGTGATGAGTTGATCAACTCGGATGGCAAGACACAGATGTTCATCTTGTACAGGTTGCATGTGATGTAGACCTAGATGACCGTGATTCCTCTTGGCTCGAGGAATCACATTAGGATGGTCATAATCATCGCTTTTATCGTTTTGTGCATGTTTTCTGTGGGATATAGCATGTATATGATACATACTATGTATTGTGGTGATTGGATATGTATATGTATATAAAACCAAATCCCTCATTAAAATATTAAGTTTTAGATGCCTTCCAAATGCGACACACGTGAAAAGCTTGATCGACCAAGTGTGGGCACGCCCAAGCGTGGTGCACCGTCTATCTCATGGAAGCGTGAAGGATGAATGTGTGGGTCTGCCCAAGCAGGGTGCATATTCATCGTGTTTGCTTTGGGTTGGATTTAACAAGGTGACCTAGATAGGATCTAGCGCCTTGAGGCATGGAGATGATCATTGCAAGGAGTTGTAGATGACATCTTATCAAGAGTTGCATATGATGCAATTGGCAAGAGTTGCCTACCTGAGAGATCTATGTTGTGGGTGACAGCCCAAGCTGGTCCATGACTTAGAGGATTTCAGGATCTTGCCCACTAGAAGGTTGTACGCTGCAATCTTCCGAATTGATGGTGAGGGCTATCAATTTGAAGTAAAATAGTGGGAGCGATAATTAATTAAAGGCCTAATTATATCGTCAAATTTTCAAATCAATCAAATAAGTCAAAAATGAGTTTTGGACTAAAATTGCATATTTTCCTTTTTGTAGTTCAAATGGCAACAAACAACAACAACTTTTCTTTGCGATCGGTCCTTGACAAGGACAAGCTAAATGGGACAAACTTCCACGACTGGTATCGGACATTGAGAATTGTTCTCACTCAAGAGCGCAAGCTCTATGTCCTGGATACTCCAATTCCAGAGGAACCCGCTCCTAATGCACCAAGGACAGAAAGGGATGCTTACAAGAAGCATTCTGATGATGCCATTGATGCAAAGTGCTTGATGCTATGTTCAATGAACCATGAGTTGCAGAGGCAACATGAGAACATGGGTGTCATAGAGATGATTCTGCATCTTAGGAACATGTATGAAGATCAGGCACGGCAAGAGAGGTACAATGTTTCTAGGGCGTTGTTCAAGTGCGTCATGACAGAAGGAGATCCAGTTGGTCCTCACACACTCAAGATGATTGGGTATGTGGAGAACCTGCAGAGACTGGGATTTTCACTGAGCCAAGAGTTGGCTACTGACGTGATACTGCAATTGTTGCCAGAATCTTACAGTCAGTTTGTGATGAACTACAACATGAACAACTTTGATAGGCCACTGTCAGAGTTGTTGGGCATGTTGAGGACAGCTGAGTTATAGATGAAGAAGGACAAGCCTAAGTCTGTGATGGTGATCACGAGCAAGAAAGGCAAGTCCAAGCGCAAGGGCAAGGGCAAAGCTAAGAAAGGTTCTGAAGCTAGCCAGGAGTCCAAGCCATCTTCAGCTCTCAAAGCCAAGGGAGGCGTGACCAAGAAAGGAAATTGCCACCATTGTCAAAAGCCATAACATTGGAAAAGGAATTGTCCTCTCTACCTGGAAGAACAAAAGAAGAAGGAGGCGACTGAAGCCTCTACTTGAAGGTGTCATGTAAATAAACTTGTAACACTTTTTGAGGTATATGATACCAAGATGTAAAGTGTAAAGCATTCTTACTTGGGGCAAGTGTTGCCTTTATCAATAGGAATACTTTAGTTTATTTTCAGCCAATAAGGCATGTAATACAGTTATGAACTGCTATTTCATACTTGCCAATAGATAGAAACACTTTATTTTTTGCATATTGTATGACAATGATGGCAATTAATAAAGTTGTGTTTTCAATCTTAAAGATATAATCTTTGTGGCAATGCCTTATTTATCTTGTGATATTTGATATGCATAAGATAAGACGATACCTAAAAATTATAGATAACTCAAACAATTTAATTAGCATTAATCATGAGAAATTCATTTCTAGTTTCCATGTGATGGATAAAACTAGACTCTTTTGGTTAGAGAACCAGTAAGGGACAAGAATATCTTAGACATGATTGATCAATCTTCACTAATGTAGTGGGAGAGTGATTATCCTATTAGGTATAATACATGTGATGTATTTACATACCTATTGGAATAAATGCTAATACTTCAAATGGTGTTTAGAGAAATACCAATATGAATGTCTTGAAATGTTCAAGTACAAATTTGGTAAAGCATTAATTCTTGATGAGATCAATGAATGAAATACTTGGACCAAATGTTTGAGATCCTTATGAGTGATTATGATAGTGTATCATAGTGAACTCATGATTAAGGCATGGTGATGTCTGAATCATGAAGGAATCATACTCTAAGGAGTTAGAGAATGATTATCAAATAACTGAATTCTTCTTAATAAAAGAATACCCCACACTAATAAAAGAAATTAAGAATCACAAGGGTTGTGAGTTCTTATATCTTTAACAGATACACCTCAATTATCTATGTGATGAGTTGTTCATGTGATGAGTCAACTATCAAGATGAATATGAGGAACTGAATCTTGAGTTATGGTTTATGACCTTTACATCCTAAATGACATCCATGTGAACCATAAGGTATTCCCTTGATGGTAGCACTCATTGGATCATATCCACAAGTGCAAATAAGTCTTAAGTGTTAAGACACATGACAAGGATGATGCTTGTTGATTGCAACTTAATGGCTAAGACATTTGGCATATGGATACTAAAACCGCATTCCTATGAGGAATAAAACCAGGATGTGTACGTGACACATCCTATAAGGTTTATGAATCCACTAAATGCAAATGAAGTCTATAAGTTACAATGGACTAATCAATGTGATTGATTGAGTACAAGCAACTCAAAATTGGATCTTTACTTTGATGATATAGTCAAAGGGTTTGACTGATATGTCAAAGATAAAGAAGGGATCTGTGATTTAGTGGGAGCGTATTCACATTCCACATATTGATGTGAAATGGAAATGTTCTAGAATGGAAATCCGAATGTGGAAATTATCTTTAAGGAAGATAGAGATGTTTCCTATGTGATAGGAATAGAGATCTATAGAGATAGTTCTCGAAAATCTCTTGACCTGGAAAGAGAGAGCATACATTGGCAATCTGTACTGAAGTGTTCAGTATGCACAGATTCAGTGGGAGAAAACTTGTCCATGTTACATGGAGTTAGTATCCCAAGGCCAAGTGTCTAATTCTTATGAAGAATGGGAACACTAAGAATAGATATGGATCTATCATGTATGTAATCATCCCATTATCTTGCATGTATGACATGGAAAGAATAAAATGCATTCATCATCTTGTATGTAGGACATGGCAATATGATGTGCTCATCCTGATAACTCACATGTGTGACATGACGAGCGGATGGCTGTCTATTTCCAGTAAGGGTTACTGGAATACCATGAGAACTTGATAAGTGCTTGTGAAGTACTAGTTCTATGGATATAAGGAAGAGTTCGATGTAAAGAGTTACATTGATGCGAACTTCCGAAAGGACAGAAAATTAATCGCAATATATATACATAAGATGTATAAAAGTGAAAGTTTGTTGATAATTGGAAATGTTCCAATAAAGCCATTTGAAAAGGGGAAATGTCGAGTATCTATGTGTTAGTAAACAGCAGTGGATAATATATGGATCTGAAAGTTCATAGGATGAACTTATATTCCACTCATTGATGATAAGTCTGGAATCCTTGATCATGCAATGTGGCTAAAGGTTAGCAAAGGAATACTAGATCGCATATTTCGGCAACTCCATCTCATACATATGACGTACAGTGAAGAGATGCGAGACATGCAATTTGTACAGACTTTGGCAAGGTGTTGTCATTACTCACTATGTTGGCACTACAACACAGTCACATGTGGAACATGTTTGAAGATCACTATGAATATGATTCATGGGTGATTGGCTCGCAGTGCAAGTGGGAGTCTGTTGGTATGTATGCCCTGAGAGCCAATCATGTGATAATTGGTGGGATACATTAAGATTGATTTGATAAACATAAAAAAGGGGAGCTTCCAATTCTTTCTGGTTCAGTCATATGAGATAGTGATAGAACAGATTGAATGTCTAGAGAATGACAGTACTCAATGACGTATGCCTTCAGGTTCATGACCTGAACGATGAGATCATACGGATGCTAAGAGTTTGTACATTCTTGTTATGTCCCTAGTCGGATGTCATTGTGGAAGGTAGATAGACAGCAATGACACACAAGACTAGATTGTGGTGTTGGTTGATGACAGAATCTCATTAGTCATGATATAGAGATATCAAACCAAACACATAGGTACTTTTTAGAGAACAAGTGTACCGGACAGACCCACCGTGAGTTTAACACATGGAACCATGAGATGGTAGTCACAGTCAGTACTCACAGTGATGGTGGTGAGTGTGATTCTTAGACCTGAAATCACTGCACTCAACACATGTCGTTGGGCACACTTTGACATCATCAAACGCAGTCCTGAAACATGGGTTGTTATAAAGGTGATGATTGGGTGGCTTTGACACATGGGGCTTTTGAGGGGTGAGTGATAGATATGGGATTTGTCCCTCCTGAGGGAGTTTGATATCCATGGCCACTTGATGAGTAGGATTGAGAAAGGCGTGCACGCATGTGTGAATCAGTATATGATATTGATGTCATACATATCTCTTCCAGTCTACTCTGAGATCAAGGAAGTGAATGAACGTTGACAGGATGATTGTTCCATGCCTCGAGTTCATTCGGGATATCAGTGGCAAAGGAATTATACATTCGCTGTAACACCATTCACGGATTGTAGGATGAAAGTTGTTCTCCAACTTTCTATTTTCACTTGGGTAGCACTGATGTGTGACTAGGCACCGCTCTTTGCTTGTGAAGTCATAAGTGTTATGGACTTTCACTGCCAACGTGAAATGGACCTGCACGGTCACACACATAGGATTTAACCTGGAAGAGGAGTTTTTTCCACAAAGCAATGTTTAGATTGATTACTAAAGGAGTTTAGTAGTTCAATTAAACACTCAATCAGTCGATAGCTCAATATCGTATGGTTCAAGGTGTTGGACGCATTGATTGGAGTATCAGATTGATTGAAATCGCATTTGATTGATTTTTCCCAACCTGTGCTCCCAACCGATCGGCTCATGTGCTGAACCGGTCGGCTGAGGTTGCTGAACCGGTCGGCTGGAGTGTCCAGGCCAATCGGCTCATGCCCAGGTTGAAACGACCGGTTCAAGAGTTGAACTGATCAGCTCAACTGGTGCAACCGACCAGTTGGGAAAGTCATGTCGGCAAGGATTTTCCTTTCGTTTCATATTGCCCAATTCGATTGGGAATAATATTGGTATTCGATACCAATTGGGAAAGAAACAAGGAAAGTCTTTTTGAGCCGGATTAGGACCATGAACCGATCGGTTCAGGGCACCAACCGATCGGTTGGAGTGCCCCAAATGATCGGCTCAGGTCCAACCGATCGGCTCAATGGCCGAACCGATCGGTTCAGTTGTGAACCGATCATTTCAAGTTGCGAACCGGTTGCTTCTAGTGGAAAATTCTCAAACCCTTCTACTCCTGCTTTAGTCCCGCATTGCCCGGGATGGAGAACCCTGTCCCATGACTCTCCTATATATAGGGGTATTGGGGGCTTCTCAAAGTACAGCTCAGTGCAACCAGTTGCTCTGCAAGTTGTCGTTCTCTCTGGTTTTGGTAACCGTGAGAGAGCCCGAGTAAGTGCTTCCCGCAAAAGGGAGGTGCAGCAAGGGAAAGGACAACTGCAGTTGCAACAGGAGGCAGGAGAGCGTGTTGGCGACTAGTACGTCAACAGGAGGGTGCGACTCCTTCCACTTCCTTGTGGGACAAGGAGAGTGGAGTTCCAGGTGGTCCGTGTGGACTACTACAGAGGCGGGAGGACACTGCCGCTTAGGAGGACAACTGTCATCCAACAGTCCGGTTCGAGTAGGAGTTGTCAGTCCCGGTGCGACCAGGAGCTGCACAGACACCGTCGAAGTCCGGAGTTGAAGACCGCGCATTGCGCGAGGTATTGTCGCCGAGCAAGCCTCGGGACAAGGTATGATTCCACAAACCATCTTTTCCTATTATATAGACGTTGACGCGTTTCCTCGGTATGGGTTGGGGGAGAAATTTTTTTGTTTCCGCTGCCTTCTCTGTCTCCCCTGAAAACCCAACACGTGGTACCTGGCCGCAGTGGGCATCGGTTTTACGGATAACCAACGCCAGAAGGGGATAAAGACATCAGTTTTACACTAACAACCGACGTCTATGTGTTTTGTTGTCAGTTTTACACAAATAACTGATGCCTATGTTATGATTTTTTTTCTTATCAGTTTCATGCATGTTGTTTGGCTGGTCAGCAGGATGCAAAACCTACAGTTTAGTTCTGAACTGCAGGTTTACAATATCCAATGATATCAGCCAACAATAGGCCACAAACCTGCAAAATTAACAAGATAGACAATATTATATATTTATCATGTGATTCACACACATGTATAAGAACATTTAATTCATATTATTTTTCATCACACACATGTAGAAACCAGTAGTTTCATTTCCAATTTCCTCCATTTTCACACACATTTAGCAACCTACAGTTCCATTCATTTCATCTCTTTTCACATTCAGACACATGTAGAAACATTCATGTATTGATCATCTTCACATTCACACATATGGAAACTCATAAAAAGTCATTCACATTCACACAAAAATAATTATGAGAACAAAGTTTAGAAATATATTCTTTATTCATCATTGTCATTATCCCAATTATATTTAAAAATTCCCGCTACTTGTAGGGCTTCTACCCATTATTCTCTTATATCATTTAACTCATCCATCGTATATGGAGTATGTACATCTAATAACTTTTCACTTGTAGTGAAGTCAGTTTTAAACACTTGCAAAGAGAATGATGTATATATAAAATTAATAATATATAAGAAGATTGATATAATTCATATTATCTAATGAGACTACATATAATACCTGATGTATGGTATCGATTTCCATTACAACATGTTCGAAAATTATGCTCATAAATCACATCACATAGTATCTACATGCCCAGCTATTGTCTTGTGTAGCACACTATAAATTGAAACAAACAAAATATTCAAAAATACAAATAAGAACAGTTCACATAAATAATATATACATTGGAGTTGGAAAATTACTTTCACATTCTGCCAAGTTAGTGGTTGGTTCTTTTTCTTGGGGATCTTTCCTCCAACTTTGGCACACTCTTGTAAAACCCTACATGTTAATGTAACACGTTAAATTGCATAATTAAATAGTAATGTAATAACAAATGTTAACAGATATAAAAATATGAAATATTTCTCACGGGAATAATGGCCTTTTCATTGTGTGTCCATATATATTCAATTCCTTCCCCGCAGGATCTAGATAATAGACAGTGAACGTCTCAGGGACAATAACTAGTAACTCCCAATGCTTACCACTAGAGGTAAGAAATTATAAATTAATAACTCAAAAGTCACAATAAAAATATAATTTTCTTAAGTCCAAATTAAAAGCAAAGTAAACTTACCCGACATTGAATGGAGCTATTATCACCGTCTTCTTGTTTTTACCAAAGTATTTAAAAACATCACAATAGTATGAAGTAACTAACCTAGGGTTTTTAACTACAAGATTAATCAAAGACGGAACCAAAAATCCCACACAGAGAAATGAAAAATATGTACATATCGTGTGTAAGCGGCTGCAAAACATGTATTACGTATGCATTAATATATAAGAAACCAGATCACCGTATATAAAATAAGGTATATGGATGTATAAACAAGATCTCACCATATCCACATCTCTATCATAGATGTGTTCAGCCAATCATAATGAAACAACTCCAAAATATCTTATATAAATATCTTGTTATCGTATGATTGACATGCATTAATACATATGCAAAACTTGTATTATGTATGCATTAACACGTATACAAAACTTGTACAAATAAATTGTTATCGTATGATTGACCTGCAGCTTCCTCTGGAATAGTAACATTGATAGGACAATTTGGATCATGTTCTCCTATCCAGTCTGCCATACCCCTACAATTAGGACCTAATGAGGCGTGTAGGTCCTTCGGAAGCCAACTTGGTACTTCAGGAGGTGGAGGTGGAGGCCAAGATGTAGCGGGTGTCTTCCTTTTGACCTATATATATAATTTCATATCAATTGACTCATATATACATACACACTAACAAATTAACATAATGTAAATTTAGCATACAATATTAGTATATACGACATCCTCTTTGGGCCATAATATCACTCCGCCTTCTACCTCACCAAGCGTTTCAGAATCTGGGTGGGCATATGGCAATGTAAGATCCCTCCATTTGGGGACTACACTTATCGGGCTCACACGAACCACACCATCTGGTACTGGAGTCCCATGAAACATTTTCCCTGGAAGGGGTGGGTAAGTCGATGCCTCTGCAACGACATATTCTTGACTTTTTAGACGGCATGGCTTCAACCCCTACAAATTTACGTAAAGAATGTTATATGCATATATACACAAACTCCCAACCTCTACAAAGACTAGCTACTATGTCATCAAAATACTTACAGAGGATGTGCTAGGTGGTGGGTCTACAAGATTACTCCCAACCTCTGCAGTAGGAGTAATAGAAGCGTGACACGTCACATGTACCGTCTGAGTGGTCGTCTGAGATGTTTGCCACTTCACCATTACTTCTTGGAATTTCCTCTCAATTAATTCATCTACCTATACATGGATAAAATAAATGCTAGCTATCAATTATTGAGTTCCCTTTTGCAATAACATTCTAAAAAAAGAATAGGTTACCTCAACTTGTGAAAGTTCCGCTTTTGGGACATGTTTGCGCTGGGATGGACCAAAGAACGCTTTAATGCTCACACCAGCGCCTGCACCCTAACACGTCCAGGATGCTCTGGGTTACCCAGAGCAACTGTTAATTCATCCCTTGTGCCCTCAGGGATGAACTTGCCTTCCTTCCTCTGCTCGTGCAACTCTGTCTAATTGCCATCAACAGAAATTGGTAAGTAAACATAACAATAATCAATATCGATCGATTGCTCTAAGAGTTGAATTTTATCATTTTTTGTAGCCTCCTGCACAGTTGCGGGCTTTGTTATATCTCCCTTTTTATTTTGCCTCCCATCTATTCACATAGCATGGCAAGGCAGAGGTGCGGGACCAAAAGGAGAGGACTCCTGAGTAGCAGCAGACTGAGCAGTAGACTGAGTAGTATACTCAGCCTATAGTCTTTGGTGAATGCTTGCATAGCCTCTTGGACCCATTGTGTGGCCATGCACATTGAGTGCACGCCTTGCTCTTTGAGCATCGCTGATAGCCTTGTTAGTAAGCACATTGATTTGGTTAGTAACACTAAAAGTTAATCTTGAATAGGTGAATACATAAGAATGTATATTAATTAAATTGGGAGTGACACTTAATACCTTTAATTCATCCATTTTCTTTGGGTAAAAAACTCCTCCCAGTCTTTGGGGTCCAAGTAGTTCCATTGCTAGGGGTTGCCTTCTTCCTAAATTTATTTTTTAGAGAGAATACAAACAAAAATTATTAGTGTAGAGTTAGTCAAAAAGTGATCAATGTCTAGAATTAGAAATCAATCAAGAACCTCTTCTCAGCATCACATATGTAATCTCGGGTGAGATTTGTCCTATAGTTCCTTAGGACCCTCCCACAGTGTTGCATCACGCATTTATGATGCAACTTTTCATCCAGATCAAATATACTCTACAAAATAGAATTTCTATTAACTAGTAGCCTAAAAATTAGTAATCTACAAAACTAGAATTACAAATAATGATAACTCACACATAGTTCCTTCCAGAGTAAGTCTTTCTTCCCCTTAGGAACTCTATGCCAGGATTCAAAAATAGGACTACAATGGCTGCGAGTAAGAACCCTAAGATATGAAATAAATGAGTTGTGGGTCACTCCAGCTGGATTTTCTACATGATCGAAATCCACAGCCAGTTTGGGTCCATTTCCCCTTTGCTGTAGTAACTTGTTCATCATTGTGATGTCCCTCACTTTCTCAATTTTTTTTTTGCTGCTCATCAAGTGCCCCAATTTCTTCAGGGGGTACATCACCAACCTAAAATTTGACAAAAAAACACACTTACAGGATATAACTATAAATGTGAGGAAGGATATATTTTTAAAACATACATTGTGACATGGCGCATTGATGTCCTCACCCTCACAGTAATCATTAGCATAGTCATCATATGAATGCTCAGCCATCTGAAAGTTCACATTCAGATTGTAAAGTTCACATTGTAAAGTAATTCACATTGTAAAGTTCACATTGTAAAGTTCACATTCACATTGTAAAGTAATTCACATTGTAAAGTTCACATTCAGAAAAATAAAACATTTAACAAATATAAACATGCAAACCTTACATGCTTCAACAATATAGATCGAATTGCCACATGCAATATTTGTTGCATTAGAGTGTGACAATCATGAGATTTAAGACCTATCCGTTTCAGATCTTTCATTGATACCAATCTACGGATGTTGGATGAGTAACCCTGTGGCACCTTAACATTTACCAAGCATTTGAAAAAAGCTTTCTTCTCCTTTCTAGATGATGTTTAACAAGCGGGAGGTAAGTCTGTTCTCCGATCGCTACTAACTACTTCTATTAATTCTGTCCTTATTCTCATTTCACATAGGTCCATTCTGGATTTTATCCCATCTTTAGTCTTACCTGCTATATTCAACAGAGTACCGATACGCTATCACAGACATTTTTCTCAACGTGCATGACATTGATACAATGCATGACTGTCAAATAACTCCAATAAGGAAGATCCCAAAATATTGACTTCTTCTTGAATAAAGATTTGTCACTCTATGTGGCCATCGTACATTATGATATCTTACTAAATTTATTGGCAATGTCTTTTACTCTTTCATAAACATCCTCCCCTGGTATAGGCTTAGGTGCACTCCGTTCCGCATTCCGTCCATCGAATGCTTTGTGCAACCTACGATACAAATGGAATTTTGGAAGAAACCTTCGATGACCAAGATATACAATCTTTCTGCCATGTTTTATTCGTATTGAATCAGTGTTCTCTTCACATATAGGACACACTTTAGATCCTTTGACACTATATCCAGACAAATTCCCATATGCTGGAAAGCCATTCACAGTGAAAACAACATAGCATGCAAACGAAATGCCTCTCTTCGTGAAGCATCATAGGTCATCACACCTTCACCCCAGAGTTTCTTCAAGTCATCAACCAGAGGTTCAAGATAAATGTCAATATCATTTCCAGGTTGTTTAGGGTCCGATATCAACAATGACAACATTACGTACTTATTTTTCATACACAACCAGGGAGGAAGATTGTATATAATAAACATAACTCGCCAAGTGCTTTGTTGGCTTGTCCTGTACGGATTCATCCAATGTGTACAAAGCCCAAATCTTAGATTCCTGACTTCTTCACCGAATTCAGGGTACAATAAATCAACCTTCTTCCACTATGGGGAATCCGACGCAAGTCGTAGGATCCCATCATTATTTTTCTTAACATCTGCATGCCACCTCAAATTCTTCGCATCTATCGGGTTGGCAAACAAGCGTTGAAACCGTGGTATTATAGGTAGATACCACATCATCTTGGCAGGAGAACCAGTTTTGGACTCCCCCGAAGTCGTCAATTTATACCTTGACACACCACATTTGGGACAATCTTTCAAATCCACATAGTCCTTTTGAAAAAATACACAATCATTCGGGCATGCCTGTATCTTCTTGGCCTCCATTCCCATCGGGCACACCAATTTCTTTAACCGGTATGTTGAGATTGGCATCTCATTTCCTTCAGGAAGAATTTCTTTCAACAAAGACAACAATGACGTGAAGCTTTTGTCGCTCCATCTATTGTTAGCTTTCAGCTTATACAATCTCAACACAGTGCTAAGCTTCATCAACTTATAACCTCTGTATAACGGTATCTCAGCATCATGCACAATGTTTCTAAACATGGGAGGTGGATCGGTGTGCTCTACCCCACAACTATGCAGCATCGCATCAATGATGCCTACTGGAACTGGTCCGTTCACATCTACATCATCGGAGGCAATTTCTTCTTCCACACAAGCACTGCTATCGACATCCACTGATTGTAGGTTTGAAATTTCTCCATGCCAGTGCCATTCTGTATAGTCTTGTACAATCCCGTTGCACATGACTTGACTTTTGATTTCATCACCAGTGCTGACTTTTAAGTTGTTACCGTAGTACCTACATGGACAGTAGAACCTATCTCCACATTGTTTCCTATGTTCCTCGGCTAATCTAATAAACAGATCAAGACCAGAAATAAACTCTGGGGTGCAGCGATTTGGAATGGACATCCATGATCTATCCATTCTATGATCAAAGAGAAAACAAGTATATATTAGAACAATATTAGGGTCTAGGGTTAACAGATTAGAATTTATGGTTAAAACTTTAGGGTTTAAGGTCTTATATATAATTAATGGTTAAAACATCCTAAGTGAGATTAGGTGTTCAAGAACAGTCCCAAACCGGGGACTATCCAAGATTTACTCCTAATGAGTAAATCTTGGACGGGTTTCTAGGCTAACAAATGCATGTGTTGTCATTCTTATATATAATAAATGTGTACCACCTATCTCATTCTTGAACACCTAATCTCACTAGTAAGTGTATAATGTATATTGGGTTTTCAAGAAAATTTCGGCAACATTTCCCCATTGTTCTCTAAGTACATATGTACTTAGAGAACAAACGGGGAAATGCTACTGAAATTTTCTTAAAAACCCAATACACATTATACACTTACATCCTAAGTGAGATTAGGTGTTCAAGAACAGTCCCAAATCGGGGACTATCCAAGATTTTTTCCTAATGAGTAAATCTTGGACGAGTTTCTAGGCCAACAAATACATGTGTTGTCATTCTTATACATAATAAATGTGTACCACCTATCCCATTCTTGAACACCTAATCTCACTAGTAAGTGTATAATGTGTATTGGGTTTTTAAGAAAATTTTGGCAGTATTTCCCCGCTGTTCTCCAAGTACATATGTACTTAGAGAACAAATGAGGAAATGGTACCGAAATTTTCTTGAAAACCCAATACACATTATACACTTACATCCTAAGTGAGATTAGGTGTTCAAGAACAGTCCCAAACTGGGGACTATCCAAGATTTACTCCTAATGAGTAAATCTTGGACGGGTTTCTAGGCCAACATGATACATACATATATACTAATCAAATACATATTTAATTTAGGTTACATACCTATGAAATAGGTTACATAAATAGTCAAATACACATTAAAGATAATTTATCATACAAACCCTATCTGGATTTCTCCACATTTCCAATTAGGAAGTATAACTCCAACATATAATTTCAAATACTTAAAACTGAAATATTAGATTATCAATTTATCATCAGTCATATTAATCTATCATTATGAATTGATTATCATCAACCAAAACATAAAAATGTTGCAAGCATCAAGCATCATTTGACAATTAGGACAGGTGAGAAGGGAAAAAATCACAAAGAGAGAGGAGCACAATCGATGCAATATGGGAAGAAGAGAGTGTATAAGGAGAGAGCTTTTTTCAAGAGATAGTAGTAGAAGAAATAGGGATGGCAGTAGTGGTGGTGATGGAGGAGTTAGCAGTGTCAGCGGAATTAGCTTGCAACAACTGACACAAAGGTAGTGGTGGAGGCTTGCGGTAGGGGTGGCAGCTGGAAAGCATGGGCGACAATGATAGCGTGGGGATCAGGGAAGGAGAGAGTGCACACAGTCAAGGGTTTCATGATAGTTGGGGAAGAGGAAGTGACAAATGGGGGAAAGAATGGGGTTTCATGACAGCGGTAGGTGATTGGGCGGACAATTTAATAATGGAATGAAAAGCAGACAACAAGGTTGGGTTGGAGGTAGGTGATTGTACCTATGAAGTGCTTAAATGTTGTAGGGAGTTCCCTTGTCGGCAAGACCAGGAGCATCAAGCAGCGAACAACGGCGGCCGAAGTAGCAAGTAGGCGGCGACCTAGAGCAGGAAGCAGCGAACGGCGGCAGCTGGAGCAGTGAGCAGGAAACAGGGAGCGGCGGCGGCACGTAGGGAGTAGGGGAGCAGGGACTGGCGGCGGAGCACAGGGAGTAGGGGAGTAAGGACCGACGGAATCACGAGACCTAAGTAAGGAGCGGTGGAATCGATAGTGATATACAGAAAGGGGAAGAGCATGGCTTGTGCGGGTGCTATTAAGTTAACAATAGGCGTCGGCCATTAAATAAACTGACACTTAACACATTAGGCGTCGGTTCCCACCAAAAAACTGACACCTATGTTTAATGATAGTCGTCGGTTTCAACTAGAAAAACTGACGTCTATCTACATATACTGATAAAAAAATATTCTCAATCAATGACCATAGTTTTCAATTTCGGTAGAACACCGACGCCCAAGGGGGTGAAAATTTTCTCGGGGATAGTGTGGAAAAATAAATCGGCGTCGGTTATTGTAAGAAAGCCAACGACCAAAATTTGTCCAATTTCTGTCTCGCGAAAAACCTTTAGTCGTCGGTTTATTAGTTAATAACCAACGTCGTATGTTAAATTTTAGAGGTAATTTTTTTCCACTGGAAAATTTAGATTTGGTAGTCGATTTTAGGCGTCGGTTTCTTATTAAGGAACCGACGCTAAATTAAAAGTGATACCTGTGTCTGGCCTCTCTTCACAGATAGATGTCGGTTTGTGTATTTAACCGACAGTTTCTTGTATACAATCGACACCTGTAAATATGACGTTATAAGCCATTTCTATAGTTGTGCAATGTCATATGCCCACCCCGACACTGAGATGATATGTGAAGCAGAAGGCGACAGTGTGGTCACCTGGCCTAAAGTAGGAGTTATCTATGTTGATAATGATATATGATAAATTTACATTACATTTGTATATGTATATACAAGACAATTGATACATAATTATATATATGTAGAACATAGGGCCTAAGAAACCCCTTACAACTCATCCTCCTCCACCTCCACCTCCTCCTGAAATACTTGGTTGGCTTGCTCATGACCTATTTGAATCGATAGGTCCTCAATGCAGGTGTATGGAACTATTTATAGGCAAACATGAAGAAGATTCGCCTATGGTGCTTCCTATTAAGGAGGACGATGTAGGTCAACGTTATGATAGTAGTATATTTCTACAAGATGTTTTGGAGATGTTTCATTATGCTTGGTTGAATGTTTCCGTGATAGAACTTTAGATATGGTGAGATCTTATATATCTATATACCCCATTTTATATATGGTGATCTTCTTTCTTATATATTAATGCATACATGATATATGTTTTGCAACCACTTACATAGGGTATGTACAGAGATTTCAAGGACCCATGTGGGATTTCTACTTCCATCTTTGATTAGTCGTGTAATTAAAGACCTTACATCTGGTACCCTATACTGCTCTACTGCATTTAAATATTTTGGTAAAAAAGAAAAGGAGAGTGATATTAGCTCGATACAATGTTGGGTAAGTTTTCTTACTTTGCTTATAATTTTGACTTAAGAAAGTACATTTCTTTTGTGGATTTTGAATTATATTTTTTTGTCTTCTTATCACTCAGGAATAACCATTGGGTCTTATTGGTTGTTCTCCCTGCAACGCTAACTATTTATTATCTAGATCCTAAGGGTGACAAGGTAGTTGATGGGGGAAATGATTTGAAAAAGGCATTAGTCACATGAGTAAATTTTTATATTTATATATATTAACACATATATTACATGACTATTTCCTAATGTCAATTTGATATTTTACATTAACGTATAGGGCTGTAAAATGTTTCAAAAAAGCTGGAGGAAAGGTGGACACAAAAAAGAAAATGATAGTTTGGGAGAATGTTGAGCTAGTTTTCAGACTCCAATGCATATTTACGCCAACTATGCTTACTTTTATTTATTAACTTTTTGTATGTTGAAACTTATAGTGTTCTGTACAAGACAACATTCGGGCATGCAAATACTACGCGATGCAATATGTGGACATGATTGTCATATATGCGACAGTAGACATCGATAATATACATAACATAATCCATATACATATATATATATATATATATAGTCTTGATCATCATAAGTATAAAGGGGAATTAGATAACATGAACATATCAAAGTTATTAATTATATACGTCATTCTATTTGCAGGTGTTTAAAATTAAAGACTTTGATAAGAAAGAAAAGCTAATAGACATACACATGCCATATACGAGAGAACAACTGGACGAGACACCATAACAATGGGAAGAAGCCTTTGTAAGGGATGTCAAATTTAATTTTGATTGGGATAAAGAAGATGAAGAAGAACTTTGAATTCTATTATCCCATGTGGTGTTTATGAATGATGATCTATATATTGGCAACTCTAAATTTAATATACACATTGGCAACTCTAAATTTGATGCATGCATATGTGAATAATGATCTATATACATGTGTGTGAATGTGAAGATGAATGAATGAATGTTTCTACATGTCATGAGAATGGAATTAGTATATATGTAAATGAAGTAACATGTATGAGAATGAATGTAAAGATGAATGAATTATGATTTTTACATGTGATGAATAAAATTACGTGCATATGTTTGTTAGTGCAATTTGGTGGCATGTTGCTAAGATGAACTTACAGGATGTTGTTAACCTGCAGTTTAGAACTAAACTGCAGATTCTGCATCCTACTAACCAGTTGAGCAGTAGGTTGTAGGCACGCCATTAAAAAAACTCAGTAATCAGTTGTATCAAGAAACTTACACTATATGCCTAAGTTGTCATTTTTAGTAAAATAACCGACATTAAAGGATAAAACAAAAACATAGCATTTCATAGGTGTCGAGGTTTGTTAGAAATAACTGTCACTTGACATCAAAATCATTAGTTTTTTGGGATGTAACTGACAATGTACACCGTGATAGGTGTCAGTTTCTACCGAACTGACGATTTAGGGTTCTTTACAAGTTATAAATGTGACCGGGTACATCATGATAGGTGTCGGTTTCTTTTATCCACACAACCAACGACTGGATCTGGTGTTGGTTTTGTCTTCTCCAAAGAATCGACGTCTTAGAGATATGGCTATAGTGTCACCCACTTAGGTATCAGTTTTAAACCGACCTGAAAGGGTTGTTTTAACTAACGTGAAAGATAGTTTTGTACTTGTGCCAACTGATATCTGGGTCTAGACCAACTTCATCAGCAGTGCAAGGAAGCTGAGCAGCCCACCTTCACCCAAATTAATTACAATGATTTGTTATAATGTCTTGACCTTGTAAAGATACTCAAGAATGTTGTGAAGAACCATGAAATATTATATATATTTTCATCATCTCGAGGTAGAGTGCTGATAAAGGACGATGATATCAAGAACCAATGGAGAAATTACTTCCTTAAGATTTTCAATGGAGATACTATAAATAATGTTAGAGACTCATGTGATAGGGATACAAGAGATATCATTTACACACGACGAGTTTCACATTTTGAGGTCAAGAATGCCTTGAAAAAGATGAAAATGAGAAAGGCATGCGGACCAGACGATATTCCCATTGTTGTATGGAAGAGTATGGGGGATGGGGAGTTATGTGGTTAACAAATTTATTTAACAAGATCATGAAGACAAAGAAGATGCTAGATGAATGAAGAAATAGTACTATAGTCCCCATCTATAAGAACAAAGGTGATGTTCAGAGCTGCACAAACTACAGAGGTATCAAGTTGATGAGTCACACAATGAAGATTTGGGAGAGGATTATTCATTAGAAGCTAAGATCTATAATGCAGATATCAAACAACCAATTTGGTTTCATGCCTGGAAGATCAACAACAAATGTTGTTTTTATGATAAGGAGGCGTATGGAGAAGTATAGGGAAAGAAAAAGAGATCTTCACATGGTTTTTATAGATTTGGAAAAGGCTTATGATCGAGTACCCAGAAAAGTGTTGTGGATGGTTTTGAGGAAAAATGATGTGCCAATCCAATACATTGACTTGATTAAAGACATGTATGGTAGCTCTACTGTAAGTGTGAAGACTCATGGAGGTGAGACACCAACTTTTTCCATAACAGTTGGGGTACACCAAGGATCCACACTCAGCCCATATCTCTTCATTCTTGTTATGGATGAATTGACAAAGAATGTTCAGGATGATGTTCCTTGGTGTATGTTATCTGCTAATGATATTGTATTGATTGACAAAACTAAAGATGGTTGATAAAGTTGAACTTTGGAGAAAGGCATTGGAATAAAATGGATTGATGATTAGTAGGAGCAAAACTGAGTATATGCATTCCAATTTCAGCCAATCTCGCAGTGTGAATGGTGGAGCCAAGTTGGACATAGTAGATATACCAAAATGTAATAAATTTTATTACTTGGGCTCTATCATTCAAATAGATGGTGATGTCCAAAATGGTGTTTGTCATAGGATCACAGTAGGATGGTTGAAATGGAGGAGTTTGATTGGAGTATTATGTGATCGAAAGATCCCTCTCAGACTAAAAAGCAAGTTTTATAAAACTGCTATACGACTAGCCATGCTCTATGAGAGTGAATGTTGGGCAGTGAAGAAACAAGGACTCAACAAGATGAATGTGGTTGAAATGTGTATGTTGAGATGGATGTGTGGGAAGACAAGAAAAGATTGCTTGAGAAATGACTATATCAGGAATAAAGTGGGGGTGGCGAGCATTGGGGACAAGTTGCGTGAGGGCCGACTCAGATGGTATGGACATGTACAACCTAGACTGACTAATTCACCTATACAAAGAAATACTATTGAGGCAAGAACAATTAATAGAATAAGAGGAAGGCCTAAATTAACATGGGAAGAGGTTATTAAGAGATATTTGAAATCTCTACATCTCAACCAGAATATGACCCATGATAGAGCTAAATGGAAAACAAGGATCCATGTAGCTGACCCCAACATAGTTGGGATTGAGGCTTAGTTGATGATGATGATGATGATGATGATCTCGAGAATACTTATCCAATAGAACAATCTGTAGATCCTAGTTCATCTGTTTAATCCCAGGTTTACCCCCAACAGGTGTAATGCTTGATCATTTGAATGATATAACTGCATGATTATATTAAATAGATGGATCCCAATATCCTAGTCATCAAATCAGAAGTTTTTATACATTTTTGAGTAAATTGATGACCATAATAACCATCCATGTACCTTGCTCCACCTTTATGCCCTTTTATGTCTAATTCTGGAGACTTTTGTGATGGAACTCGCATCAATTGTTAATCTTGATCATTTTGAATATCACACTCATTCTAATCTCAAAGAGCAATAACTTTATGTTCTCCATGACGCTACATTATCTCATGTTTCTCCTATAGCACTTATCTTGACCTGTATTGCTTTAATGCATAAATGTACCTGTATTAAGTGAATGTTTGGCTATACCTTGAACCAATGATGTGATGTGACATAATTTGCTAAGGCTAACTCCTTTTTGTATCATAATGGTGCATGTGACCTTATCTCACTCTTGGTTGACCCCTTGTGTGACATATGTGACTTGAATTATGCTCTTATGATCTATTTCTTGACGTGGATCTTACCTTATGCCTTCCCTTCTCAAATCAGGGATTTCTCTAATCTAAGTGACCCCTTTGATGTTGTTGGTTCACTTAAGTCACATCTGGAATCTATAAGCTATGTATGTTGGAATGTTGAGTATAATTATGACCTCTATGAGCATAGACCTAGATGACGATCCACCCATCTTTGAGATATACTAGTCTTCTCTTTATCTTGCTAATATAAACTATCTTTAATGCTTGGTTCTCATGTCTTGATGATATTTAACCTTATATTTCTCTATTATGAGTCTTTGACCCTAAAATGCGCACATGTGACAAGAACCTTAAAATGATCTTATAAAATGAATGGAACATGGAAATGACATAAAACTTGAACCACACCTTTGTGATGGACTCTAAATCAATACAAGATAATATAATGTACTAATAAGAAACCATGAACCTAAATTGTCCAAAACCTTAAAATGAATCTAACTAAGGTTTATTATGAGAATCTAATCCATGTATTTAATCTTATGATTTATCATGTTTGGCTTGTGATCTAGATGGACAAGGATAGATTATGAATCTCTAAATCAGGTAAAAGCTTTAATAATTATATAAATATGGCTTTCTTGCTTGAAGTTTGATACATATGTATGCTTGTTTACTTTCTCATATATTGCCATGTAGTACTCTAGTATTGTACTCGATGTTTGTCTTGTGTCAATATTTTATAACTTCCAAATAAAATATAGAAACTCCATTATACAAGCCTTGTGCTTCAGCTTGTATTCTCGGGGTAAGGACACAAGCAGGGCATCCTACTGGAGTTGTCAAGATAGATAAACCATGTCGATAAAAGGGTTATCTCTTGGCAATGGCCTTAAGGTCCTTTACCTAGAAAAGGGTTAGCTAATCTTGGACACCTTTCCAGACTCTTCCTGTAACATCCCTGGCCTGAGTTATGAACTAACCTTAGGTGTTTTGCTTAATTATATAATTAGATGCTTGTGATTATCTTTTGGTATGTAATTAAAGATCCTAAGGAACATATATTTCTATTTATGTCCTTTTTTAACAATGTTGTCATATTGTTTTGTAATACAGGGACCTATGTGCAAATTACCTAGTTAGAAGGGTTAACTTGCAAATTGCACATGTTAAGATGTTCCTTTGGTGTTGATACATCATAAGATTAAATATGGTGAAGTATGATGGATTCCCCAAGCTTGGGCATCAAGATGCAGCTTGTGGAGCAATCCTTGTGTTCTAAACCCTAGTTTTGGTGTAAAGAGCAATTTACCCAAAACATGGGGTGCAACATGTAAAATACACCTTCTAGAATATCGTTTATAACTCTTGACATCATTTAGAGTAAGAATGATGAAGAGGGCACTTCAATTGAATATAATCAAATAAGAAAAGTAACCCTTGTAATTAAATCACCAAGTTGTCAATAAAGAGACCCTTTTTATATATACACCTTAGTAATAAGTTGACCTTATTTGCCTTTAGTTCTTGGTTTTAGAAGGAGTTTTGTTTAACTTTGGAGAAGGAGAAACTTTCTTAGAAGGAGAGAAGGACCTAGATGAGAAATCAAGAAACTAGTTGTCCTTATGATGAAGTTTTGCCCAAAGTACATATACTCTTTTCTTTGCAAACCAAGGAACAATTTCCTTCACTTCTTCACTTATCCCCTTGCTTAAACTGACTAAGGCAGAGCTCTAGAGCATAGGAGAATGGCTAAGGAGTTGTAGGTAAGGTTTGATCATCATCTTGATCGGATTCATGGAGGAAGTCATGGTGCAAGGTTGGTCTTACGATCTTTCTTACTTGGTTCCTCTTTCTAGCCGACCTTTTCAAACCAATTCTTGGAGAAACGACCTTGGCCAACCTATGGAGCTCAAGACGCCATTAAAAGCTTGGAATCTTGGAAGCTTGAAGCTCTAGGACCTACCTTAAGGTGGGTTTTATAACTCTAAACATTTGCTTTGTTATGCATATCTTCTTTCTTGCAAATAGTAGCTTGTTCTTCTTTCCCCTACCTTCCCTTGCATTCTTGCAAGCAAAACCGTGAAGAACAGGCCTTAATCTTGAGGTAGAAGAAGATGGGCATTAATACCAATGTTAATCCTTATCTTACTTTACCAAACGGTCTCCCACCTTTGGTCTAAACGGTTTGCAAAACCGTTTGAAACCAAACGGTTTCAAAACCATTTGGATTCATGCAGTTTGCAAGACCGTTTAGAATCAAACGGTCTCCAAGACCGTTTGGGAGGTTTGACCATGCGTTGACCATTTATAGGTCTTCTGAACACATTATGAATTAATCATCTACAAAGAATCATTATCTAATTGCAAGTAAATCTCAAGTTGATGGCACTTTAATCACCTAAACCCTAATCGGGTTCAATTGCTGATTTCATGGATCAATTGAGTTGAAGTTTGGGTTGAGTGGCCCAAACGGTTTCAAAACCGTTTGGGGATCACCCAAATGGTCTCAAGACCGTTTGGGGATCACCCAAATGGTCTCAATACCGTTTTGTGATCACCCAAGACCGTTTGGAGGTCTAGGGTTAAGGTAATTTGATCAATTGAAGGTCCAATCACAATAGGTTGTTGAATTAATCAAAAGTGCTGATTTGTGACTTAATTAGGGTTCAACCCTTAACAAATGGACTTAGTTTTTGTTGAGAATTTGGGAAAACGGTCTCAAGACCGTTTGGAGGATGTCCAAACGATCTCAAGACCGTTTGGGTCAAGTCATGGTCCAATTGGGTGACAATTGATGGGTTCAACTTCAATTAGACTCATATTGATGGATGTTGATGGTTGATCGATTATAAACCCTAATTCAATTGGTCCCAACCCTAATTGGCTATCAATTGAGGGTCAATTGAGTGTCAAATTGGTTAATAATAAACCTAATTGGCTCAATTGATAAGTGGTTAACCTTGGCATGACCAATTGGGGGGTTCAACATTGAAAACCCTAATCGATTTCAAGTGTTGATGCACTTTGTAGGTCCAAGCGGTTTTGAGGTCTTTGGATCAAATGGTCTCAAGACCGTTTGAATCCAAACGGTCTGAAGACCATTTAGGGGTAAACGGTCTTGAGTGTGATCAAGTCTATGTGGTCTTGAAGGTCAAAGATACCAAACGGTCAACCCTTCCAAACGGTTTCAAAACCGTTTGGAGTTTGAAAGTTCAAAACCGTTTGGGGTCTTTTAAGATCAAGATTTCTTAATTATTAAAAGGTTTAGATGGCCCAATGGTTGTTTAACCTAAACCCTTATGATACCTAAAGACATTGAGGGGTTAAGTGATCGGTAGATTAACCCATGTTTTGATCAATGGTAAACTTAATAAAGTACCCTTGAAGGGTTTAAGTAGTCAACATATCTTGATCAAGCAAACCCTAATGACCATAGTGGTGATGACTTGACCTATGTTAATCAAGTTGAAATGACTTAACTAAATCTAGAGTGATGTAAACATCAACTACTAATAAGAGGAGAGAGAAGACTCCTAATATGAATGAGAATCAAGTAATATACCTTCAATATGAATGAATGCATATGATTAGGGTATGATCCTTTATAATGAGATCATAGAAACCCTAATTATGATGATTGAAGAATCTTAATCTAATTTGAAGACATTGATGATATTAATCTTCATACATGATTATGGTATGAGTTCAATTCACTATGAAATGAATAGTAAACCCTAATTCTAGGGTAATATCATGTAATGTGAATAATAAACCCTAATTTAAGGTGCTTTGATGAATGAAGTAATTCTAGGTTATGCCTTTGAATATCAAACCCTAATTATAAGTTGTAACATGAGGAATCTTTATGCCTTGTAAGCTAAGAGGTTCAATAATCCTATGTTGAAGTGAATAAATCCAAACCCTAAAAATCAATGGTGATAAATCCAAACCCTAAACCCTAAACCCTAAACCCTAATTATAAGTTGTAATATGAGGAATATTTATGCCTTGTAAGCTAAGAGGTTCAATAATCCTATGTTGAAGTGAATAAATCCAAACCCTAAAAAATAATGGTGATATGTTGATCTTAGCATGCCCGTGCTAAGGAGCACGACCGTGGTAGTCTATGAAGAAATTGAATGGTTCTGGTATGATGTTAATACTGTTATATATGCATGTCCTTAATTGTATTAGTCATGCATGTTGATATTATGAGGTGATCATAGCCAGGTAAGGGTTATGATGTCATATTCCTTGAAAATAATTATAAGCTTTAAGAGTAATGATATGTGAGAAGGATATACATTACTTCAATCAAGGTCATGTTGTTAAATGACTTGATGCTTATATGTCACTTGATAGCAAGTGTTATGATAATATAAGGGTTTGAATACCCATGTTCTTGAATCATAGTGATAAGATGATTAAGAGATGATGTTCATATGATAGCTGATCTGAGTTAAACTTGATACATTTAGTATTCTTCTGTTATAGCAATGTTTGATAGTTAAATGCTTGGAAACACGCTTGATGTTAAGAGAATACTGAAATGTACCAAATTAATCAAGTGTAATCATACCATGTAGAGCACTGATCATAGATCCATCATTGGCAGGAGCTAAATGACGGTGAAACAGGTTTTCCTAAGGGAACTCCTGGATCACATACTTTTGAGTATGTGGGGGAATATGGACGCGAATATCCTTACATCCTAGTGTAGGAATTGATGTAGATGTACCTTAGTCTATCAATCCTTCACTATATGTTTATGCCGGGATGATGTATCACTAATCACCTGAGGAAATCTTTAATGCCACATCGATGAGAGATAAATAAGAGATCTTTCGATAGAGAAGAGAGTACAGAATGCCACTGTGACTCTTATAGCGAAGTGCCAGAATACCCTGGTAAGCTATAGTAGTAGAGACACTAGATGTCCTGCATGTTGATCCTCACACTGACTGAGGAAGATGAGGTCATAAGAATCTGGCTCTTTTGATGACCTATGTATGTTACCGATGCGACTTAGTAGTGATCGGTTGGAGTATGAGCGGTATACCTCATCTTCGCAGGGCATAATGTTGTTTGTAAAATATAATCAGTCGTGTAGTATAACTGCTTAGGTTGAACTATGAGAAACAATGATTGATGTTACATTGTTTATAATACTCCAGTCAAGTAATTAGTATACCTGTTCTTCATATTCGTTTTAGAAGTAAATGTTGCTTTAATTACTCTTAAGTTTGTTGTTGAATGATTTAAGTTACCTTGCTTATGTTATTCCTTAACTGCTATAACAAAGCTTTTGGCGGAGAGTTATAACTCTCGCTGGGACAATTATTTAAAATTGTCTCATTCCGTAGATTTCAACTTTTTAGGTGGTCACCGAGGACGAAGGAACCAGTCTCAGGGTGAGCAGCATCTGCAGCAGCAACACCAGGGACAGCAGTGAATCTCAGGTGGAGATACTGACTGTCGAGTCCTGTAGTTAGTTGGTCTTATGTCGTCTCTGTACTCTCAGGTCCTAGGAGTCAGTAGGTCTGAGATTTTGGTTTTTAATCTCGAAATTTTGTATATGGATGTATATAATCACTCAAGAGGTGATTAAACAAAGATGTAAATTGTTTATCTTGTTTCTTATAAAAGAAGTTTATAGTTTTAAAGATCTTTTCTTAAAAAGTTTTAATTTCCAGTGATTTTCAGTAATTCGCTTCCGCATTAGTTGATCTTGTTTTCCGAAGTAAGACGTCTCAGTTTAGTGGTATCAGAGCTCTAGGTTCACTGAGTCTACAGAGACATAGGACTTAGGATGTCGAGTCTATTCCTAGTGTTTTCCAGTATATCTAATAGAGTCTTCTGCTCCTCAGGAGAAGAAGATAAGTAAGGATGTCTGGACCACACCAGGAGTATGTGGTAGAGAGTAGTGTCGCTGCACCCCGAGAAGGTGCAAGGAACCCAGAGATAGAGCAACCTGTACCCGAGCCACCTATGGAGCCACCTTAGTTTAACCCAGCTGACATGGGAAACCTAGCTGTCCAGACCATGTTTGGGCAGTTTATGACTGCTATGACACACATCACAGATAGGATGCCCATGCCTGTACCTAGGGCACCTACCCAATCTGAAGGACAAGGTATCGGTAAAACGTTCGAACGACTTCGTCGAGTCGGAGCAACTGAATACTTTGGAACAGCTGATCCCACAGATGCCGACCTGTGGTTCACCGAGTTAGAGAAGGCTTTTAGAATCCTGAACATCCCAGAAGTTGAGAATGTTAGATATGTTGTCTATCTTCTCAAGGGGAGTGCTGGTCACTGGTGGACCATGGAAGAGCAAAAGAGGCCTGGTGTGGAGGTTGCATGGGAAGTCTTCCGACGGGAATTTATCAATAGATATTTCCCTAAGACATTCTTGGATGAGAAAATCTCTCAGTTCGAGAGGTTGAGGCAAGGTCTGATGAACATTAGCAAATACGAGGCTAAGTTCATGGAGTTGTTGCGGTTCTGTCTGCACATGGCTGCTACAGATGAAGAAAGGATCAGGCGGTTCAAGAAAGGGTTGAACGCTGATTTGACTACTCCTGTGTCTACCCTAGAGAACTGGGAAAGGTTTGCTACCTTCATTGAGTCAGTCTGAAGGATAGAGAGGTCCGTAGCAGAGAAGAGGCAAACCCATAAGAGATATGCTCAGTTCTAGGGATCTTCATCCAGAGACTTCAAGAAACTTGGGTTTTCTACGCCTACACCACCACCACCTAGACCTAGTGCTCAGACACAATGGACACCGAGTAGAGGTAGAGGACGAAGCCTACCACTACAAGGAGCTCACAGTTCAGAATCGATGTCGGTTACAAGACCACCAAGACCACAACAACTGGAAAGAAGTTGCTACATCTGTGGGAAGGTGGGACACCTGATGAAGGACTGTAGAGCTAGACCTGCAAGTGTGACACAACCACAAAGGCAGAGTCAGCAAGGACCCCAGAGGAGGCAGTTTCAAGGAGCAGCTAGAGGATGTGGACAAGCGTCCCAAGCTGGATCGTCAACACCGAATCAACCTCAGGCGACAACAAGGTTCTATGCGATGAACCCACCTGATGTAGTGATCAACCCTGGGGTTGTGGAAGGTCAGATGGAGTTGTTATATTCTGATATGTCTACATCCTGTGTTGTATCTGTTTTGATTGACCCGGGTGCTACGCACTCCTTCATCACTCGAAGAGTGATTCGTAACTGCAATATGACAGTCAGTCATAGGGCAGATAGCCTGTTGCTTGAGACTCCATTGAGAGGGTCTGTCGTGTTGCAGGAGGTATGTTCTCCATGCATCCTCTTCTTTTCTGATCATCGCATTCAAGTGGATCTTATACCACTTGAGATGCAAGGATTTGACATAATCCTTGGGATGGATACCTTGGAAAGGTATAAGGTTGTTTTGGATTGTGAATCCAAGCAAGCTGTGTTTGCTGATGAAAGTGACACATGGATCTTTCAAGGAGAGAGAAATATTCTACCCACCTGTCTTGTGTCAGCTATGGTTGCTGAGAAGCTGTTGAGGCAAGGATGTTGTGCACTCTTTGCCCATGTAGTAGATACTACCATGGAGAGTCCTAACCCTGCTGAAGTTCCTGTAGTCGGGGAATTTGAAGATGTATTTCCTGGAGAACTTCCTAGTGTGCCACAGCCTCATGAAATTGATTTGAAATCAATTTGATTCCAGACACACAACCTATAGCACAGAAACCGTATAGGATGGCACATGCTGAGATGGAAGAACTCAAGAAACAACTTCAAGAGTTGCTTGAGAAGGGTTTCATCTGACCGAGCACTTCACCCTGGGGTGCTCTGGTTCTTTTTGTTAAAAAGAAAGACGGATCAATGCGGTTGTGCATTGATTACAGACAACTAAACAAAGTAACAATAAAGAATAAGTACCCTCTTCCGAGGATTGATGATCTCTTTGATCAGTTGCGTGGTGCAACCGTCTTCTCGAAGATAGACTTGAGGTCAGGATATCATCAACTTCATATTAAGGACAGTGACATACCCAAGTCTGCCTTTAGGACAAGGTATGGTCACTATGAGTTCATAGTCATGTCATTTGGACTAACTAATGCACCAGCTGCATTTATGGAACTTATGAATAGAATCTTCCGACCTTTCCTCGATCAGTGTGTTGTTGTCTTTATAGATGACATTCTGATCTATAGTAGAGATGCTCAACAGCATGAACAACATCTTCGTCAGGCTCTAACTTTGCTAAGAGAACATAAGATGTATGCTAAGTTTAGCAAGTGCGAGTTCTGGCTTCCGGAAGTATCTTTCCTTGGACATGTGATATCTGCTTCGGGTATTCGTGTTGACCCTAAAAAGGTAGAATCTGTTCTACAATGGGAACAGCCGAAGACACCGATGGAGATTTGTAGTTTCTTAGGGTTGGCTGGCTATTACCGAAGGTTCATTAAGAAATTTAGCTCTATAGCCTTACCCTTAACTAAGTTGACCCGGAAGGATGTTCCTTTTGCTTGGAGTGATAAGTGTCAGCAATCTTTTCAGCTGCTGAAGGAGAGGTTGACAAGTGCACCTGTACTTGTGCTACCTGAGCAAGGAAAAGGATTTCTTTTGCTTCCCGACAGCTTAAGAAACACGAGGAGAATTATCCGACACATGATCTGGAGCTAGCTGCTGTGGTTCATGCCTTGAAGATCTGGAGACATTATCTCTACAGAGAGACATTCTAGATTTTCACTGATCATAAGAACCTTAAGTATATCTTCTCTCAGTACGAGCTTAACATGAGGCAACGTCGCTGGATGGAGTTAATCAAGGACTATGATTGTACAATTGATTACCACCCAGGGAAGGCCAATGTAGTTGCAGATGCTCTAAGTAGGAAATCAGCAACACCAATGGTAGATAGAGCACAACTAAACTCTTTAGTATGCTCTAGGAGAGATATGCTTATCTCCTTAAGGCAAGACAATGTACAGTTGAAGGTGTCATTGTTAGTCGGGTTGTTGGCTGAAATGCATATAAAACCTACCCTAAGAGAGCAGATTAAGGAGGCACATCAAGTTGATACTGCAGTTCAGCAGATCAGATCGGAATATGGTAATGAGAAGCGAGATGGTTTCCATGACTCTAATGACCAGGTGGCATGCTATCATGGGAGGATGATAGTGCCGGATGTGGACAACTTGAGGAAGTTAGTCCTGGAAGAAGCTCATTCTTCAATGTATGCTATGCATCCAGGGAGCATTAAGATGTATCGAAACTTGAAGGATATGTATTGGTGGCCTGGGATGAAGAAGGATCTTGCAAAGTTTGTTATGCGATGTCTGGTGTGTCAGCAAGTTAAAGCTGAACACCAGAAGCTTGCAGGAACAATGCAATCTTTACCCATACCACAATGGAAGTGGGATCATGTAACCATGGACTTTGTCGTTGGCCTACCCAGGACACGCAAAGGACATGATTCCATCTGGGTAATAGTTGATAGGTTGACAAAGACAACACATTTCCTACCTGTCAAAACAATCTATTCCACTGAGAAGTTAGCACAGTTGTATGTTCAGGAGATAGTGTGATTGCACGGAGTTCCTGTCACTATAGTATCGGACAGAGGTCCCCAGTTTATGAGTCATTTTTGGGAGCGACTACACAGAGCTTTAGGCACCCAGTTAAGGTTTAGTACAACCTTTCATCCACAGACTGATGGACAGTCGGAAAGGACTATACAGACTTTGGAGGACTTGCTGAGAGCATGTGTTCTTCAGTTCACAGGGAGTTGGGATCTGCACCTAACCTTAATAGAGTTTGCCTATAACAATAGCTATCAACATAGCATTGACATGGCACCTTATGAAGCTTTGTATGGTAGACGTTGTAGATCACCCTTATGTTGGTATGAAACCGGTGAATATCAACTGTTAGGTCCTGATCTCGTGCAGCAAACCAGAGAAAAGATCAAAGTAATATAGATAAAGACTACACAGGATAAGCAGAAATCTTATGCTGACATACGTCGTAGACCCTTAGAGTTCCAGGTTGGAGACAGAGTGTATCTCAAGGTCTCGCCTTGGAAGGGAGATCTGAGGTTTGGAAGGAAAGGGAAGTTAGCTCCTAGATTTATGGGGCCTTATCCAATCATTGAACGGATTGGAAAGGTAGCCTATAAACTAGAGTTGCCACCAGAGTTACAGAGGTTACACCTTGTGTTTCACATTTGTATGCTGAGGAAATGTCACCCTGATACAGAGTCAGTTCTACAACCTATGGAGGTAGAATTGAATGATGATATATCTTATGAGGAAGGACCAGTGTCAATCCTTGATAACAAGATTAAAAAGTTGAAAAGGAAAGACATAAGTCTTGTGAAAGTCCTCTGGAATCACTGTGGTGTTGAAGAAGCCACTTGGGAACTAGAGGAAGAAATGAGAAGGAAATACCCTGCTCTTTTCTCTTGATATGTTTTATTGATTTCAGGGACGAAATCCTTATAAGGGGTGGATAATTTGTAACATCCCTGACCTGAGTTATGAACTAACCTTAGGTGTTTTGCTTAATTATGTAATTAGATTCTTGTGATTATCTTTTGGTATGTAATTAAAGCTCCTAAGGAACATATATTTCTATTTCTGTCCTTTTTGAACAATGTTGTCATATTGTTTTGTAATACATGGACCTATGTGCAAATTACCTAGTTAGAAGGGTTAACTTGCAAATTACACATTTTAAGATGTTCCTTTGGTGTTGAGACATCATAAGATTAAATATGGTGAAGTATGATGGATTCCCCAAGCTTGGGCATCAAGATGCAGCTTGTGGAGCAATCCTTGTGTTCTAAACCCTAGTTTTGGTGTAAAGAGCAATTTACCCAAAACATGGGGTGCAACATGTCAAATACACCTTCTAGAATATCTTTTATAACTCTTGACATCATTTAGAGTAAGAATGAGGAAGAGGGCGCTTCAATTGAATATAATCAAATAAGAAAAGTAACCCTTGTAATTAAATCACCAAGTAGTAAATAAAGAGACCCTTTTTATATATACACCTTAGTAATAAGTTGACCTTATTTGCCTTTAGTTCTTGGTTTTAGAAGGAGTTTTTTTTAACTTTGGAGAAGTAGAAACGTGCTTAGAAGGAGAGAAGGACCTAGATGAGAAATCAAGAAACTAGTTGTCCTTATGATGAAGTTTTGCCCAAAGTACATATACTCTTTTCTTTGCAAACCAAGGAACCATTTCCTTCACTTCTTCACTTATCCCCTTGCTTAAACTGACTAAGGTATAGCTCCGGAGCAGAGGAGAACGTCTAAGGAGTTCTAGGTAAGGTTTTATCATCATCTTGCTCGGATTCATGGAGGAAGTCATGGTGCAAGGTTGGTCTTATGATCTTTCTTACTTGGTTCCTCTTTCTAGCCGACCTTTTCCAACCAATTCTTGGAGAAACGACCTTGGCCAACCTGTGGAGCTCAAGATGCCATTAAAAGATTGGAAGCTTGAATCTCTAGGACCGACCTTAAGGCGGGTTTTATAACTCTAAACCTTTGCTTTGTTATGCATATCTTCTTTCTTGCAAATAGTAGCTTGTTCTTCTTTCCCCTACCTTCCCTTGCATTCTTGCAAGCAAAATCGTGAAGAACAGGCCTTAATATTGAGGTAGAAGAAGATGGGCGTTAATACCAATGTTAAACCTTATCTTACTTTACCAAACGGTCTCCCACCTTTGGTCTAAACAGTTTGCAAAACCGTTTGAAACCAAACAGTTTCAAAACCATTTGGATTCATGCGGTTTGCAAGACCGTTTAGAATCAAACGGTCTCCAAGACCATTTGGGAGGTTTGGCCATGCGTTGACCATTTAGAGGTCTGCTGAACACATTATGAATTACTCATCTACAAAGAATCATTATCTAATTGCAAGTAAATCTCAAGTTGATGGCATTTTAATCACCTAAACCCTAATCGGGTTCAATTGCTGATTTCATGGATCAATTGAGTTGAAGTTTGGGTTGAGTGGCCCAAACGGTTTCAAAACCATTTGGGGATCACCCAAACGGTCTCAAGACCATTTGGTGATCACCCAAGACCGTTTGGAGGTCTAGGGTTAAGGTAATTTGATCAATTGAAGGTCCAATCACAATAGGTTGTTGAATTAATCAAAAGTGCTGATTTGTGACTTAATTAGGGTTCAACCCTTAACAAATGGACTTAGTTTTTGTTGAGACTTTGGGCAAACGGTCTCAAGACCGTTTGGAGGATGTCCAAATGATCTCAAGACCGTTTGGGTCAAGTCATGGTCCAATTGGGTGACAATTGATGGGTTCAACTTCAATTAGACTCATATTGATGGATGTTGATGGTTGATCGATTATAAACCCTAATTCAATTGGTCGTTCTACCCCCGCTTACCTTACGGGAGCTCGGACTTCGCTATCATTTTGCTGGGCCATTCTGCCGGCTATTTATTTTTGATGGCCTGGTGCCGTGATCAAAACTACGTATATAAATATCAGTAAGTATATAGGACCTCGTTTTCGGAAAGATTAGTGAATTGTTTGCCTACCCGCGCTCACTCACTTCGCTAGCCGAATTGCTTTCTCTCTTCCCTCTTTGCCCACCTCTATTCCATTGAATGCTATTCAGTCTGGGATCGTTCTATTCGGGTTATAGCTTTCTTCCAACAGCAGATTCATTCAAAAGAACCGATGTCGTACTTATTCAGTGGAATGCTCCTACACCTTACTCACTATCTTGACTCACTTTCTTCTTTTCTTTTGAATCATCGAGACAAACTCCTTCTATTTCTATAAGTAGGCGATTCCTTTTTCTTTAGTCTTTCTTTCTATCCTTGATTGAGTATTGGATAGCGGAGAGACAAAGACTCACCGCTTTCATATCCCGAAAGACCACTTTGCGGAACGAAATCCAATTTCCCCTTTTCCGATCCGATTAGAAGGCTATAGGCCAAGGGAAGGTCCCTAGACATGAAAGCACAGTCATTCGCTGCACCAAAATAAGAACTAAAGAAAATCGTCCGCCGACTTCCTCAGTTTAGGAAAGCACGGGCTCAGGACACACCCAAAAGGATCGGGAATCGACGCATATGAGGAACTTCCCTATTGTAGAGAAAAAGAAAAGCATTCCTTTCCAGTCCTTCAGTCCAGTAATAGTCGGGCGGCTTATTGACCATTATCACTTGTAACTGACTGAGTGAACTCTCCTGTGGTACGTACCTATGAATTCTTGTTTGCATAGATAGATCTGTCACTTCCTGCCAAAGGATATCGCTTCTACGGCCTATGTATGAACATAAAAACTGGTGTAGTAAATTGATTGACTCGGCCAATTGCAAATTTTACTAAACTATCAAAATAGCCGGACTAGCTCAAACCACCTCTAGCTCGACTGCCTTATCATACCCGATCCAATTCCACTTCCCGCCTCGATGATAGCAGGTCATATCGGTAGTTACTTATCAAAGCGAATAATCGCTCGATCAAGTCAAGTAAGTAGTGACATCAAGCCAGCGAGTGGAATAGTAATGCGAGTATATATCTCCGTCTCTTTTCCTTAAAAAACACGCACCAAATTGGATGTGAACTTTTTTCTAAAGCAGAATTAGGCTCATCCGACGAAAGATTTGGAATTCATTGACACAGGTCGATTCTTCTTGATTTATGGTACAACCGAGCTCCTTGTAGGTCTTCCAACTCGAGCAATCAGAAGCAAACGCATCGCCCGCTACGGGCATTCTCTTTAAGCTTTCAATTTCATAGATATGCTTCGAAGAAGATCTTCCATTCTTTCTCCACTGGATGGGTGTCAGGCTTTTCCCAGTTTGTTTGCTTCTATGATATTCGGAGAGAAGAAGGTCAAACAAGTTTTCTCTTTTCTTCAACAAGAGCACCACCCTCGTCGCCGTGCTTGGCTGGTCGGACTTGGAATATAGCAACTGCGACTCTCGGGAGCAATAACAATAGAAAGAGAATTAGCCTAGGAATTCACTGACATCCTTCAGTGAAGACCCTTGTGTCTACAACTCGCTTTTTTATGCTCGCTCCTTCCACTTGGAAATGCTTGATTGAAGGAAGGCTTGTCGTCTAAGCAAGCTTACCTTAATAAGGAGTCCTAGGGACCAAAATAGAATCGATCTAGAATTCTTAGTTGACTAAAGGGGACGTCCTTTCTCAAACTACTAAAAGATAGAATGTTGAAGCCTTAAGCTCATCCACGCCACCGCACCCGTAAATAGTTAGTCAAACCTTTCCTTTCTGACTACTAATGCCATACCCTAGCCCTAGCCGATTTGTACTAGGATTGGGAAGGTCGTCATACTTTGATTTTCACTTTGTCCTAATTGTCAGTTTGACATTCATGGAATGAATAAGGGCAGATACCTTCTGATCCTAACACCAATTAGTGGCAGTCAATCAGACATTCGGATTACAAGGTTGATTCTCAAGCTGGGGCAGTGAGGTGGCAAAACTGTTAAAGCATTGGTTTTTGGTATCTGCATTTAAAGATTCCCTTTCTGGAGAGAGGTCTTTCAACTACAAGGCACAAGGAGGATACAATAGAAACTAAGACCCGACAGTGAAAGTCTTAAATCAAGTCTATTTCTACTGCTGTGGGCATTCGAAAAGAAATCCTTTTCCCCATTCTTCAAAGAGAATCAATAACATCTTCTCCTAGTAGGAAGTAGGTTTTGAAGAGAAAAGACAGAGTCAAGGATGGTTGTGAGCAGTCTCAAGGGAGAATAGCAGATAGTTTGAATGGTGGAAAGCATCCTAGGAAATATTTCCCCAGGTAGGATATATATATAGGATTCTATAAGCGAGCATGAGGGTAGTGGGGAATCGTCGACTTAAGGAAAGAAAGTAAGCAGTCGACTTCTTAGCTGGTCTTCAAGTAATAGTTCTTGATTTGACTGTGTTCTTATTTCACCTTACCATCTTTCTATAGTCCTGTCCAGCTCTCTTCTGATTTCCTCCCCATACAGCCATACACAAGTCTACTTCTCTTCTTCATGTATCTCCGCTCTTCCTCTGCTTTCACTATCCTATCGGATATGAACTTCCTTTTTTCCCTTTACTGATCCTTATGAATGGCACATCATAAGTGAAATAATAAAGGAAAGATTCTGAAATAATAATTGTAGTTCATATCGCGAATGGTATGTAGGGGCGGGGTTCAAGTTTCTGACTCTGGTATAAGCTTTAGCATCCACAATGATGGGCAGTTTAACATACAACTGGCCCCTAACGAAATATAATCAAATGAGTGAGGATGGTAATTACTATTTGCTTGCTTGAACAAGTCAGGTTCTTCCTGAACTCTTTGATAGGGGCCTTTACCTGCTATCTCACTCTCCCTATAATGTCTATCTTTACCTGGAACGAGATGGAGAGGGACAAAGTAGCTCGACCGTCAGGGAGAGGGATTTCAACACTCTGTTCTTTAGATCTGAGCCAACAGAGGGGTTTGGGCGTTGAGTTGAGAAAAGAAGGCATGGGAATGAGTTACTAATAACGCCGAAAATTTTCTTATGCTTGATTTCCTTGGTTTGCTGGTTTAGGAGCAGGAAGATTCTTAGTTGTTTTTGTTTCCGAATCTGGTTAGGATACGGCTGTTTCAGCTTCTTCTTCCCCTTTGCTGTAAGAGGAGTAGGTGCAGTGGTAGCAGTCGGGGGATAAGATGCCCTTAAGGCTGTAAAGATAGATTCCCTACCTGAGTATGATGCCCCTGGGGATCTGGTTGTTTCCGCTTATGCTTTCCCTACATGGTTTAGGAATCAAGAAGTAGTCTAGCCGCGAATTCGGAACATCAAGACAGTTTCAGGAAATTTTAGCAAAGATGTCCCAACAGAATCTGTTAAGGCAGTCAAGGTAAAGAGAGAAGGTGAACTCGCAATAGTAGTAGCTGGTGTCTTTGCATTCTTGGCTTAAGCAGGAGAATAAGGATTGGCCTCTCTAGTTGATTCATTAAGTCTTTGTTGAAGAATCTAGTTTGGCAGTTGTCCATCGGAATCCCTCGGTCTAGGGCTGTTATGTTAGCTATATTTCCCGCTATCCGGTGAGAAAGAACATATTTGAATGTGTCCACAGTTTCAATAGGACCCTAGGCATTTTTGGCTTATGTGAGAAAGAAAGAATCCCTTGAATAGGCTGTTCGGCTTGAAGACAAGACTCGTAGTGTCGTTTCCTAAACCTTTCGTATTGTATTCTCCAGCGCAAAGTAGTAACAAGGGATTGAGTCATGAGCGGCTAAGCCACCTATTTTGGATCAAATCCCGCCCGTAATAGCAGTAGTTTGGCCTCTATCTGGTGAAGTAGTGCCCGCGTTTATGAGTAGGTGTCCAGTTGTCAAGTAAGCCAAGAGGCTAGATCCCGTAATGAGGACAGTGCGATATACCGCTTTCAGGAAAGTCCCCCAGATCGATAGTTGAACAAGAGAAAGAGTGACCCACGAGTGAACTATAAAGAGATTCATAGACTCACAGAGCTCATAGATCCAGACTTTTTGTACTAACATACAGCGTGCTCTTTGCGAGCAAATGCTTATCGAAATGGCATCATCCTACGATGGCTATACCTTTGATCTACCGGCATTTCTGGACTTCCGTGGTCGAATCTACTGCAGTGATATCTTGCATTTTCACGAGCGTGATCTTGCTCGATCTTCTTATAGATGATATGCCGCATATATAATGATTAGAATCCTAAATTAGATGATTATTATGTTGATGCTTTTCAAACTTCGCCTACCATTACAAGTCTTTCACTTCTGATGAGGCTGCTCTATGCTGGATCAAAAATCAATTGTTTGAGCTAAAAGTAATCGATCTCAAATTGTGAGGGTACTCTTATTGATTTTGCAATGGATGCTAAACACCCCTTTCAGTTCTTGGCCAATCTAAGGGCCATTGTAGCTGTGGATAAGGTGAAATATAAGTCATACTCTTGAACTAATTCTGAGTTCGCCTATTACCCAAGACGCGCGTCTGCATATCAAATTATGAGTCTTGAGCTGAAACTCGATGTCAGAAAGCACGTTCCTCGCGTAGAAGCCCGAACTCTTGGACAAAGGTCAGATTCAGCGAATGGGTCTGCTTTCTCTCCAAAATGGCATCTTCTGATGAACCACCGATTGCTTGGTTGAGTTCTCCCACATAGCGTCAAGGAATCGAACCTTGGAAAAGAACAACAAAACATCAGACAATAAGGTGCAGAAAGCAGATGGTTCTCCACGAAGAGGACAGTGATATGGATATAAGGACATGGCAAGTCAAAGTGAGTTGAAACGGAGTTGGTTTTCTAAGATACGATTTTGATTGAATATAAACTCTTCTTGACTACATAGCGGAACTGCTACCCGTTTGAAGGAGTAAGGACTTCGGGACTCTTTCGCTGAAAGCTGCTCTTCCCCAGGATCAAGGAGGCCCTTATCAGATAATGGAGAAGAACAAGAAAGAACCACAAGCAGTGTCTCAAGGGCTGAATTGCTACTGTCTATCTATAAGGGAGTGACAAGTCAGCCATATTGTATACGCTACAGCAGTGAAGGTTGTGAACCGGTTGGTGTTGTTACGCCCGAGACTCTCATTGTGTGAGATCCATCCCTCCATATGACAACTGAAGAAGCCCTCAGCATATCCAGATGGAATCACCCCATAGTTGTCTCGCCTTGGGGCAGTCTCGTAAGGCATTAAGTGTGTCTTCTAGCTGCTCGCCACAACGGGGGCATCTGGGATCAACCGCAAGATGACGACATACACGATTGTCGTTTGTCATCAGTCCCTGGTGTTGAATCAGCCACAAGAACGTTCTATACCTGATAGGTAGAGCGTTCTTCCATATGAGTTTCCAGTTCCTAGGAGAGTGAATTTACTTCCCTTGACGAATTAACCGGTACGCTGAGCGAATCGAAAAGTGTCCCTTCTTTTCCAGATCCCAGCACCAACCATCTGTGGCTAGACTAGGATTTAGTGGCGGTAGGCAGGAGCTTTCCTTTGATCATTTCCTAGGGACCAGAACTGAAGCTAGGAGTTGCGAAGCCATAAGTCAGGGAGTTCGGAGTTATAGGCATTGGGTTACATAGTGTTCTTCCTCCAGGTTGAGATAATAGAAACCCTAATTATGATGATTGAAGAATCTTAATCTAATTTGAAGACATTAATGATATTAATCTTCATACATGATTATGGTATGAGTTCAATTCACTATGAAATGAATAGTAAACCCTAATTCTAGGGTAATATCATGTAATGTGAATAGTAAACCCTAATTTAAGGTGCTTTGATGAATGAAGTAATTCTGGGTTATGCCTTTGAATATGAAACCCTAATTATAAGTTGTAACATGAGGAATCTTTATGCCTTGTAAGCTAAGAGGTTCAATAATCCTATGTTGAAGTGAATAAATCCAAACCCGAAAAATCAATGGTGATATGTTGATCTTAGCATGCCCATGCTAAGGAGCACGGCCGTGGTAGTCTATGAAGAAATTGAATGGTTCTGGTATGATGTTAATACTGTTATATATGCATGTCCTTAATTGTATTAGTCATGCAGGTTGATATTATGAGGTGATCATAGCCAGGTAAGGGTTATGATGTCATATTCCTTGAAAATAATTATAAGCTTTAAGAGTAATGATATGTGAGAAGGATATACATTACTTCAATCAAGGTCATGTTGTTAAATGACTTGATGCTTATATGTCACTTGATAGAAAGTGTTATGATAATCTAAGGGTTTGAATACCCATGTTCTTGAATCATAGTGATAAGATGATTAAGAGATGATGTCCATATGATAGCTGATGTGAGTTAAACTTGATACATTTAATATTCTTCTGTTATAGCAATGTTTGATAGTTAAATGCTTGGAAACACGCTTGATGTTAAAAGAATACTGAAATGTACCTAATTAATCAAGTGTAATCATACCATGTAGAGCCCTGATCATAGATCCATCATTGTCAGGAGCTAAATGATGGTGAAATAGGTTTTCCTGAGGGAACTCCTGGATCACATACTTTTGAGTATATGGGGGAATATAGATGCGAATATCCTTACGTCCTAGTGTAGGAATTGATCTAGATGTACCTTAATCTATCAATCCTTCACTATATGTTTATGCCGGGATGATGTATCACTAATCACCCGAGGAAATCTTTAATGCCGCATCGATGAGAGATAAACAAGAGATCTTTCGATAGCGAAGAGAGTACAAAATGCCATTGTGACTCTTATAGCGAAGTGCCAAAATACCCTGGTAAGCTATAGTAGTAGAGACACTAGATGTCCTGCATGTTGATCCTCACACTGACTGAGGAAGATGAGGTCATAAGAATCCGGCTCTTTTGATGACCTATGTATGATACCGATGCGACTTAGTAGTGATCAGTTGGAGTATGAGCGGTATACCTCATCTCCGCAGGGCATAATGTTGTTTGTAAAATATAATCAGCCGTGTAGTATAACTGCTTAGGTTGAACTACGAGAAACAATGATTGATGTTACATTGTTTATAATACTCCAGTCAAGTAATTAGTATACCTGTTCTTCATATTCCTTTTAGAAGTAAATGTTGCTTTAATTACTCTTAAGTTTGTTGTTGAATGATTTAAGTTACCTTTCTTATGTTATTCCTTAACTGCTATAACAAAGCTTCTGGCGGAGAGTTATAACTCTCTCTGGGACAATTATTTAAAATTGTCTCATTCCGTAGATTTCAACTTTTTAGGTGGTCGCCGAGGACGAAGGAACCAGTCTGAGGGTGAGCAGTATCTGCAGCAGCAACACCAGGGACAACAGTGAATCTCAGGTGGAGATACTGACTGTCAAGTCCTGTAGTTAGTTGGTCTTATGTCGTCTCTGTACTCTCAGGTCCTAGGAGTCAGTAGGTCTGAGATTTTGGTTTTTAATCTCGAAATTTTGTATCTGGATGTATATAATCACTCAAGAGGTGATTTAACAAAGATGTAAATTTTTTATCTTGTTTCTTGTAAAAGAAGTTTATAATTTTCAAGATCTTTTCTTAAAAAGTTTTAATTTCCAGTGATTTTCACTAATTCACTTCCGCATTAGTTGATCTTGTTTTCTGAAGTAAGACGTCTCACTTCCAATGGGAAGTTAGTCAAAAATGCCTTATGATATATGATGTTGTTGGTATAATTGGAGTAAAATGATATGAAATGCGGGCTCTTGCTTTGCTAAATACGTAATTAGTTTATTCTTGTCTATCAACTTCTACAACTCTTTTCAAATTATACAAAGCGTATGTATATATATATTTTAACCTTGTACTCAACACCCCATGTGTTGACCCATCTTGTTTCACATATTTTATAGGTTCAAAGATGGCTAGAATTTGATGGGCTTGGTGGGCTATGTCAGGTGCACTTGTTGTAAGATCCCTAGTGTGCATGAGCAGACTTGTACAAATTGACTCTTGAATATATAATTGAAATCATGTAATAAAGAAATGTTGTTATTACTTATACTTGTGGATTGTTGAGAATAAGTTGGTTCTTTTATCTTGTTATCTGTTCATGTATGTTGAGCTTTTACACTTCCAAAATTGCACTTTGATAATACCTTGCTAGGGACGGATGCCTAAGTCCTATCATCATTGACTTTGTACTCATTTGGAGTTAGGATTTGGGTAATATATGGTTCCGTGACAACTATAACATGTTCTGAGAGAAGACTTCTATAAAGTATGTCATCTATAAAGTATAGAAATCAATCCTAAAATATATAGTTTTGAGGTACATATTCTACTAAGAAGATCTCCACACTACCCAACACAGAGGTTTGCACATCTTGCAAGTATGAGGTGAAAACTATACAACTAAAAGATCTCTCTACCTCAAGTTTAGGGTACGAACCCCAAGGACTACATTGTCCAAATCCATGTTTTGGTGATGACTTGACCATTCCATTCATTGGTGTCTAATATTTTAGTTGATGTTAATTAGGATAATTGACACTATCTAATTTTTCCTAGACTAAAATCCATATAAAATGAAGATAAACAACAAATATCAAAGCATCAATAATTAAATAGTTTATCTTTGTAGGTATTTGATGTGAATTGCTTTTGTTCATAAGTAATATGATAAGAATGAATTGTAACACATTGAGTGTGTAGAGAAACCCTAGATTAATTGAGTGTGTAGAGTGGTTTTTTTGGGTAAAATTTAGCCAACCAAAATTTGTGAAGTTTTCGTACTTTCCATTTTTGGTCGATCACTATTTCTAGACGTTCAACCAACCATAGAATCAACTCACATCATAAGGTCTCCTCTATTATACTTTATGTTGATGAAACTCATCGGAGTATAGAAAATTATGTTAGTTGAGTAGCACTAGGGAAATTTGGCCAACACATATGCTTGTTAAATATAGAAAATTGTGTCAGTTGAATGTTATGTTTGAAAAATTTCAACTAATTGACCTATAAAATCTCTCCAATGGCTATAGGTTTACTATATATCTCATGTTGAAATTCAACAAACTGTGTCGTGGTTGTATTTGTTTCAGATTTCTCAATTAGTCATTAGAGAGAGCTAAATGGTTAAAAATATGTTAGTTGGTCCACCTCCTACTCCCCTTATATGACTCCAATTTTCTAAAATTAGATCTTCTGAATAGAAGAACCCTAAAATATAAATAGTGTCATGTAGGAAAATTCCCAAGTTTCCATGTGGCCCTTATGTAATAGTAGTGATATTTTTCTTTAAAGATTTCTTAGTCACTCCATTGAGATTTATCTCTAGAATACTTTACTTAGATTCAATAGGATAATTTGTAGAGAACCCGACCTAATTGTTATATTCTAAGGAACTCATCTCTCTCCTCCAGTCTATCTCTTTCTCTGAAAGGTGTTTGAATCTCTTCATTGTCTATGAATGGTGTAGGGTAGGTGGCCCTAGGTAAGGATATATTGACACATAGATTGCTGGCTTCTTTCAAAGAAAATGAGTAATGTTATTATTTGTTTAATAAGAGAAGTGAAATACTTTCTACATCTATTGTTTAAGATTAGGCGATGATAAATTGGTTGAGAAGCCCTAGTAATTGAAAGCACTTGGTGGAATATATATGACATATCATTACAATGAACTATAAATCCTTGTAGATTTTGTGCCTTTTTCATTTACTATTTCTTGATTGTTTTCTATGTATTAATTTATATTTTAAATGTTAAACGGATGAGGGGGTTGTATATCGGTGGAGAAGGCCCGGGCTCCCCAGAGTAGGGACCTACCTAGGTTCGAATCCCTGGTTGTGTAGCTTCAGTGATCCTTGGTCCAGTCACACACCTCTACCTCTGTGTGAGTTTACCTTGTTCACCCTGATGTTCTGGTAGTTAGGGAAAGCTGGGGTTTACACTGTCAGGGAGGGTCACAACTGTGGTGCTTCCTCGGGGGTGGATCCCACGTCATCCAAAAAAAATGTCAAATGAGTTTTTTCTAGGTTTTAGTATCGCAAATGACCCCTCTTGATCATACTGCTAGTGGTATGAAAATAGAATTTTTTCTCTCCAATACTCCCATTAGTAGTAGAAGATGGAAAACATATTTGCACATACTAAATTTTGGTTACAAAATTTTATTTTGAACTTTAATTCAAAAAATTTCTCAGCGAGAGTTCATTTACAATTTGATCTTGCAGTCCAAGTACCGTTCAATAAGTTTGATTTAATAGTTCCGTAATGATAATTTGTCTCCATTTGAATTCATTTCCCCCATTTGAGAAATATTTACATACTAGTGTGATCGGGATGTGATTTACGGCCACACCGCATCAGAAAATCTTTTATGATTGGTTGGAAAAATCTATAAAACGATATCGCTAAACCAGCAAGAAAATCTTTTATGATTGGTTGGAAAAATCTATAAAACGATGTCGCTGAACCAGCAAGAAATAGTTGTTCTATTGGGTGTGGGAGCAAGTCAATTGTCCCTTCATCTCTTTTTCACTTTTTACTTGTCGTCCTTTTCAACTTTGTACAAAACCGTGCAATATCTAATTTAATAATATATAAAGTCATCTTCAACTGTGGGACTTAAATGTCGATGCATATACAATTTTTGCAAATAAATATTTACGTATCTGATGTGACTTGGGAACCAAACAAAAAAATTAAGCGGTTTCCTTTTACGAGTATCAACGCTGACAGGGATAGTTTATTCGGGGACAATCACACTTTCTGTCGACTCCGGAGTTTAATATGGTCTAATCCTATTGCATAACCGCAACCTATATAAACGGAAATAGCTTAGGATATATCGAACCAAGGCCATCCCGCGACTTCTCCCCGGAATCCAGAGCACGCGCGGCTGCTTCCTGTAGGCTCCGATTGGTCTGGAAAACTTATGAATTAGAGTTCCTTAAGCAGTTTTTCGTGATTGGTTTAAAATAAGTGTTGGAATTTGAGTTCCATAACTTCCGGTGAGTTACAGATTTACATACAAAATACAGTTCTTGAGTTCTCTGTCTGATTGGTTCGGTGGAAGTCATAAGTTTTGTGGAACTCATTTTCTGAAAACTCTAGTTTTGTTTATGAAACTTAAGTTCCATTCACTTCCATGTGATTGGTTTGTCATCTAAATCTGGAAATCAATTAAAAAATTATTAGTTTTACTGTGTGATATATAAAAAATAAGGACGGCAAAGAAATTAAAAACTCATATCTATGTCTACTAATTAATATATTTTTAAAATAATAATCTCAGGAAGCAGTCATAATGCGGATGTTGCTCACTTAAAAATAGAGGACGAAAAAAGTAAAAAAAGAATCAAATCTGTGACTACTAATTAATATATTTTTAACATAATAATCTCAACAAGCGGTCATGATGCAGATGTTGCTCCTTTAAAAATATTTTAATATGGTATATTGTGGTTCAAATTACATTATAATATTTTTATTTCACTTTGTATGTATAAACTATTGTAATGATATGTACATTTTATGCGTATGTAAATATAAGTTTTGGTTTAAAATTATTTAACAATATGTACAACATTAATTTTTACTATATTCTTCACGTACGATTATAGTTTATTATCATTTTCACATCATATTATTTAAACATGGATATAAAAAGTGATAGATAAATCATTTTTGTCACATGGTGCAGTCTGATTATTTTTCATAGTGGTCTGGTTATTTTTCATAGTGTTTTTATATTTTTTATTTTGTAGACACAATGATAATGGTAGTTGTAGTGTAAAATATTTTATATGGTGTCGCTTATAGTGTACAATATTTTGTCATATTATTTTATCATTTTGACGATAAACCATATCCACACACTAACATTCCTAGTCATAAATATTTTACATGTATCATTTATAAAGAATGAAAAATATAATTATATAGGATATGTTGTCAACTGTTCCGAAACTCATTTTCTGCTCTTTTTAAGAGGGAACTCAGGAACTCTGTTTTGTATATAACTTTGTAGCTCACCAAAAGTCACGGAACTCAACTTCCAGCACTTACTTTAAACCAATCATGAAAAACTGTTTTAGGAACTCCAATTCATACATTTTCCGGACCAGTTACAACTGTTGGCTAAATGGACATCTATAAATCCCTTTGTTTTGATTATGACAAACATTTCATTCTTATTGATCTAACGAGCTACTTGAGTGTGCAGGATTAAGGTGGATGACAAAGTAACTAGGGAAATCCATATGCTTACATGTTTATGTTTTCATGAAATGTAATCGCCTTGTAAAAACTTATACAAATATATAATGTACAAGTACTTAGATTTCATGTAAATCAAGCGTTAGATTCTCCCTAGCTAAACACCACATTTAGATAAGTCATCCCCTTCAAATAGGATTACATTTGCACACTCATACATATAATTAGTGCCTAAATTGAAACATTGAAACATGATCAATCTCGGTCGACAAACTCCTCGACCGAGACACTCTCGGTCGACAATCTTCTCGACCGAGAAATATACAAAGTAGCCGTTAGACACAACTGACAAGGTAGTTGGCAGTTGGAGATAAACGTTGCAAATCACTTGTTCCAAAGAGCCTGTCGGTCGACAAAAGTTCGACCGAGTAGGTGTCTCAGTCGACCATTCCTCGACCGAGATGGTCTCTGACAACAACTGCAGAATTAATTAATTAGCCGTTGTTAAAGCAACAAACTTGTACCTAACAGCTAGTTAAGCACTTAGAAACCCCTAGAAGTTGTCTAGAACGTCCTTAAGCATCCTTAGGCCATTCCTATAAATAGGACAAGCCATAGGACACTCAAACACACTTGTTACACTTGAGAAATCCTTGAGCATACTTTGAGCAATCTGTTTGTGAGCAATTTGAGCATTGTGACAATTGGCCATTTCCTTCCTTAGCTCAAAATTCGTGTCTTATAGGCTAGTATCTCCTACCCACTGCAATCACAAGTCCATACACTTGGTTAGGAGATCTATACACTTGATCTAGGCAAATCAAGCCTTGGGCTACAAAGGATAAGTTGTAATTTCCTTTTTCCTTTCTTGTTCTCTATTACTGTTTGTACTCTCCTTGCTACTCCTAGGTTGGAGGCTGCTGATTGGAGAGGGTGGAGATCTTCTTGGTGAAGAAGGTGACTTTGAGCTACTTCAGAAGGCTGGTGCAACGGGAGGTTACTTCTAGAGAGGAAGGCTACTTCAAGGGGGAGCTTGGAGTTACTTCAAGAAGGCTACCTCAAAGTTGGTGCACCTACTTCAAGTGAAGGCTGTTCAAAGGGTGTAAAGGAAAGTATTGTATTTTGTATAAATCCTTGAGAAAGTAATAAAATAAATACTTTCAAAATCCCGGTTGGGTAAGCAACCGGGTAGTGGACTGACAACTTTAGTATTTGCTAAAGTTGGAACCACTCTAAACACCTGTCTCCTTCTTCCAATTTTCAATTGTGGTTGTTTGAGTTTAATAAATTGTTTTAAAATTATTTTAAAACTCTATTCACCCCCCCTCTAGTGTTTTTCAATTGGTATCAGAGCAGGCTTCAAGGAACCCTAACCAGGTCTTGAAGAATGGAGGGTAATGGTGATTACAATCACAACAAAAGGTGCTTCTTGGAGAAAACTACAACATGTTGCAATTGGTGCTTAGGAACAAGCCACACAACAACTAGATGCCTATGGAGATCAAAGAAGGAAGATGAGCACACAGATTGTCTCATTGCTACAACTAGTGAAGAAGAAGAAGAAGAAGAAGTAAGTCTTTTTGATTTATCTAAAGATGAACTAGTTGCTAGTCTTGAAGAAACACATATTAAATATGTTGAGTGCAAGAAGAAATTAAAAAAATCTAATAAAGCAAATGATGAATTACATGCTAAGCTTCTTGCTATTACATCTGAAAACGAAGATCTTAAAAAGATCATTGAAGATCATGATATTGAGATAAAATCTATAGAAGCAAATTGTAATTTACTTTCTTTAGAGAAGAATAATTTGCAAAGTCAAGTGAATGATCTTAAAAAACAACCCATTTTATACAACCATCTAGATTATGATTCTATTGTCAAAGAAAGAAATTCATTGTCATCTAATCTAGATCAAGCAAAACTAGATATCAAGAAGAGAATGGAAGAGATTGCCAAGTTACAACAAAAAGTTAGTAATTTGAATAATAAGGGCATTCTTGATAAAATCTTAGATAATCCCTATCATCAAATCGGGAGAAGAGGACTAGGTTACAAGCCTAAAGGGAAATCCTATCAACAACCTAGTTGGAGAAAGTCACAAACACATCAATCTATATATGTACCTAAAGGAACATCATCACCCAAGAACAACACTGAACACAACCATAGAAAAAGATATGAGGTTGACTCGATATGCTGTCATTATTGTTTGCGCCTTGGTCATTATTCCTTTTCATGTCCTTACAAGAGAAAAGATGTCGAGTTAGTTTGGGTTCCAAGACCTCCAAACTAAATAAATGCAATTAAGTTGAGATATGACCAAGAACCTTAGTTGCACATTTCTACGTCTATCTCAACTCAACATAATGGGATAACAAACAAATTTAAGTATCTAAATATTTAACTTGAATAGTTATGTTTTATTTGGAAGCAATTAACAGTTCCAGAAATATTGTCGGTCGAGAGACTGTCGACCGAGACACTGTCGGTCGAGAAATTGTCGACCGAGCATGTCACTGATTTCCAGTCTGTTGCAAAATTGCTGAATTCTTTGATAAAATTGCTATCTATTCATGATTAATGATTGGATATATATTAGTTTATTCCCTAAATGATTTAAGTTTAAACTGATATTATGCTTAGTTTAATGAAAAGAAAATTTCTATCATTATTCACATGATTTCTTTATTTTCTGGTCTATCCATATAGAAATCATGTGATTATTTACTGTTATTTTTCTGTTATTACATCATGGATATGCTTTCACCATTTGGTACTGTGATTAGCTTGATAAATAATTGTCTACATGGATCCATGATAGGCAAGCAAATGCTTTATTGGTAATATGTTATGCTTGTAACACATAAGATAAAATCTCTCAATTAGTATCTTTAAAAGACTTGAGATATTTAGTGTGCCTTCAGTAAAGAATCTTATAAGGATACTAAATGATGTGAAATTTGATATTCATATTACTACAGCAAAGCCTATATTTTAAGAAAAGGACAAATGTTTTCATATTAAGTATTATGCTTCAACTTGTTACTTAATCAAATTTTATGCAGATATTATACTCGATATATTCAATTTGAAAATCTGCAAATTTGCCTCTCGGTTAAAATGAAATTTGACCAAGGGGCGCTATGGTCGTAGTCAAATTCGACCTAAAATAAGTTTGACACAACAACTATTTGAATATCATTTTATTGTGATTAAAAGCAAAATTAATTTATGATCACAAAAATTGTCCCAATATTGTCAAAAATAAAACAACAATATTACTCCCTTAGAAAATATATATATGCTCTACAAATTCAGTCTATCATTTGCATTAAAAATCAGCTTAAAAAATTCGTACCCAGTAAGTCTGTCGGTCGACGAATCTTCGATCGAAAACCTCTCGGTCTGCCCACCTCTCTCGACCGACAAAATCTAGACAAACCTAACATCGGACACACTTCCGGTCGACAATTGTTCGACCGAGACATTGTCGGTCGACAATTGCTCGACCGAGAAAGAGCCGTTGGGATATGACCGTTGCAATCCGACCGTTACCGTTAACGGCCGACCGTTGCAAGTCGACCGTTGGACGGCCGAGTGGCGCGTATGGAATATGACCGTTGCGGACGCTCGGTCGACAAATTGTCGACCGACCCGGTCACTTGATTGCTATAAAAGGGACCAAAAATGGGTCACTTCTTCACACTTTCATATTCTTGTTTCCATAGGCCCTCTCTAGTGAATTCTTGTACAAATCTTTAGCATCTTCATCCCCAAGACTTCCTTGCTTCTTCTCCACCTTCAAGCAACGCAATGACATCATCCTCTGCTCGTGGAAAGAAGAAGGTCGCTGGAAGGAAACACAGGGAGGCTACTCCACCATTGACGATCATCAACGACATTGCCTTCGTCGACAGAGATGCTGGTGATCGCTATCTACGGCTCTCCTCCAAAGCTCCTCTCCCACGATGACCAGTTGAAGTTATGGACTTCCTCAACATCGTCGACTTGGAGGATCTTTTTGAAGTGCAAAAGTTGAAAGAATTCATCAACCCTTCTTTCCCTTCCTATTCCATCAAGGTAGTGAATGAATTCTATGCTAACCTCATCTCCCATTCTGAAAGAGAAACCATCTTCTTCTATACTATGGTCAATGGGCATAGCTTTCGATTTACTGAAGGAGATATTCTTGACATGCTAAATATTGACCTAGATGAATATCAAGACACCCTTGACCTTACCACTGGAAACCCACTTAATCAATTTTCCCAAGATAACCATACCGTTAGTCTTAGTGACATCAAAAGAACCATTTTTCAATCCAATACAACCTGTCACGAAGATAGAGGCACATACTATGCTATCAATCTCAAACCAGCTGCTAGGATTGTAAACCTTATTGTTTCAAAAAACATACATCCTAGGGCAAATAAGTCTGAAGTTCCTATTTTTCGTATGTGTCTAATATATGCTATTATCCAACGTATTCCCACAAATTTTATCTGCATCATTCTTAAAAACATGCTTGAGTTTTCTGGCAATCCTTCATATGCTGATCTTGTATGCCAAATTACTCAACATTTTCTTAAGACACAAATTGAGGATATGGGATATACATGGGAGCGTAGACCACAAAAAATAAGTAAGAATACTGTAGAAAAAATGGGTATTGATTTCGGTCATAAGAGGGCTAGGGTAGAAGGAGAGACATCTACCCAAGATATTCCACCTCCACCTCCTCCTACCAGCCTACCCTATGATCCCATCCAAAACACTCTAACCTATGTTGCTGGGTCACAATATCATCTTAGTAAACAATTAGATTATAACCATCATGCCATGACTTATCTAAACCAAAGAATGCAAACTCTTTCTCCAAACCAACCAGATGAATATCCTTATTCTTTAAATCTGGGCATGCTCAATCCATATAATCCATCTTACAACTACTATCAACCTCGACCTCCACCATCTACAGATCTCACGCATACTCAGTTTTCATCAATGCAACTACAAGATATTGCTGCTCATTTCCGATTTGATCGTGTTCCAACCTTCTTGGAGGCATATGCCTTAACCAAGACAGGTGCTCTGGAGTGGCAAACTTTGGTCCAGTATTATGGAGCTGAGCCTTTTCTTGGGAAAGACCCTGATGTTGATGTAATTCTTAAGTCTTTCCAGTGAGATTTGGAGTTGTATTAGTTGTAATAGAATCTTTGCAAAATTGTAATAAATGGGTTATCTTTACATGATTTGGCTATCTTTTCATGCTTGTAATGAAATTGGTCATCTTTATAATGGATATTTTTTAAAATCATTTGAATTTGGATTATAAGACTATTGTAGAGCATACAAAATAAGGGGAGTAATAAATACAAATAAATCAAAAAGGATGAAAATCTTTGCAAATACCTAAAAGTTAAAGTTATGGCTAAATTGACATCTATTGCAAAGCACTTATACCTTGGGATATCTATCTAAAGGGGAGCATAGTACAAAATTAAGGGGGAGAAGTAATATCAAATATTCAACATGGATATCTTTTTGAAATGACAAAGGGGGAGAAAAGAATATCAAAAATAAAATAAAGATCAAAACTATAATAACTGAGTTTCATAATGAAAAAGGCCAAGCACTTACTTGCAAAACAAGAATGGCTACAAAAGGTAATCTTCAGGTATGAAACTCATATGTTTTATATTTCTTTCATTTATATTTTGGAAATGTTTGTCATCTTCAAAAAGGGGGAGATTGTTGGCTAAATGAACATCTATAAATCCCTTTGTTTTGATTATGACAAACATTTCATTCTTATTGATCTAACGAGCTACTTGAGTGTGCAGGATTAAGGTGGATGACAAAGTAACTAGGGAAATCCATATGCTTACATGTTTATGTTTTCATGAAATGTAATCACCTTGTAAAAACTTGTACAAATATATAATGTACAAGTACTTAGATTTCATGTAAATCAAGCGTTAGATTCTCCCTAGCTAAACACCACATTTAGATAAGTCATCCCCTTCAAATAGGATTACATTTGCACACTCATACATATAATTAGTGCCTAAATTGAAACATTGAAACAGGATCAATCTCGGTCGACAAACTCCTCGACCGAGACACTCTCGGTCGACAATCTTCTCGACCGAGAAAGATACAAAGTAGCCGTTAGACACAACTGACAAGGTAGTTGGCAGTTGGAGATAAACGTTGCAAATCACTTGTTCCAGAGAGCCTGTCGGTCGACAAAAGTTCGATCGAGTAGGTGTCTCGGTCGACCATTCCTCGACCGAGATGGTCTCTGACAGCAACTGCAGAATTAATTAATTATCCGTTGTTAAAGCAACAAACTTGTACCTAACGGCTAGTTAAGCACTTAGAAACCCCTAGAAGTTGTCTAGAACGTCCTTAAGCATCCTTAGGCCATTCCTATAAATAGGACAAGCCATAGGACACTCAAACACACTTGTTACACTTGAGAAATCCTTGAGCATACTTTGAGCAATCTGTTTGTGAGCAATTTGAGCATTGTGACAATTGGCCATTTCCTTCCTTAGCTCAAAATTCGTGTCCTATAGGCTAGTATCTCCTACCCACTGCAATCACAAGTCCATACACTTGGTTAGGAGATCTATACGCTTGATCTAGGCAAATCAAGCCTTGGGCTACAAAGGATAAGTTGTAATTTCCTTTTTCCTTTCTTGTTCTGTATTACCGTTTGTACTCTCCTTGCTACTGCTAGGTTGGAGGCTGCTGATTGGAGAGGGTGGAGATCTTCTTGGTGAAGAAGGTGACTTTGAGCTACTTCAGAAGGCTGGTGCAACGGGAGGTTACTTCTAGAGAGGAAGGCTACTTCAAGGGGGAGCTTGGAGTTACTTCAAGAAGGCTACCTCAAAGTTGGTGAACCTACTTCAAGTGAAGGCTGTTCAAAGGGTGTAAAGGAAAGTATTGTATTTTGTATAAATCCTTGAGAAGGTAATAAAATAAATACTTTCAAAATCCCAGTTGGGTAAGCAACCGAGTAGTGGACTGACACCTTTAGTATTTGCTAAAGTTGGAACCACTCTAAACATCTGTCTCCTTCTTCCAATTTTCAATTGTGGTTGTTTGAGTTTAATAAATTATTTTAAAATTATTTTAAAACTCTATTCACCCCCCCTCTAGTATTTTTCAACAACAAACCAATCGGAGCCAAAAGAAAATGAGTTCCGGGACAATTAACAATAATTCTTATACAATTCTATTCTTCATTCGTAAGTGACACATGTAAAATATTTTTGATTAGAAATATTAGCGGTGTGAATATAGTTCATTGTTAAAACCATAACATAATATTATAAAATATCATACACTATAATCGCACTATGTGAAATATTTTACGCTATAACCACCATTATCAGTGTTGTTTATATAATAAAAGATACAAACATCATGAAAAAGAAACATACGACACCACGTGAAAACAATATGATTTACCAAACATATTTTTATTCTTCATGTTTTAACAACATTATGTGAAAAATGATAATGAAATATAACTATAGACAGATAAGATAATATAGTAAAAATTCCCTACAAAAAATAATGTAAAAGTTAATATCCAACATTGTGTTAAACAAAGATGAACCAAAAAATATATTTACAAGCGAATGGAATGTGGACATTATTACAATACTTTATATACACAAAATGAAATAAAAATATTATCATGTAATTTTAATCATAATATTTTTATAAAAAATATAATTTTATCATAATAAAATATTTTTTAAAAGAACAATATTGCACCATAATCATTTGTTAAGGTTATTATGATTTAAGAATATTATGATTTTTTTTACGGATATGATTCATTTTTATGTCTTTGTGACAGTAAAAATTAATATTTTTGAATGATTTTCATATTTACACTTACAACAAACTACTCACATAGAAGTGAATGAAATTTAAATTCTAAAAATTGAATTAGAATTTTTAAAAATGAGTTCTACGGAACTCATGAACCATTAAAATAGATCCGGTAGGAAGAACCATGATCATCGACTACGCACCACACTGTATCCAGGGCCGCCAGTAGTGGCGCCGCCGCCACATCAAAGACAGGCTCCGCCACATAAAGACGGGCGCCGCTGGTAGCGAACAATTCGGAGCCGTGCCGCCCTATTGACAAATTTTGCTTGACAGCCCTGGGCTTGTTCACTGTTATCTGTGTGGTCTACTGTATGCTCTTCTGGTTAACGTCAGATCCGAAGTTCTACGTCGACTCGGTTTCCCTCGACCACTTCAGTGTCGACGATCACTTGCCGCTCATCACCTATAACTTCACCGCCGACATCAGCACACGCAACCCCAACAAGGTCTTCGGCGTCCGGTACGACCGTGTCTCTGCTAACGTTCTTTACAAGCACGAGGCTGTCCGAACCTGGAGCCGCCGCTTCCGCGAGGTACGGCAGGGGCCAGGAAACTCCACCCTTTTCTCGTTTCCAATGGAGTTCAACGGGACGGCAGGGCTGATTCACCCCGGCCGTCGAGACCCGACTCTTCTTTGAAGCACAGAGAACTGACGGCGCCT